>JAYESA010000012.1:146867920-147320420 GCA_036927795.1 Iris macrosiphon | reverse complement strand
GAGTTACATCTTTTGCTCAGGACCAGAGATGAGTACATTCTCTAATAGTTTCCATTATTTGATAATTTTTATAATTTAAGTACTTAGAAATATTATATCTGATTCTTGACACGATGGTACACAGATTGGTATTGATATTAGATCTTCAGTCATGAGATGTTACCTTGATTTATCGCAATGATATCAAATTATGTTCCTTGTTTGGTATTAGATAACATTGGATAATATTGGTTAACATTGGATACATTGGCTAGTATCGTGTCATGGTTGGATTTATCGTATCAGTTGGGGCGAAAGAAGTACTAGCTAGATATGTGATCAATAACTATCGACAAGTAGTATAAATCATCGGCTACTAGCTAATCATGCACTTCACGTATGGTTGAGCTAGTTTTTCCTTAGTGTAAATTATTGAATCTTCCAAGACGATCATATATCTATTTATTATTTCAAAACACATTGTATGTTATAGTTTCATATTTAGTTCATAGATTATATTGCCTTGTATATGATATTATATTTTTTTTTCTTTTCATATATGCATTGGCTATACCTTATTGCTTACATTGTCTGTCTTCTTTTACTACTGTCATTGCATTATTTTATTGTCTCTCATCGTATATAGCATCCTTTATTTACTGTTTTATAGTCTTTGTCAATTAATTGGAACTGCTATTGGGTTATACTTCTCTCCAATCCTGACTGGATATATTTTTCAGACGACGACTTAGAGGACTGGTATCCCACACACTATGGACCACAAGAGGGATAACAAGCATGGGTTCTGACACTCAGAAGTTATTGCCGAGAGGTCTAGCCGGAATCACTAGTTATTATAGTTAGACTTATTAGCATTTTGGTACCAGATTTGTTTTTGCCTTATAGTTGAGACTTGGATATTGTTTCTATTTGTTATTGTTGTTATTGTTTAGACTTCTTAGTTATGTTAGACTTCTTTGATACCTTATCTTGCTTTAGATTTGTGATTGAGTATTGTGTTGCATTAATTATATTATCCTCCTTCTTGGAGTTGAGATATTATTGACATATTTATATATTACAGTGAGATGATTAGATAATATAGTTGACCTAGACAACGTTCTACTGCCGATGCCGCGGCGTAGGCTGGACGTACCCACGTACTCGTGCCCCTTCACCGGGTGCGGCTCATGACACATTTTTATGGTGGCCAATGCAGGTCCGTCTTTGCAATATTGCAATATCGTGGTAGTGCAACTACTTAGTTGTACTTCTGCGAGCCTGTGATAGAATATGATATAGGATGCTAGGATGGTAGAGCGAATACTCAATCACAACTAGGAATATTTCCAATATATTAATTTTTGCTATCTTCATCATTTTGATATTGTTTCTTCGAACATTATTGTCCTTCTTTGATATATCGTATCTTACTTAATATTGATTTCTTTGTTTTGATCTGTCTTCAGGATGGCTCCGAAGATCATATTCTACCGTTCGGGAGTAGCTACAGCTTCCGAGAGATCTGCTACCTCCCGACTAGCCGTTGAGAGGGCAGCGGATGATCTTCCACCACCTTCAGTTCAGAGGGCCGCCTCATCGGTCCAGGTGGGAGAGTCAGAAGTAGCTTTCGTGGGTGCTCCACCTCCACTTAAGAGGACAAAACCTACAGTTTTGGAGAAGCTTCCACCATCCCCACCACCAGTTAATCCTGCACAGATATTTGCATATTCCAGCAGATGATGGAGACTCAGAGGGCCCAAGCGAAGATACAACACCCCCAGTCTGACGTGATGAGGCAAGGAATAGAGAACGACCATCTGTTAGTGCTAGCAGCCATGGAGAGGGTAGCGCTTGATCCGCCGCAGATTATTCTACCCCAGGTTGATCGGCAACAGTCGAGACCGGACACTATTACAGATTTTAAGAGGATGTTGCCCAAGGACTTCAAGGGCATCGAGGGAATCTTGTACGAAGACAACTGGATAGAGAACATTGAGAGGATCTTACGATTGGCACATATCCTAGATATTTTACAGATAGAGGTGGCTGGTAGCCAGATGTTCGATATAGCCCTTACATGGTTCCGAAAGGATCCGAGGATTATGGTGCCTGGATTGACTTGGGGATCTTTCAAAGTGATCTTCAAAGAAAAGTTCTTCCCAGATGTGGCTCTGAGTACCCTGGAGACCCAATTTCAGAACCTTGTCCAGAGGAGTATGTCAGTGGATGAGTACACCGCTGAGTTTTGTCGATTAGGTAGATTCGCGGAGTTGCAGAACCTATTGGCGAAAAAGAGGAAGTTCAGGAAAGGTTTGATTATGAAAATTAAATCGCACACTAGGGGTCATAGTACTGTGACATTCGAGAAGATTTGGAGGACGTCCAGGTAGTAGAAGATGACTTGGAGCTGAAGTCTAAGAGGGGAGAGATGTATTGAGGAGAGCTAGCAGCAGTGCGGGTCCAGCTAAGCGACCCTAATTTCTGCAGCAGAGGGTATTTTAGCTGTAGCTATTTCAGGCACCGATTCGTGCTCCAGTACAAACTTCGGTATAATAGATGCCATAACAGCCTCAGATACAGATGCAATGGGCTCCTCAATGCACCTATTGTAGGAGGACTGGGCACACTTGGGAGGTATGTAGGAACATGCTAGGAGCATGCTTGCATTATGGATTAATGGAGCATCTGGTGAAGGATTGTCTCTTAACCCTTCATCGTACATGCCAGTGTGCAGACCAATGGCAGAGAGGTAGAGTTAAGCCACCTGTGATACTGCAGATTGCCCAGCACCCGCAAAGGGAGCCACCCCAGCAGGGCGGGACATTTGTGATGACGGTCGAGGAGGCCGATGCTACATGTGATGGGTTAGCATATTTTATTTTGTTCTGTTCCATTCCTTTCCTTTTCATCTGTTATTTTGTTTTCTTCATTAGTTTCTTATAGATTGCTTTGTGCTATAGTATAGTTAGTAGAATACCCTGATAGAAACTGCAATATTATGATGGACAGAGACCATGGCAATACATATGACCATAATTAGTGATTTCTTTTTTAAATTGCATGCTTGTATGATTTTAGAAGGGTTGGGGGATTGACCTAGAGGAGATACAACTATCCTTAAATTTCGAGGACAAAATTTTTCTAAGGAGGGTAGACTAGTAACTACCACATTCAAGATGAGGGTATTTTTGTCATTTTCTATATTATTTATTTTTAGTGATTAGTATTTATTCATTGTGCTAATAATTAATATTTGTACTTGAGCTATTTATTTATTTTATAGTTAGTGGGCTAGCATAATTATTTGGACTTGACACTAGTGGACCTAATTAGAACTTGTCATGACACATTGAACCCAATATTTGGGCTAGGCCATTAGACTGACCCCTCTTGACTAATTAGGTAACTTAATTAAATCTTTATTAGGAAAATAAGCTTCCTCCTTAATTAAATTCTTCATGACAACCCTCAAGGGGTATTCTAGACATTATACATTGCTTGGGAGAGGGACAAGGGGCCGACCACTACATAAAGGGGGTTCTCTCTCTCTCCACTTTATTTTATTTCAATTCTAGATCCCCAATTTAGTTCATCCTTAAATTGACTCATCCCTCCACCAAATTCAACCAAATTCACACATATTCTCTCTCATTTTCACCATCTAAGAAGCATTGGAGCTTAAATTACAAGGTGCACTTAAAGGAGGATGAATTGGCAAGAAGATTGTGTCCTAAATTGTGTTCATTAAATATTTTATTAGGAATCCATCTTTCAATAGGTAAATTCTGAATCTGTCACATCCCAGTTCCAAATATAAGGAATTGAGCCACGTGGCATTGGCCAGCGGGTACACTCCGAAGGGCATCCCAATCTAATGGACCCGTTGGAGTGCACCTAAGCTGTAAAGTATAATAATATAACCTAACATTTAAACCGTAAGCAATATAACTAATCTTATCCATAGACATAAGAATATAAAATACATAGAGAAAACAAGTCTACTAATGTGTAGAAAGAAAATAAGTCTGAAAATGTATCATAATACAATACGAAAAGCGTCTCACGGGGACAAACCCGCTAATAAAATTACTAAAGGAAAAAAAAAAAACTAGGGCTGATATCTGCAAACTAGATAATGATACCAGACCCAGGGTGAAGTCACTACCGGTAATCAAGCAAAGTCCTCAAAAATGATCTCATCCTCTGCAACAAGTCCTACTCCTGGATATACACACGGTCCGTACTCCTCTGAGCAGTCCTTCTCGCCTATGTCTGGAAGGGAACCAGGTCCTCAGAGGGACGTAACAAGGTACAAAATTAGCATGCCATAGTAAAACAAAAGGAAAATATGTGATACTCCAGTTTAATCTAGAATAACCACCTAAGTGAGACACAACTTGAAGATAATGTTCGACATGTAGGCTTTCCAAATATAAATTCGTAGCTCCGAGGCACAGAGACACACGGTGCATACCCGTAGCTCCGAGCACAGAGTTACACAGTAAATACTACAACTTCGGATACAGGATCTCTACGTAAATAAGGATATATATATATATATATATATATATATATATATATATATATATATATATATATATATATATATATATATATATATATATATATAGCATGCGAAGTAGCCCAAGCATCTAATATCTGTCTTTCCCTCCCAATACGGACAACAAGACGCAGTCCCAGCTCGTTGAGCCTGAACCTCTATCTAGACAGTCTCGTCATACTAAAGTAACTAGCAACAATCATGATCCTATAGTCATCACAGGTTCTGGTCATGCTGACACTATCAAGATACATGAAGTATGGCATAATAACAGTGTCTGAATGTATCCTAGGATTTCGATGTAACCAAGTAGGTACATCAAGGTATCAAAAAATATCTAATAATCGATACTAGACGTTACCGACAAACGTCTGCACCCAGATATGACCCAGACACTAAGTAACGATTCTGATCCAAAGCACACACAATGTATAGATGAAATAAATAGTAAAACTGGAACTGAGTTACAGAATGGCCAGGTACACTTGCCTGGATCCGGATGCTGGAGGCGGGGCTCCGGTACAACGTCTAAGTTCGATGATCCCAAAGTACCTAGATATGATATATATAAATTAATTAATAATCTAGCTCAAAACTATCTGAAGAAGAGATGGCAACATGAACTAACATAGGTTTTGTCTCAGTTACCAAACTCACGACTAAGGTACTAACTAGAGGGTTGACCAAAGTTGACTAGGAAAACATTATGATAAATACGAATCATCAAATATCATAACGTCCTCAAATAATATCTTCAAATCCTAATATTCATCAAGAGTGATTTTGGTCATCGATAAGTAATGTTCATCCTCGACCCATGCCATCCCTGTAATCATAGTCATAAGTGCAAAAACCCAAATTAGTTGTCATTCCTAGATACACATAATGTTTACATACTCATCCTCAATCATAACATCAATGCTACCGAACCAAAATTTATTGGAACAACATCCTCATCATTTATGCATTTCACACATACACACACACACACACACACACACACACACACACACACACACACATATATATATATATAACCCCAAACAAATACTATTAAACTTGGATATAAACTAAACATGGGTATTGCTCAAGGAACCCTAGATCCTAACTAGGGTTTCTTTTAATAATTAGGAATAATTACAAAATAATGACGAAGGAGAAGAAGTTACCAATGGTGGCTGCGGGTGGTGGCAGCGGTGGTGCTGCGGCTTCAGTCAGTGGCACTGTTAACCGCGGGGGTGGTGCTTGTGTGCACCGTGGTAGTGGGGGTGGTGCTCGACGGTATTGGTAGTAGTGCTCGGTGTGGTGATGTTGGTGGTGAGGTGTTGGTGGTATGGTCGGGGTGGTGTTGAGGTCGTGGTGGTGGTGGTGTTGGTAGCAGCCGACGGTGGTGGTGGTGTTCGGTAGTGGCGATGGCAGCAGTGATCGGTGGTGGTGTTGGTGGAAGTGCTCGATCGTGATGATGGTGGTATGGTCATGGTGAGGTCGTGGAGGTGTTAAGGTTGTGGTGGTGGCGGTGGTGTTGGCCGATGATGCTCGGTGGGGGTGTTATTGGCTGTGGTGGTGGCATGATGAAGGTGGTCTGGTAGTGAAGGTGGTAGTTCTCTTGGTGGTGTTGTTGGCAGTGCTTGTGGTGAAGGTGGCAATGCTCGTAGTGGAGGTAGTGGTGTAGGTGGCCGTGCTCGTGGTGGAGATGGTGGTGTAGGTGGCTGTTGGTGGTGGTGTAGGTAGCAGCGGTGGTAAGGGGAATGGTGTTGGCTACGGTGAGGAAGATGAAGAAAAAAAATAGAGAGGAGAAGAAGAATAATGAAGAAGAGGAGAAGAGATAGGAAGATTCGACTGAGTGTGAGGGGAGGGGAGAAGAGAGAGTGTGGTGAGGAAAACTAGGTTTTCTTGAGATTTGGGCCTGCCACATGGGGATGGGTGTGTGTGTGTGTGTGTGTGTGTTAATATAGAGGGAATGGGTGTTTATGATAGGGGAGAATTTGAATCAAGGGCTAGGATTCTACATGTGAGAATGAGACTATGCAAGGGGAGGGAGAGAGTGAGGTGACGGTCACATGAGGAGGGGGGTGTTTCCCCATTTAATTTACACTAATAGGAGTGTGACACCTAGCAACCTCTTTGCATTTGAGTCCCTTAAAATTTGAGTTTTTACAAATGAAGGAGAAAGAGTGAGAATTTGATGTGAGAAATTTATGTTTGATATTTTATAGGATGGGGAGGGTGTTGGGTGTTTTGTATGAGCCCAATGAATGGGTGTAAGGGTTAAGTTGGGGTTAGGTTAAGTCAGCTTCCCCAATTTAATTAAATATTGTGTCATAGGTGCTCTTAAATAAAATAAGAGTATATAGGATCTCAATTGGGAGTGACACAAATATCATGGATGGTGTATGCTTGGTGTTAGTCTTGGATCCTTTAATTAGTTAGGCAAAACGTGTTGAGTTTGTGTCCCCAAATCGATGGCAACGACATAGGTACAAGGCATAGGATTAAAGAATTAATTTTTGTGACTGAGAAGTTGTGCAATTAAAATAGAGTACAAGGGAGTATGTTTGTGAGTGACAAAAATATCCAGTGCCTAGGTCGGCTTATCAGGTCAAGAGTGCAAAGATTTATAGGAAAGTAAAGGCCATTTTTATGCTCCATTTATTTTAGCAACGGTAAGGTGCACCAAGGGTTTAAAAATTAAAGAACTAGTCTACAAAACCCTAATTTCTAATCCTTAATCAAGCTGAAGCTAAACCAAAATTCTCACCATACCAAATCTACCTATTTTTTTAGGGGGTTTACAGAATCCACCCCTTAATTTGGACTCTAATTGATGCATTTAACCATTAGGAATTATCTCTTGGCTTAGGGCTACCCATAGGATCAAGAACTAGGTTCGTATGAATTATATTATAAAATCTACATGGATTTTTGTGTCCAATTAGGGAGAATTACGATATTGATACATCAAATGCGTGTCATGAGACCAATTGGTCAAATTATACTTAGATCAGATTTGTGGGACTAGATACGTGTCCATAATTGATACGAGTAGGCCGTATCATGATACATTGTAATACTTTACGATACATGGCTCATTTTGGGTGATTTGTGTAACTAGTTACATTAGTTACATTAGTCATATAATGATGTGTTTGGTGTGTATATATGGTAATTGATATATATATATATATATATATATATATATATATATATATATATATATATATATATATATATATATATATATATATTGGGGGATTTTGATACTTCATTAGAGAGTGTATCATGGGTATCCTAGTTGTGCACCCTATGTATTTGAAGTATTGACTAATAGTGTATCATTTGTGATATATAGATAAGTATAATTATATAGTTGTATTAGTTATGATATATATATATATATATATATATATATATATATATATATTATATTATATATTATATATATATATATATATATATATATATATATATATATATATATATATATATATATATATATATATATATATATATATATATATATATATATATATATATATATATATATATATATATATATATGGTAGGGGCTTGGTAGCTATTGGCTATGTTGCAGTGGGAGTTCAACTCACAGTTCTTGTGTATAGCTCGAGTAGAGGTGTGAATGTGCATCTGTACACATGTGTGCAGTTGGGGTTCTGTATGCAGGGTAGGATTGGGATTGAGGAGCAACTATTTGTGTAATACCACAGGGTTGATCAGACCAGTGCAGGCTTTGGGGATAGTTAGGTTCTAGGCAATATAGGAAGGAAGGAGAATTATGGTTAAGTTTGATAACTAGGTGTAGAGGTGTGTGTTTCCAGGTTACAACACAGAGGGAATTGTGTAAGATTTAGAGTGGCTGTGAGGTACACCATTACTTGGTGACTGTAGGAAGATGAACCTATGGCAATTAGGGCTGCTGCAGTTAGAAGTGTGGAGGAAGGAGGAATTGAGTACTAAGCTGGATGCAACTTAGCTCTGTACAAGCATTGGTAGTACCTTGGTTCAGTTCACCTGGGACTGAGAGTTAGAATAGCAATGAGCATTTCACATTGTGCACTGGTAAGCTTCTAGAGAAGATAATCTATCTTGCTGATACTGTGTTTCAGTTATGGAGTACACTGAACTGGAGCAAAACCTGATATCGGGGAAGGAAGAGTAAGGTAGGGAGCTCGAGTATGGGTGAGGTTTATGGTTAGTGTTGGATGTTGGGGTTAGCTGTATATTAGAAGTCAGAGTTAGCACCATAGTTAGCTATGTTAGTTCGTATATCAGTTAGTGTATTAGTTAGTTAAGTTAGTATTATTTGATAGTTAGTTCAGTTAGTAAGTTAGTGTAGTAGTGATGTTAATTAGAGTATTAGATACATGTTAGTATATATTAATTAGCAATATAAGGTAAGATAAGTTATGTGTTGGTACATTAGAATATCAATTATTAGTGTATCAGTCAGTTGTAGTAGAGTGGTGTTCAGATACTAGATGTTAGAGGATATCATTCCTTGGAGAGGACTGATACTAGAGTATCAATGCACTGTGTTACAAGTGCATATCTGATTTGGAACTCAGTGGCATCAACCTGGAGTGAGTGTCCCTTAGTATTAGTCTTGGTTGATATCAGTTGTGTTAGTTAGTGTTAAGTTGGTATATGTTAGTATCAGATAAGCTAAAGCTAAGTTAGTATCAGTTACTAGTGATTGGTAGTTGGAGTTAAGTAAATTAGAGTATCAGTTAGATTTTAGTTAGATATATATAGTGCTTATTAGTTCAGAGTAGTAGTTTGTTAATATCAAGGGTATATGTTAGTTGTTAGGTTAGTATAATCAGTCAAGGGTAGAGTATCAATTATGAAGTTAGTTAGTGTTAGTTTGAGTATCATTAGTAATAAGGATTGTAGTTAAGTTGTATTAGTGGTAAGTAGTATATGTGTTTAAATGCTAGTTAATGATTAGTTTGAGTTAGTACAAGTAGATCTGTTAGTAAGTAAGTAGTGTATGTCAGTTGTTATTATCAGTTAGTGTATGTCAGACAGTTAGTATATCAATTAATTATTATTAGTATGCTAATGTTAATTTGTTAATAATAGATAAGGTATTGGTTAAAGGGGTTAGGTACTAGTATTAGAGCTAAGGTATTGACTAATACTAACTAGTGTTGACTTAGAAATATGAGTAATGACCTAATATAGCTATTACAAGCTAGTGCTAGCTAGTTAATGACCAATATAAAATAATTAACTTAGTATGGACTTAGAAACTTGTATACGACCTAGTTTGACTAGTGTGATATAGGGATGACCTAGAAATTATATTAGTGCATTCTTTAAATTATTTCTCATTCATTACACTCATTGACATGATATTCATATATAGGTGTGTGACACCAGCTCGGATTCTGAGTTATATCTTTTTCTTAAGACCAAAGACGAGTATATTTTCTAATAGTTTTTATTATTTGATAATTTCTATAATTCAAGTACTTTAGAATTGTTATATCTGATTCTTGACATGATGGTACACGGATTGGACTTTAGATCTTCAGTCATGAGATGTTACCTTGATTCATCGCAATGATATCGAATACTGCTCCTTGTTTGGTATTGGATAACATTGGATAATATTGGTTAACATTGGATACATTGACTAGTAATGTGTTATGGTTGGATCCATCGTATCAGTCGGGGCGGGGAAAGTACTATCTAGATATGTGATCAATAACTATCAGCAAGTAGTATAAATCATCAGCTACTAGCTAATCATGCACTTCACGTATGGTTGAGCTAGTTTTCCCTTAGTGTAAATCATTGAATCTCCCAAACTGATCACATATCTATTTAGTATTTCAAAACACATTGTATGTTGTAGTTTTATATTCAGTTCATAGATTACATTACTTGTATATGATATTATAGTTCCTTCTCTTTTATTTTATATATGCATTGGCTATACCCTATTATTTACATTATCTGTCTTCCTTTACTATTTCTATTGTATCAGTTTATTATCTCTCATCATATATAACATCCTCTATTTACTGTTTTATAGTTTTTGTCAATTAATTGGAAATGCTATTAGGTTATACTTCGCTCCAATCCTGATTGAATATATTTTTCAGAAGACGACTTAGAGGACTGGTGTCCCACACACTATGGACCACAAGGGGGATAGCAAGCATGGGTCCTGACACTCAGGAGTGATTGCCAGGAGGTCTAGCCAGAATTACTAGTTATCATAGTTAATTCTATTAGCATTTTGGTACCAGATTTATTTTTGGCTTATAGTTGAGACTTGGATATTATTTCTATTTGTTGTTGTTGCTATTGTTTAGACTTCTTAGTTATGTTAGACTTCTTTAATACCTTATTGTGCTTTAGATTTATGATTGAGTATTGTGTTGCATTAATTATATTCTCCTCCTTCTTGGAGTTTAGATATTATTGACATATTTATACATTACAGTGAGATGATTAGATAATATAGTTGACCTAGACAACTTTCTACCACCGATGCTGCGGCGTAGACTTGACGTACCCACATACTTATGCCCCTTCATCGGGTACGGGTCGTGACAGCCTGCCACATAAGAGGTCTCTCTCTCTCTCTCTCTCTCTCTCTCTCTCTCTCTCTCTCTCTCTCTCTCCACTTTATTCATTCATTTAGATCCTCATTTGTGTTCTTCCCTAAATTGACTCATCCCTCTACCAAAGTCATCCCAATTTACTTATATTCTCTCTCAATTACATCATCTAAGGAGTATTGGAGTTTAGATTGCAAGAAGCACTTGAAGAAGGAGGAATTGACAAGGAGCTTGTGTCCTAATTGTGTCCATTAAGCAATTTATTGGAAATCCATCTCCCAATAGGTAAATTCTCATTTTCTCTATAATTTAGATTCTAATTCATGTATTTGACCATTAGAAACCCTTCTATAACTTAGGGCTACTCATATGAAGAAGTTCTAGGTCTAATTGACCTTTATTGTGACTTCTACATAGATTTTTATGCACAATTTTAGAAAATTCTGAGATTGGTGCACCAATTGTTTGTTATTAGGTCAATTCAATCTTATTAGACTTAAGTTGAGTGTGTGAGGCTAGTTACGTATACATAATTGGACACGAGTAGAGCGTATCATGGTATTTTGTGATACACTATCAAAGAGTGACTCATTTTGGGGAATTTGTGCATATTAGTGTAATTACTCTTCAATTCCTTTATAATTAGTTGCATTAGTTATTTATATGTGTAATTGATATGTGTGAATGATAATTATAGAGAATTGGGGGGTTTTGGCATTTTATTTGTGTGCGTATCATATTATGCATGCCAAGTATTTGGTTTAATACTTCTAGTGTATGTGAGTGTGTTACATATATGAATATGAATATGAATATGAACATGAATATGATATGATATGATATGATATATATATATATATATATATATATATATATATATATATATATATATATATAGTGGTGTGTGTGAGTGTATGGAGGTGAGATCCAATATACATTTGTGTGAGGGACTGTGTGTAGGTGCTGTGTGTGGGTAAAAGAGAGACCTCTCAAGTCTATGCTCAGTATTAGATGTAGTGTGCTAATTGCACACTTGTGTTGTAGTGGCAATTGAGTGAGAAACTGTACATTTGGTGCATATGTGTGTAGGGTCTGTTAGCAGTAAGGGGGAGGAGCAGTTGGTGTGTGCTTATTCAGTACAACTCCTGTACTAAGTACTGGTAGTACAACAAGTTGGTGCAACAAGTATACCTGGAAGAGAAGTGCAGTGAGTACCATACCTGAATGCAGGTAGGAAGTATGGTGGAAGATCGAGCAGTAGGCCATCTATCAGAGTGCAGTAGCAGTATTAAGCAATGGTTGTACTGTTATCATAGCAACAAGTTGATGGGGATCAGTTTAAGGTCTGATATAGACCCCAAGTAAGGAATTAGCAGTGTCAGTTGCAGTAGATAGGGGACTTGGGATGAGTTGCACTGGAAAGGAGATTAGTAAAGCAACAACAAGGATATAGGAAGGGTCAGGTAGAGTGTTGGAAGCAGTCGGGTTAGCTAAACTAAGTAGTAAGTGTGCTTATTATACTGTGTTAGAGTACACAACAAGTTGCCACAGTAGGTATCAGACCTTATATGAATAGGTATTAGTGTATCAGACATATAAATATGTATTAGTAAGGTATTGAGGTTAAGTTCAGTAGGGAAGTATTAAGGAGTGTGTTACATATGTGTATATATATGATATTGTTTAGGTATCATTGTGATACTAAGTAGCTTGAGTATTGAGTATCGAGGAGATGTTGATATTGATGTAAGTTCAGAGTTGATACCTAGTATCAGATACCAAGAGGTGGTTAAGCATGTATCTATTAAGTAATATAAGAAATAGTGAGAACTATATATAAGTTATACATATATAGATATTGGGTAATATTAGCCTATATAGCTAATATTCAAGGTATTGGTCCTAGAAGTCTAGATATGACCTAGTATAGCTAGAGATTAGCTTAGAACCTAACCCTAGCCTAGTATAACCTAGTGTTGACTAATATTGACTAGTTTGACCCTAAAAGTCAAATTTTGACCTAGTGTGACATATTTTGAATAGTGTGACCTAGTATTGACCTAAAAAAAGCATATTTAAGGCATTTTAGCTTATTTATCACTTTATTACACCCTATTGACCTGCCATTCATATATAGGTGTGTGTGATACCAGCTCGGATATCGAGTGACATATTTTGCTCAGGACCAGAGGCGAGTATATTCTCTGATAGTTTTCTTATTTGATAGCCTCTATGTTTTATATATTTAGTATAGAGATATTTTATTCGTGACACAATGGTTACACAGATTGGTATACGTAGGTCTTGGTCATGAGATGTTGTTATATATACTAGTTAGACACTTTTGGCATGTATTATATTTAAGATCATTGTGTTGAGATTGGACTTGAACTTATAATATATTTGACTCTGTATTTCTTTTCTTCTATTCCATATCGTGCAATATCTTTCTCTAGTTTATTGTTGTGATTGAGTATTGTTTACCATTATTATATTATTGTATTATTCTCCATTGGGAGTTGAGATATCTTGGCAGGTAAATTATTTATATTGTGTGAGATGTTTAGATAGTATTTTGACCTAGACAATGTTCTACCGTCGATGCTGCGACGTAGGCTGGACATACCCACGCACTCGTTCCCCTATACCGAGTGTGGGTCGTGACAGATATTTGTAACTTCTAACAATTTTTCACAAAGACCGGGATAAAGTTTTTATTACTTTCATCGACGACTTCTCGAAGTATGCATTCGTATATCGAAAGATAAAGCCTTTAAAAAGTTTAAAGACTTCAAGACTGAAGCTGAACGTCAAACCGGTTAAACTCCTCAGGAGACTGACGGAGAGTATCGTTCTTTTGAATTCACACTGTTCTGCAAAGAACATAGAATTATTAATGAAACGAATGATCCATATTCTCCCTAATCCAATAGAGTTACAGAAAGTAAGAACAAGATGCTGACAGAGATGATGAACTCTATGATACTCACTGCGGGTCTTCGAAAATAATTTTGGGAAGAAGCTGCGCTTAACGCTACTTTTATTCTCAATAGGGTGTCATACACAACTTCTGACATTAGTCTTCATGAACTCTAGTTCAAGGTTAGACACAACTTGAATAACATTCGAATGTGGGGGTGTCTGGCATATATGAAGCTTCAAGATATCAAGATTCAGAAGCTGGGGACAAGGACTACGAAGACCATATTTCTGGGATTTGTTTATAAAAGTGATGCTCGGAGGTTCCTTGATATTCAATCAAATCATACCGTTGAATCTCGTGAATTAGAGTTTTTTAAAGACAAGTTTGATAGGGAGAAGAATATTGTTCTCATGGATGTTTCGGAGAACTTTTTTTAGCTCCGGAGATTCAAGTACTTCCAAAGAAGATGTAGTCATGGAGGAGGTTGTCGTTGATAAGACAACACTTGAACTAGTACTCGCTGATCCGTCAGCAAAGAGAATGAGGAGGCCGAAAGATTTTTGATATGACTTTATCACCTATCATGTGGAGGCTGAGCCGCTTACCTATGATAAGGTGATGAAATATAGAATTATGATCTTCTAGGATAAGGCAGTCCATGGCGAGATTGGCTTTATAAAATCCAATAACACTTGGGTGTTGGTAAATCTGTCTGAAGAAGATAAACCTATCAGATGCAAGTATATCTTTAATAAGAAGATGAGAGCCAACGGAACAGTTGATAAGTTCAAGGCTAGGCTGGTAGCCAAAGAACTTTCTTAGAAGTAAGTGATTAACTAATTTGACACATATACCCTAGTGGCGTGGATATAAACTATCAGAATATTGATTGTCGTACCTCCTATTCATAAGTTGATTATTCATCAGATGGATTTCAAGAAAGCTTTTTCTGAATGGGGAATTGACAAAAGAGATTTACATGCAATAGCCAGAATGATTTATTGTTCAGGGTCTTGAAGACAAAGTCTGTAGGTTGATGAAATCTCTGTACGGCCTGAAGCAAGCTCCTAAGTTATGGCATGAGAAGTTTGACAAAGTCATCCGATCAAATATCTACAGGGTCAGCGAGACGGACAAGTGTATGTGCACTAAGTTCGCTGATGATAAATGAGTCATCGTTTGTCTTTATGTGGACGATATGCTAATTTTGGGCACATATATATTATGTCATTAAAATAAAGATGTTCCTCTCGTCCAAATTCAGTATAAAGAACATGGTAGATACATATGTTTTCTTAGGGATTAGGATAATACAGACGAAAGCTTAGCTTGCTTTTTCACAAGATCACTTCGTTAAAAAGATGTCACACGCTATGGATATCAGAATCTTCTATGGATCGATACTCCTTACAGGTCTGACAAGAAGCTGAAGCCAAATCAAGGAGAAAGCATCAGACATCTGAAGTATTTTAGTGTCATTGGAAGCTTGATGTATGTGACGAGTTCTACCAGACATGACATAGCTTTTGTCGTAGGGATATTGAGTCGGTTCATGAGCAATCCAGGTATTAAGCTCTAGAAAGCTATGAAAAGAATCATGAGATATCTTAGAGTACTAGGAGGGTTGCTCTGCACTACACCAAATTTTTAGTAGTAAAAGGCTTTAGTGATGCCAATCGGTGCTCAGAAGAGAAGAGAGAAAGGTCCACAAGATGATATGGCTTCTCTATGGGTAGTGCTACTATATCGTGGAAGTCAAAAAAGCAGACTTTGCTTTCACTTATCTATGGAGTTTGAGTTCTATGCATTATCGATTACAACAGAATGACTTTAAGAGCTCATGTATGATCTTTCTGTGGTTGGTGCACAGTTTCTGGTGATACCAGTGTATTAAGACAATCAGGTAGTTATAGTGGCACCGAATAATCTCTTCTTTAGTAAGAAGAGGACTGTGCGACCATGGCATATGGCACTGAATGAGCTTAGTAAACGTGAATTCATTATAGTGGTTGATGTTCGGAGCTAGGAGAATATGGCAGATCCATTTACAAAAGACTCAAGCACCAGCTGGTCGAGGACACAATGAGAAAAATGGGCTTGAAGGCCCTATGATATTGTGTCTTGCAATCCTGCCATAAAGTTTTATGTTATTAGTTCAAAGAGAAATCTACTAAGCATCTAGCTTTGGTTAAAGGGAGGACCATTGATTGGAAAAATATCAGGTATAATGGGTAGTCCTTTGAGATATTATGGGAATATTATACTGGAACCACTATGGTCTACTAGGTTTTCTTTATATAGAACAAGTCATGTGTGAGGATGGACTTGAGCCTTAATGAGTTCTCGGACATTTTGAACATCCAGCATGCTTTACAGGAAGCACGGGTAGCCCAGCACTACAAAAGGGACAGTACCCCATGCTATAGTAGCATGATAGCACGATGAGGTAGAGCCTCAAATTTGGGCCATATCACAACAATAGTAGCACCATGTATAGGAAGATAGCCTAATTTGAAGAAGTGGAGAGTGGTAGGACAACACTCGAAGAGGCTGGTGACCTCATGCTATAGTTGTACGATACAACCAATAGGTTGCAGACCTCGTCCTTGGGCCATGTCATAGCAGTGTAGCTCCGCAAGGGTAAAAAATACTCCATATTGATTAGTACAGCACTATAAAGAGACATTGACCTCATGCTATAGTTGTATGACACCATGATATGGAGTGACCTTAGTTTTGGGCTATGTCGTAGCAGTGTAGCATCGCAAGGAAGCACAAGGTTCATACTGAAACTCTATGAAAGAACTCATCTAGAGTGTATGGAAAGAGATATAGGTCATTTCTTGAGAAAAATATTATAGACGCCCAAGATACATACACCAAAACCAGGTCAGCACATGGCCTTTAAAGTGCAACCAAAAGGAACAACTGATGTCATTGTATGAGTGAAAAGAATAGCCGCTATAGTACATAATTCAAGTCTTAGTCCATTCTTGTATCGTACTGTTGTTTGATCTTTATGGAAAGATTTAAGTCGTTAGCGACATCTATCCTAATATATTATGGGCAGTCACTATGGGGAACACTCAATCATATATTTTGATATATGTGGGGGATTGTTGGAGTTTTCTAACATGGCTTTGGGAACTTTAGTCCTATATTGGAAAAGCACAAAATCCTAATATATAGCTATGCTTTGTATTGGGCACATAGGGTGTGGTGGCCTATGTGGGATAATTTTTTTAGAGGGTTTAAGTTTAAACCTCAAAAGAATAATCTTTGTTTTTTTCACTCACTTTGGAAAAAAATTCATAGGAGCTAATTCTACTAGGGGCTTAGCGACTAGGACTTAGACTCAGACTCGAACTCGAGCTCGAACGAAGGACGCAAAGTGACCATTTGATGGCCCACTTTGCACTTTGCACGTATACATCGGGCACTTGTGCGTATACGTTGTCCTCATGCGCTTATTTTATACGCGAGTTTCATGCACAGTTGATTATGCCGGTGCATGCGCGGGCTATGCGCGGTTATGAACGTATGCGCGGATAGGCATTTACGCTGCTGCGCATGTGCGCACATGCGCTGCTACGCTTAAGTGCGCATGGGTTGCTGGGCTGTTGGGCTGTTGGGTTGCTATGCACATGTGAGTATACTAGTATGCACATATGTAGAGGCTGCACAGATTGCGTGCATATGCACAGATTGTAGGATTTAGATTATCAATCCTGATTTTTGGGAGTTGGTATTTTAGTCCCACATCGGCCAGAATTAGAGATGGGATTTCCATCATTCTTTTTAAATAGACCCCTCATGCCTCCTTTTGGTTACACACAAAAAAGAAAAAGAGTTCCAGAGAGTCCGTTCTAGTCATACACAGAGGGGACTACAAGCGTTCCAGAAGTTTTATTATGAACTTGCTAGTTTCTGGGAGCAAATCGTCGATAGATGGCGAATCTTGCTTTGAGCAACAGTGATCTTTATTACCCTAGTAAGAATAATTTTTTATTCTATCTTCTTCTCCTTTCTCTTAATTTTGTAATATGTTCTATCTTAATTGTAAGTGCATTTGCAAGGAAGAACGAGTTTGGTTATTGTTAATTTGTAACTTGAGTTTCAACAAGTTTTGTTAGAATCAAATTTTTCCAGAGAGCAAGTTTCTTGTGTGAATCTTTGGACCTCGACTACAACATTGGGATCAAACAAAGAGCAGACAGTAAAGTTTTGCATGAATCTTTATTTCTGGCCCCTATGATCCATCTTTGATCTATCTCGGGACTAATACCAAATGTGTCAAAAACTCTTCATCCGAGAGAATTTATTTCCTCTTTCCCTATTTCAGATATCTTTAACTTAAGAGAAATGATACAGCTACACAGTCACTTACAGAGTCTTATAAAGAATTATACCATAAGTTCAATTGAACATCTAATTAAAATTTTCCAACAACGTAGAGAACTCTTTATAATCACCTTCGTACATAGTACTATTGTCAAAATCTAAGGATTTGTAGTGTTCAACTTTCGTGTCACAATATGTGTATTGGAGTGGGTGGAGTTCCCAACCTATATGGAAAATACCTCAGAGTTGGATTGAGTATTCCTTCATATAATATGAATATCTCAATAGATTTGGATTTGGTATTCCTACATATAATAGGAATATGTCAATGGATTTAGATTTGGATTGGGTATTCCTACATATAATAGGAATATGTCAATAGATTTGGATTTAGATTGGGTAATCCTATATATAATAGGAATACTAGTTCTGGGTTTGAGGCTATATATATTTGGTGTCTCCTAGCCCTAAAATATATGTCTTAAAAATATTGCAAAAGGAGGTAATAGTGCTTTTACAATATTGGAAGGAGAGAGGAAGAAATTGATGGCTATTTAGAAGTGAAGATCGGTTTCGGATAATTCTTTTCTCATCGTCTTCGTTCTTCGTGTATATGTGATCTATTTTATATTCCAAAGAGTTGTGGTGATCCGTTTAGATCGGTGAGAAGTTGGTAAGGATTCAGTGTATTTCTTATTCCATTAGTGGAGGCTTTTCAGGGTTGGACTCCGATCATTCTGTGATTTTTTTCACAAGGAATTTTTATGTCAAAAAACTCTATGTCTGCTATTTGTGTTTGACATTTTTGGTTTGTATGTTTTACTGGGTTCTCTCATAGGGCTTCTTGGTTTGGGGAACGATTTTCGAGTTTACGTTCCCAACAGGTGGTATCAGAGCTTTGGGTTCAAAGAGGTATCAGGGTTGACAGAAAAACCAGGAAGGATAGATGGATGCGAAGCCAGTGTGCATGGTAAACCTAAATAGTACCAACTATAATTATTGGAGAAGCAAGATGAAGGATTTATTGTTCATCAAGAAGCTGCCTCTTCTAGTATTTGCGTCCGAGAAGCCCAATAACAAATTCGGAGAGGACTGGATGTTTGAGCATATACAAGTGAGTGGATATATCAGGCAGTTGTTGACAAGAACATGCAAAATCACATTGTCAATATTGAGCATACGAAGATATTGTGGGATAAGCTGGAATCTTTGTATGCGAAGAAAACATGGATAAATAATTTTTTCTTGATCCGGATGATGATGGGTCTGCGGTACAAAGATCGAAAGTCTATTACTAATAACTTGAGTAAGTTTCAGGGCATGGTGGACCAGCTATCCTCGATGGGAGTCAAGTTCGATGATGAAGTATAGGGACTATGGATGTTGTGTACATTGCCAGACTCATGGAAAATTGTACGAGTGTCTACGATCGCTTCTGCTCAGAAGGCGTGGTCAGTCTGGAGTTTACCAAAATTGGTGTACTGAATGAAGAGATACGGAGACGTTCTCAAGTTACTTCATCCACATCCCACTCAAAGGTGCTAGTTTTAGAGAGCCACAGAAGGAGCAAGAAAATAGGTCCAATTGGTGGAAGAGACAAGAGCAGGAGCAAGTTCAAGGGTCGGTACGAGGACTCGGAGTGTTACCATTATGGCCAGAAGGGCGACATCAAGCAAAAATGTTTCGCTTGGAAGAGAGAGAAGAAGGGCGACAAGGGAAAGCAAAGTGAGAACACTACAGCGACGGCCTCGACACATGGACGTAAAATGATCATTGTAGGTGATAAGGTATTTATGAACCTCGCCTGTGATGACAACTCTTAGCTGGTGGAATCAGGTGCTTTAGCGCATGTATCTTACAACAGGGCACTATTTGCTACTTATAAAATATGTGACTATGGAGTGTTCAAGATGGACAACGGAGATGTGTAAAAAGTTGTTGCTATTGGAGGTGTGCATTTGGGGACGAAGATGGGTGCAATTTTTGTTCTCAAAGATGTCCGTCATGTCCCTGATATCCTTTTCAAACTGGTGTCAGTTAGAAGGTTGGATGATGAGGGTTTCTTCAATCTCTTCGGAAATGATCAGTGGAAGCTTTTTAGTGGTTCGATGGTGATTGTCAGAGGAAGCAAGAAGTCCAGACTCTATTATATGAAAGCGAGCACACATGGGGCACATGAGGTGAACGCGGCTATTGATGCGTCTACTGAGTTATGGCACAGGTGGCTCAGTCATATAAAAAAAGAGAGGATAAGCTACTTGGTGAACGTAAAGGTAATTTTGGGGCTAAAGTCTATGCGTCTACCGGGTTATGGCACATGCGGCTCAGCTTATTTTATGACTTTTATTTATCTTTTTTTCAGGAAGGTATGGGTCTATGCCTTAAATACCAAGGATCAATTGTTGCCCACTTTTAAAGAGTTTTAGGCCTATGTCAAAAGGGAGACGGGCAAGAAGCTACTATGTGTTCGGTCCGACAAAGACGGCGAGTATATTGGTCCCTTTGATGCTTATTACAGAGAACAAGGGTTACGACACTAGAAGACTCAACCAAAGATACCCAGCTCAACGGTGCAACAGAGTGCATGAATATGACATTGATGGAGAGAATACGGTGTTTGTTGTTAGAAGCAAACTTGTCGTCCAGCTATTAGGGTGAGGCACTTTACACAACTGCTTATGTTATTAATTTATCTCTTAATGTTCCTTTGCAGGGTGATATGCCTGACAAAGTATGGTACGACAAAGAGCCGTCAGACAATCACCTGCGAGTGTTTGGTTGCAAGGCCTTCGTACATGTACCAAAGGAAGAGAGATCCAAACTTGAGCCGAAGACGAGGCGATGCATCTTTGTCGGCTACGGTCGGGATGAGTTTGGCTATAGACTATACGAACTAGTAAAAAAAGATCTACAGAAGCAGGGACATGGTATTCATCGAGGATCAGACCATGAACAATATGCAGGATTCTGAGATGCCTTTTGAGGCTGAGGAATTGCCTGAGTTAGAGTCATTTCGCTTCAAATATTTTTTAGAGGACATCGCAAGGATCCAGTTATGGGGGAGCCAGTACATGGAGTTGCTTCCAACCTTCATAATTATCCTACTGATGGTAGTCAGGGTAACCCTCAGAAGGATGAGCATGTTAGGAAGGTAGTTCCTGAAGGGGAGGAGACTGTTGATATACAAATAATATGAGTAGTTCCGTTGAGGCAGAGCGATAGAGTGCGTCAACCATCTACGAGATACTCACCGGGTGAATATGTGCTACTGATTGACGGGGGAGAGCCCAAAAGATTTGAAGAGTCTATGAAAGACGAACACAAACATGAGTAGATGAAGGCTATGCAGGAGAAGATAAGTTCCTTAATGTCTGTCATTACAAGTTTTGAACGTTAAAATAACAAACAAAGAAGTACAAAGATATCATAAACATAAAATCTAAGTACAATATTTTGATCTGGGTAGTGACGATGGAGCTTGAGTGCAGTAGCGTCTCCTTTACTCCGTTGACAGTATGATAAAAGAATGATGATGCTCTCTTCTCTTCTCTCTCCTAATCTTCTGTGCACTTATGTAGCTGGCCAGGAGGGTATGCTCTCTCTCTCAAAACAGAAAAAGTCGACCTTTGGGACGTCCAAGTTGCTTCTATTTATAGCCATCATGTTGATGGGTTATAGGTGCCGCATGTGCCTCTGTTTGGTGGCCACAGGGGGTTTCTTCAATAGAATATGTGGTTGCAACTGTGGGCGCATAGTATGGTTAAATCCAGGGCAAACTGCCATGTGGACGTTTTGTTAGGATTTTGCTGTTGCTGGAGATCCTGGTGGTTCTTGCCTTCTGTTTGTGTGACTTGGTCAGCTTGACACGTGGGCCATATTCAGTTTGACAGAATTGCCATAAAAAGATTTTGTCTCAGGGAACCTTGCCATGTTGGAAGTAATGTGTTTAAGACGCATGAGATAGGTAGCATCTGGAACTCATGGGGCCAGAGAAACATGGGCCGCGTGGAGTTTGGAACGCATGGGGCCAGAGACGAACGAAACACATGGAGTCAGGAATGCATGGGGCCAAAAATGCATGAAGCGCATGGAGTTTGGAACTCATAGGGCCAAAGACGTATAGAGCACATAGAGTCTGGAACACATAGGTCCAGAGATGCCTATAACACATGGAGTCTGAGACGCATGAAGCCCCATATACGTATCAATATACGCTTGTCAGAAGTTATTATTAGTTTGACGAGAGCTTCTTGTCACTTAGTATGCTCACATCTTTCGAGGCAATCATAAAATTCTTTTTGTCAGAATTTTGTGTTAGAGATGATCCAATTGTCTGAATGCCACGTCAAGTCCATCTACGGCCAAAGTTGCTTCGGCTGATTGGGATACATGGATGTATCCTTTCTGGGCCGCAGGGTGACTCTGCGGACCGATCTCTTTTGAGCTTTACTTTGGGGTGCATGGTTGTTGAACGTATGGATCCATATTTTTCATGCTTCTACAAGAACCCATTTAAAGTTTTTAAACTGACAAGTTTGAAATACTTTGAATAAGAAGCATGGACAAAGACTACTTTGGCCGCATGGATGTTGGGCCATATAGATGAACGCTTCCTGTTAGTCTAATCTCTATTTAATGCAGGATTTGGCTCGATCCTTGAGTGAATTTCTTGAGATTCTATACCATCTCCCAGTAAGGATCCTAAAGTGAAGGTTTTCTCAAAGGATAAGGTTGAGTGGAAAACCCAAGCATTGTCGTCATTAATAGTGCTGACAGCGTAGCGCAAGAATCAAGAGTCGCCATTATCTTCTTTGTCCTATAAATAAGGGTTTTTGCCAGTCGGTAGGCTCTGTGGGAGAATACAGATTCTACGACGAATGGTCCTTCCTATTTGGGTTGGAACTTACTAGCCGTCTTATGGGTCATAACCATCAGCCTCCTTACTGTGAGGACGAGGTCACCCATTTGGTATGTCATCTTCTTAGCCCATTTATTGAAGGCTCCTGAGAGGCACGCTTGGTACAAGTCAATGTGCTATTGAGCTAAGAGATATTTCTTATCGAGAGCTTCCAACTCTTATAGCCGTCGGCGGTGTTTGTCGTCGACGGTTAGTCGGTTGGAGAGAGCCACTCGGAGCAAGAGAATTTAAACCTTGAGGGGGAGGACCACTTCACTCCCGTAGACCAAGGCGAATGGCATGCTACCAGTTGACGTCTGACTATTGTGCGGCAGTCCCAGCGATATTCACCCAGCTTCTCATTCCTGTCGCGCTTGTTAGATGACACAAATTTCTTGAGGAGCTTGATAATAGTTTTTTATGAATGCCTCAGCATGACCATTTATTACTGGATTGTAGGCGGTTGATGCTATATTCTGAATTCGGTTCTTATCACAAAATTGGTAGAAAGCATGGCTTATAAACTATGGACCATTATCGTAGATGATCTATCGTGGCAAGCTGAAGTAATATATGATGTGATGCTTGACAAAGCTGATCATGTTTGATATCTTGACTTCAGTGAGTGGTTCGACTTTCGTCCACTTGGAGAAGTAGTTGGTAATGCCGAGGATAAACCGATGTCCCTTAGACGAATATGGACTGATCGGCCCTATGATATCCATGCCTCAGGCTTCGAACGACAACGATGCAATGGTTGGGTGTAGAAACTCTGAGGGCTGGTAGAAATCTACGTGAATTTGGCATGCTTGGTACTTCCTTGCATAGTCAATGACGTCTGATACCATTATTGGCAAATTATAACCCATTCTCCGGAGACGGTCCTGTAGTTTGGGTCCTGGCTGATGGGCACTGCATACCCGTCATGAGCCTCGCGGAGAGCTTGCTTTGCTTCTGTATTCTATAGGCATCATAGCAAAAGACCGTCATAGGAGCGGCAATACAACATTTTGGTAGTCGTATCGTAATAGAACCAGAGGGAACATCTTCTGATGGAAGTGGCTTCCTTTGGGTTCTTGGAGAGAATTCCTTAGACTGCATCGACAAAAAATAGGAGTCTCCAATCTTATGAGTCAGTGATCGTCTCTACTGTGTAGCTCAGGCACAAACAGAGGTTATTCTTTGGGCAGACCTGTTCTTGACCGATTACGGTGATCAGTTTATGAGTATTGACCAAAATAGTTAGAGAGGCTGCGAGGCTGGCCAGGGCGTCAGCCTCAATGTTTTACAGTCGAGGGATATCCTCTATGAAGAACCCCTCGAAGGTGGTGATTATTCCAAGTATGACTTGGTGGTAGGGAATCAAATTCTCATGCCAGATTTCGTACTCGCCTCGGACCTAACTGACGATCAGCTTAGAGTCATCGTAGGCTTCTAGGTAGTCGGCTCCTACTTGCTTAGCGAAATAGAGACAAATGATAAGAGCGTTGTACTCTGCCATATTATTATAGCATGTCTCTGTGAGGGAGTAAGCGTATTTTATGACTAAATCGTACTGGAAAATTAGTACTATCCCGACACCAGCGACGATATCGTCTTTGGGCCCTGTTCTTGAAGCACCGTCGAAGAACATTCATCAGGTGACTTCTGCGCTTGTGGTCATGTTTGAGTCCGCTACCTCATCTGGGATTTCCTCATAAAACTTTAAGATTTCTAGGATTGGATGGGCAGCCAGGAAGTCGGCCAATGCTTGACCTTTGACCTCCTTCTATGGAATAAATACCATGTCATATGGTGATAGAAGTATCGCCTACGCAGCTAACCGGGAGTTGAGTGCCCCAGGTTTGGTCATGAGGACCCTAAGGGGGGTTGACCCATGAGATCACATGGATTGTTTGTCCTGTCACATAATGCCGAGTTTTCTGGATAGTAAAGACTAGAGCAAGGCACTCTTTCTTGACAGAATTGTATATGTGCTCCGCGCTGACCATCATCCTACTGAGATAGTAGATGGCCTACTTGTGACCTTTGTCACTCTTCTGGGCTAGTAGAGTGCCAAGAGAGTGATTAATTTCTCGTACATAGAGCAGAAAGGGCTTACCTTCTATAGGGGCTACCAGTATCGGAGGGTTCATGAGGTATTCCTTAATGTCATCGAATGATGACCGACACTTGTAGAAGCATAAAAAATATGCTCCATCCGGCCTAAAGACCTTGTTCCATGCACCATAATAATTTGCCTCAGTAGTCTAACTCCTTATGCCGCAAGGATTCTAGCCAATGTGCCAACAGTTTAAGTGGAGTCTCATACGCCCGCAGTGCCATACGTCCTCCTATATCTAGGTGTCTCATGTACCCGCAGTGCCATATGCCCACCTACATCTAGGTGTCTCATGTGCCCGCTGTGCCATGCACCCCCATGTATTTAAGTGTGTCATATGCCGGTAGTGCCATGCGCCAATATGATCCTGCCAACTCTCATGCGCCTACAGTGTCATGCGCCATGCAATTTATATACATGTGCCTACGTGATGCCTTGTTGAAGGCTATAAATAGTGGATATTTTTCCCACATGCAAAGGATCGAGAGATCTATACACACACATGTAAAAGAAAGAGTAACCAGCGCTAGCCGCCTCTACAAATGAAGGAGACAGAGCACCGCCGAAGCCTCGTCGACCCCCTTGGTCCCGTATCGTTAATGGAGTAAAGGAGCCGCTGCAGTGCTCGATCTTCACCATCACACTTACCCCAAATTTTTTGTACTTAGATTCTCTTGTATAGGGTTCTCTTATACTCTTTGTCAATTTTCAAATAAAGAAAAATACTTACTTATATATATATTCTTTTTGCGATATCGATAAAAATGGAGACTCTGCTGGGGAAGAGCTTCTCCTCCAACGAGAAGCTGGTGACACAATCTGACGTGACCAAGATAGGTTCGACTCAGAGGATGTTGGTCATCTACTTCAACCAACAGGCATTTGAAGACACATTGGATAAGCCAAACTATACTATAAGGCCCGTATGACCTCGTAAGACTCACAAAATTTGGGATGTTAGTGCCGCTGCGCCAATCCCGAAGTTGGTACCCGATACATCGTCAATTTACGTCGTAGTTGCACACGCGGTTGACCTATAATCTGCCAACATGTTGAGTTCCTTGTCGATGCCTATACAACCTTAAAAAGTTTGTAGGGTATGGGTTGCCAAAGCCGCTGCGCTAGACCCAACCTCTGCTCCAGAAATATCACTAACCTTAGCCGCAGGTGCATACAAGGTGAACGCGCATCATGCCTCTGTCTCCGAAGCTGCACCCAAGAAGAACTTCGCCAAGTTCCATGACGCGAGCATGCAGCGCCGTCTAGGCCGTGATGCATGCGCCAATCATAGGTGTATGCAGTCTCCCCCGGGCAAGACAACTAGTAATAAGGACTCATATAGTCCTACTCCGGATTCCCTTTACTATGCCCCCAAGTATGTTGGTCCAAAGAAGTCCAAAATACCCCGAGCATACGCGCTCGAGGGGATGCCCTGTCAGCAATCCAGAAATATGCGTCGTAGTTGGTAACGCACACTGCCAATAAAAAACTCTATAGGGCAGACCCAGGCGCACATGCGTCGGAAGTGAGTCGACCCTTAGAGCCTTCTAAAACTCATTTGGATGTCGCAGTTGCACAAAAACTAAGTCGAGTGAAGAATATCGGAAGGACAGATCCATGCGCCCAATCTGGTTGCATGCATAGAGGAATTCTATCTCATATAAAGTGTTCCATTAACGGTCCGGTTGCAATTTCTGCGAAAGAATCAGATCGAGGAGCAAAATTATTACTTTTACCTCCGTGCGCAAGGGTTACCCGAGAGTGGGGGTGGAAAAGAAACTTCCATCATCTGATTTACGCACGTGATTAGTCACAAGCGTAAGACGAGAGAAGCAACACTCGCAGGATGTGTTACCTCAAAGATATGCCTGTGCCAGTATCATTATTAACTTTTGCTGCACTCAAGCTCCGATTTCCCCAAAAAGATAGTCGGTGTTTGAACGATTGCAATTAACAATTCTAACCCAACGGCATCCCCGGAGGCCACAACATGAAGAGAAGGAATTGCCTGTTGCCTCATGTTGCTCAACATGGAGATCCTCTCCCTTAAAGAATATCTCGAAGAAAGGCTCGCCAACCGTAAGGGTGCCGGTCACCAATCCATGGAGCCGTCCGCGAGGTAGCAAACTGGTACCGACTGTGGGGGTATTTTAAGATACGCGCTCGCGAACGAAGGATAGGGGTAGCCATACATGTAACCATCACTTTTCAGAATAGGAGTATTTTGGTCATTTTGGTAATATTTATTATTGATATATTTTATTTAATAATAATTGGTATAGTTGTATGTATATAAATATTTAATATAAATGATTGTGTGTTAACCCTTAGTTAGACAAGTTGCTAATTAACCCAACTAGACTTGAACCCAACTAGATTGGTCATGACCAATAGTGCAACCAATTAGTTTAGTCATGGTTGACTAATTTAATTAGAGAGAACGATCAATAATCCCTTGTAATTAAATTAGAAACCCTCTTTGTTAAACCCCCATTTATTAAATAACCCTTCATGACAACTTTAGAGGGAAATTTGGACAATATAAATTAACTAACCCTAACCCTAGGTATGGCTGACCCTATATAGGGAGAGAGGAGCCTCCATCTTCTTTATAATTTGTTCATGAAGAAATCCGATGTTTAGTTCTTCCCTCCAAGCATTCTTCCTCCACCAAATTCCTTCAAATTAATTCTAATCCCTCTCATTTTCATTCCCATGGAGAGCTAGAACCTTTGAAGACTTTAAGCGGCTAGAAGAAGAAGGGTTTTGCAAGAAGTTTGTGTCCATTTCTCATCCTTGTGCTCATTGGAAGAAACCATATTGGGAATTCATCTCCCAATAGGTAAAACCTTATTTTCCCTTATCATTTCAGATTTGAATGGTGAAATAAACTTATAGGAACCCTTTCTTGGTTTAAGACTACCCATAGGAAGAAGAACAAGGTCCATAAGTGTCCTATGGAGAAAGTTACATTGAATTTTATGACCATTTGGAGAAGACTCCAAGGTGGCAGACCGAGTGTTTGATGGAATACCTTAGGGGTCATTCTTTACTATTTTATATTGCTTATTGGTATTTTAAATGTGCCATGATAATTTGGTTATGTTTGGGAGTGATTTGAGTGAATATCAAATGAATATCAAGGTGTGATACCCATGTGTGGCTTGGTGCACACCTAGTTTTTGTGTTTTAGTGTAGGTGTGTGTGCACTGTTAAAGGAAGAAAATAGAGCAGCAACAACAACTTAAGTACAAGGGGGGATAAGCATGGAAGGAATGCATATTTGTGAGTGTGTGTTTCAATTTTAGATATGTGGGAGAGTCAGATTTCAGTGTAAGTTAGGATTTTGAGTGAGAATCTAAGTAGTGGAAACTGTGAGTCTATGTATGAGCATATGTAGTATTTGTGATGAAGAAAGAGAACAGCACTTGCTGCTGGATGTTGGCCTGTGTGCTCAGTGTGAAGAGCAGTAGCAACTATAAACAGATACTGCAGCAGCCTGTATCAGAGTCTAGTGAGAGGGGCTCAAATATGGTAATGTGGAGACTGATACTTTGTATGGAGTGAATTATGTCGGGGTATTGCTGTGGGAGCTCAAGGGTGCACAACAAGTTGCAAGAAGATGTGTATCATGGCACAAATATGAATCATACCAGATTGGTGCATCAGTGGCAGTGGCACTGCATAAGGGCAAGGGGATTGGAGTACTCGGGTTAAGTATTAGTAGCAAGGAGAGAGCATGGTAACAAGTGCAGTGCATTAAGGAGCAACAACATGCTGCAATGGGGAGCAGTTAGAGGGTAAAATAGGGTTGTAATGTCCTACAAATTAGGAAATCTCCAGGATTACAAGTGTTGCAGTGCATCTACAGTCAACTGGAAGATGGGGGTAATAGTAGTGAATGTTAAGTCGGAGGATGAGGTGCAAGTGAAGGCAAGTGCCAGCTTGGTGGAGTGAGTATTGGTATCATATTAGTATCAAGTATTTAGATAGGGAGTTTGGGATTGAGTTTCCAGGTCTGGAATACTAAATTATAGTGCTTTGTGATGCATTCAACAAGTAAGTGAATATCACTTGAGCATGGTATCATTTAGCAACAACTTTAAGCTGCAAGTAGCAGCAGTAGGGTGAGAGACAAGGTATCGGGTTATTATGTGAGGGTATGTGCATTGATGTGGGATGATCATGACTGATATATTGGTGTATCACTGCGTATCAGTCAATATGAGGGGTTCTGACTTATGTATCAGTTCCCTTTAAGCTAAGTATCAGTCATGTGAGAACATTTAGCAGCAGTCTTCATTTGCATCAGTCCATGTTTGACTCTTAGAGACACTTGGTATCCGTCACAGTATATTAGTCTGACAGTAGGTAATTAGAGGGTGAGGGTATTGAGGTATCCTTAGGATACCAACTTGGAGAAATTAATGAGGGTTAGGTACTAGTGTTATAACTAAGGAAATATGAGTTGGTATATATGATAGTATATGTTAGTATTTTTAGTTAGATGTCAATTAGTGTAAACTAGCTAGTGTATGATAGATATAATTAGTATTAGTTAACTAGATTAGTTAGAATTGACTTATACTAGCTAGTTAATAGCTAATATTGGTAGAGTTGACTAGTATTGACCTAAAAACGTCGGTATAACCTAGTTTTGACCAATATTGACTAGTTTGACTCCAAAAGTCAACTATTGACCTACTTGACCCCGTTTGACCAAAGTGACCTAGTTTGACCTAGAAATCACCAATTTTATTTCTTTAAACTCATTTTTCATTCATTACACCTAGTAACCTATAAATTCATATATAGATTTCTGTGACACCTGTTCGGACACCGTTCCACATCATTTGCTCAGGACCTCAGGCGAGTATGTTTTTCTGTTAGTTTTCAGCACTTGATAGTATATATATCACATGTTCTAGATCAGTTTTACTTGATTCAGACACTATGATTACAAGGGCTGGTATTGTATGGATCGAGTCAGGAGATGTTATTTATTGGACGTGTGCGTCGGTTACTCCTTACACATGTACTTTATCGTGTGCATCGGGTATTCCTTGTGCCCGTATATATTCGTGGGCCCCGTATGCTCATGTCCTATTCGTCTGCTCCGTGTGCTCATATTATATTTGTGTGCGTAATGTGTCGTGATTGGATCCATGAATATTAGTCGGGGCGGGGGGAGTTGGAGTTGATTATGTGATCAAACCCTTAGTATATTTATGTGCATGTCAATTAAACCCTACACGTGTAATTGAGTTACCGTAGTATATTCATGTGTAACCTAAACCGATCACGTAATAAACTTGTACCCTAAGGCACTAGTTAGTACCATCAGTTCTCTTATTTACAGTTTATACCATATTGCTTGTATTTACTTTTTCAATTATATTTTCATTTTCTAGTTACCTGTGCATCTTGTATTCATTTCTATTGCTGTTATATATCCCCTTTCATGTATATGAAACTGCTTTCAGTATTTTATACTTAGCTCCTTTTCAGATTGGATATATTTTTCTAGACGACTATTTAGAGGACTGGTGTCCTACCTACTATGGCCCGCAGGACGGAGAGGTAGCTCTTTAGTCCAGGATGATCTGATACCAGTTCTATAGGAGACACACTTAGCTATAGTAGACCAGTAGCTGGTATCTTTTATTTTGTACTGGATATGTCTCCAGCTTAGACCTTGGCATGTTATTATATTGGAACTATTTGTGTTATTTGCTAGACTCTAGACTTGGATATTGTGATGTCTTATTATTTTCCTTCTTTTATGATATCGTGCCATTATCTGCCTCTAGCTCATTGTGATTGAATATTGATGTCATATATATTCATCGTGTCCTCCTTTTGTAGTTGAGTTACCATTGACAGGTTATATATATATATATATATCAATGGGATACCAACTTGGAGAAAGTAATGAGGGTTAGGTACTAGTGTTATAAGTAAGAAAATATAAGTTGGTGTATATGAAAGTATCTGTTAGTATTATTAGTTAGATGTCAATTAGTGTAAACTAGCTAGTGTATGATAGATATAATTAGTATTAGTTAACTAGATTAGTTAGAATTGACTTATACTAGCTAGTTAATAGCTAATATTGGTAGAGTTGACTAGTATTGACCTAAAAACGTCGGTATAACCTAGTTTTGACCAATATTGACTAGTTTGACTCCAAAAGTCAACTATTGACCTACTTGACCCCGTTTGACCAAAGTGACCTAGTTTGACCTAGAAATCGCCAATTTTATTTATTTAAACTCATTTTTCTTTCATTACACCTAGTAACCTGTAAATTCATATATCAGTTTCTATGACACCAGTTCAGACACCGTTCTACCTCAGGTGAGTATATTTTTTGTAGCGCCCCGTTCTCCCGATGCGGAGAGCGCGGCTAAGAAACACAAGACGGTATCGTTCGATCGGGATAGATTGAATTAAGAACTCATCCTCGTTATGGATTTGTTTCTTCGGAATCGATTCCCATATTCAGTGGACTGCGCCCCAAGGATCAGCTTAGCTGCAGAGTCAGGAGGGACCTCTCCGCTGCTATCTTTTATTGCCTCGGTTTTCGATGTCGCTTGTTGCTTTCGTGCTTTGAGTTGGTTTTGGGATTTGCTTATTTTCCTTGAACGGTTTCGATGGTTTTCATTGTTTTCGTTCATTGACTTGCACTTCTATTTCGAGAATAGAAAGAGAGGAAGAAGTATTAATCGAGCTGTTCGTGTGCAGGTGAACGAGCAGTAGGCGGCTTGCGAGCGGAGTCGTGAAGCGCCTTTTTCCTTCTTCTTTCCAAAATCTAAGTGAGTAGCTACCAACCCGATTAGCTAGCCTTGCTTCCAAGCTTTACTCCTTTGCCCCGATCAAACGATACCAAGTAATAATAAAAGAAACCAAGATAAAAGAGAATAGACTGGGTTCATTATGCTTGTCAATAAACTTGTGAACGGTTATATCTTTGCATGCTTGTTCGATCGTAATGTTCATCAAATGCATAGATACAAGTTTAAACGTATATCCTGATGCATGAATATAACGTAGTTGCAATGTAAACGAATCATGCAATGTTGCTTATCTTGTTCACGTGCCTCAACTGCATCAACGTTAACGTGCCACGAACGATTGATCACGGACAACTTGTGCACAAGGTAACGGGTTTCGCGGACGGTCGCTGGGGCACTGGCACCGATCCGGTCCGGGCGGAACTTCACGATAGTCTCACGTGCGAACGGGATGGCGTGCAGCGCCTCACGTGCTTTGTTGCACACCATCTTCGTTCAAAGACTAAATGGTCCATTATGGCTCCTAGCCAGTGATCCCAACGTGTATATTTAAACCTGTTGCATACTAACTTGTGTCTTCGTGGCAGGGAAGGCATGGTAAGTATTGTGCAGGTAATTCAGACGGCAGGTAAAATCCACCTAACGGTGGCACATTTATTTCAGTAAATTCAATATGCTGTTTACTTGTAAATGAACTAAGGCAAGATAGAAACCCACAAAAATATGCATGCTTCACTAAACAACGTGTTGATTGGTATAGTTCGGCTAGCTCGCCTTCACCAGCATGTTTCGATATGCTGACCCTCGTTGAAACAGGTTCTCCGCACTAAGGCGAACCGAGCGAGGAGCCGAAGTCGTCTTCCCGATCCAGTCCAGCTGTTGGCGCATCTTCACCGCGCCCCTGTAGCCTTTTGAAGTCCGAAGCTGCAACTCTTCATACACAAATGCAGCTCCGTGGCAAAGCGATCCTCCAGCCTGGAGGTCTTTATCATTTTGAGTTTATAAAGGGATGTAATGTACAGGACTGTTATCTCATTTTGAGTCAACCCTTTTGTAAGCCGTTCGGCATATTAGCTAACTCGTTCAAGAGTTTGTAATAGATGTTCATTATTAATAAAGAGAACTTTTCTATGTTTCAAATCTGTGTTTCAATTTATCTGCGTACTCTGAATATGTGCTTGCTATGCAAATCATTAAAGCCTTGTGCGGGCGCAACTCCAGGCCCGCACGGCGGTCACGATTCGGGGGACGCCTCAAGTGATTCTACGGAATTGGGTCGTGACATAGTGGTATCAGAGCACAGATTCAAAGTTCCTTAGACTTCGTGCTGGAAAAGTTTCTTTAACGATCAAAATTCCTGTGCGAACTCTTGAACTCGCTAGGCCAAAATGAGATACGTTCATGCAATAACTCCATAATACATTATGATCCTAATATAATTTACCTTCTTTTGAAGGAATGGCTCCAGCGCAATCTGCAGCGCAAACTCCGGACGAAACGCAAGGCCAAGAAAGTAGTTCGGATACTTCGGGAAGCTCTCGGAGCCAACGAGGCATGTCTCAAGTCGACCCGCTTGAGCGGGTAATGCAAATGTTAGAATCGCAACGACAACGAGACGATGCTCGCCAAGCCAAGCTCGAGAGTAATCTAGAGACCCGATTCTCAGTCCAACAAAAGTAGGTAGATGCCCTGCAACAGATCGTTCAGACTTTGGCTTCCAACCATTCCGCCGCAACAGCAACGACTCCGGTGGGACAACCCGTGCTTGAAGTGGAGATGCCTCAAATCCCAAGGCCGAGGGACGTGACTGCCTTCAACTTGGGCCATTTCAAGAAAGTCTGCAACACCCCGTTCAACGGGACTGAGGACCCAGTGGTAGCTCTAGATTGGCTAGCCGAGCTTGAAGATCACTTCGCTCTGCTAGAGGTCCCCGAAGATAAGCGCGTCTCCTGTGCGCAACTACAGCTCCGCCTCAACGCACACGATTGGTGGGACGTGCATCGACGATCTCTCCAATTTGATCACGGAGAGGAGGCGATCTCGTGGACGACCTTTCGTGCCGCATTCGAAGAGGAGTTTATACCCCCTCCAGTACAACGTCAAATGGAGAATGATTTCGTGCAACTGAGGCAGGGCAGTTTGACTGTGAAGCAGTACTCCGCCGAATTCAACCGACTCTCCAAATTCGCTTGGGCCTATTTACCTGATACAGCGAGTCAAGCTAGAAGGTTTGAAGGTGGACTACGCCCTGCCATCCATTCGTACGTGGTCAATAATCAGTACGGAACGATGCGTGAAGTCATGAATCACGCCCTATCTCTGGAATCGCAGTATCCTCACGTTTCCACCGGCGCTGTGCATACCTACAATCACAAACGCCAAGGCAACGATAAAGGAAACACCGCTACAAAATACCCTAACCATGGCGGTCCACAACGAGCAAACCCAGGGCCTTCATGCAATTTCTGTAAGAAATAAGGGCACACGTCCGATAAGTGCCGCAAGAAACTCGGGCAATGTCTCATTTGCGGTGACTCCACCCACCGAATCCGTGATTGCCCAAACTATTCTGTTCATCACCCTTAACGGTAAGCATTGTTCTTAAGTTTCAGGACGAAACTTCCAATTAGTTGGGTAGGATGTAGCGCCCCGTTCTCCCGATGCGGAGAGCGCGACTAAGAAACACAAGACGGTATCGTTCGATCGGGATAGATTGAATTAAGAACTCGTCCTCGTTATGGATTTGTTTCTTCGGAATCGATTCCCATATTCAGTGGACTGCGCCCCAAAGATCGGCTTAGCGGCAGAGTCAGGAGGGACCTCTCCGCTGCTATCTTTTATTGCCTCGGTTTTCGATGTCGCTTGTTGCTTTCGTGCTTTGAGTTAGTTTTGGTATTTGCTTGTTTTTCTTGAACGGTTTTGATGGTTTTCATTGTTTTCGTTCATTGACTTGCACTTCTATTCCGAGAATGGAAAGAGAGGAAGAAGTATTAATCAAGCTGTTCGTGTGCAGGTGAACGAGCAGTAGGCGACTTGCGAGCGGAGTCGTGAAGCGCCTCTTTCCTTCTTCTTTCCAAAATCTAAGTGAGTGGCTACCAACCCGATTAGCTAGCCTTGCTTCCAAGCTTTACTCCTTTGCCCCGATCAAACGATACCAAGTAATAATAAAAGAAACCAAGATAAAAGAGAATAGACTGGGTTCATTATGCTTGTCAATAAACTTGTGAACGGTTATATCTTTGCATGCTTGTTCGTTCGTAATGTTCATCAAATGCATAGATACAAGTTTAAACGTATATCCTGATGCATGAATATAACGTAGTTGCAATGTAAACGAATCATGCAATGTTGCTTATCTTGTTCACGTGCCTCAACTGCATCAACGTTAACGTGCCACGAACGATTGATCACGGACAACTTGTGCACAAGGTAACGGGTTCCGCGGACGGTCGCTGGGGCACTGGCACCGATCCGGTCTGGGCGGAACTTCACGATAGTCTCACGTGCGAACGGGATGGCGTGCAGCGCCTCACGTGCTTCGTTGCACACCATCTTCGTTCAAAGACTAAACGGTCCATTATGGCTCCTAGCCAGTGATCCCAACGTGTATATTTAAACCTGTTGCATACTAACTTGTGTCTTCGTGGCAGGGAAGGCATGGTAAGTATTGTGCAGGTAATTCAGACGGCAGGTAAAATCCACCTAACGGTGGCACGTTTATTTCAGTAAATTCAATATGCTGTTTACTTGTAAATGAACTAAGGCAAGATAGAAACCCACAAAAATATGCATGCTTTACTAAACAACGTGTTGATTGGTATAGTTCGGCTAGCTCGCCTTCACCAGCATGTTTCGATATGCTGACCCTCGTTGAAACAGGTTCTCCGCACTAAGGCGAACCGAGCGAGGAGCCGAAGTCGTCTTCCCGATCCAGTCCAGCTGTTGGCGCATCTTCACCGCGCCCCTGAAGCCTTTTGAAGTCCGAAGCTACAACTCTTCATACACAAATGCAGCTCCGTGGCAAAGCGATCCTCCAGCCTGGAGGTCTTTATCATTTTGAGTTTATAAAGGGATGTAATGTACAGGACTGTTATCTCATTTTGAGTCAACCCTTTTGTAAGCCGTTCGGCATATTAGCTAACTCGTTCAAGAGTTTGTAATAGATGTTCATTATTAATAAAGAGAACTTTTCTATGTTTCAAATCTGTGTTTCAATTTATCTGCGTACTCTGAATATGTGCTTGCTATGCAAATCATTAAAGCCTTGTACGGGCGCAACTCCAGGCCCGCACGGCGGTTACGATTCGGGGGACGCCTCAAGTGATTCTACGGAATTGGGTCGTGATATTTTTTTGTTAGTTTTCAGTACTTAATAGTGTATATATCGCATATTCTAGATCTGTTTTACTTGATTCTGACACTATGATTACAAGGGCTGGTATTATATGGATTAAGTCAGGAGATATTATTTATTGGACGTGTGCATCAGTTACTCCTTATATATGTACTTTATCGTGTGCATCGGGTATTCCTTATGCCCGTATCTATTCGTGGGCCCAGAATGCTCATGTCCTATTCGTGTGCTCCGTGTGCTCATATTATATTCGTGTGCCTAATGTGTCATGATTGGATCCATGAATAATAGTCAGGGCGGGGAGAGTAGGAGTTGATTATGTGATCAAACCCTTAGTGTATTTCTGTGCATGTCAATTACACCCTACACATGTAATCGAGTTATCGTAGTATATTCATGTACAACCTAAACCGATCACATAATGAACTTGTACCCTAAGGAACTAGTTAGTACCACAAGTTCTCTTATTTACAGTTCACACCATATTGCTTGTATTTACTTTTTCAGTTATATTTTTATTTTCTAGTTACCTGTGCATCTTCTATTCATTTTTATTGCTGTTATATATCCCCTTCCATGTATATGAAACTGCTTTCAGATTTTTGTACTTCGCTCCTTTTCTGATTGGATATATTTTTTCAGACGACTATTTAGAGGACTGGTGTCCTACCTACTACGGCCCGCAGGATGGAGAGGTAGCTCCTTTAGTCCAGGATGATCTGATTCCAGCTGTAGAGGAGACACACCTAGTTATAGTAGACCAGTAGCTGGTATCTTTAATTTTGTACTGGATATATCTCCAGCTTATACCTTGGCAGGTTATTATATTGGAACTATTTGTGTTATTTGCTAGACTCTAGACTTGGATATTGTGATAACTTGTTATTTCCCTTCTTTTATATGATATAGTGCCATTATCTTCTTTTAGTTCATTATGATTGAGTATTGATGTTATATATATTCATCTTGTCCTCCTTTTGTAGTTGAGTTACTATTGACAGGTTATATATATATATATATATATATATATATATATATATATATATATATATATATATATATATATATATATATATATATATCAATGGGATACCAACTTGGAGAAAGTAATGAGGGTTAGGTACTAGTGTTATAACTAAGGAAATATGAGTTGGTGTATATGATAGTATCTGTTAGTGTTATTAGTTAGATGTCAACTAGTGTAAACTAGCTAGTGTATGATAGATATAATTAGTATTAGTTAACTAGATTAGTTAGAATTGACTTGTACTAGCTAGTTAATAGCTAATATTGGTAGAGTTGACTAGTATTGACCTAGAAACGTAGGTATAACCTAGTTTTGACCAATATTGACTAGTTTGACTCCAAAAGTCAACCCTTAACCTAGTTGACGCTGTTTGATCAAAGTGACCTAGTTTAATCTAGAAATCACTAATTTTATTTATTTAAACTCATTTTTCTTTTATTACATCTACTAACCTGTAAATTCATATATAGGTTTCTGTGACACCAGTTCAGACATTGTTCCACCTTATTTGCTCAGGACCTCAGGCAAGTTTATTTTTTATTAGTTTTCAGTACTTGATATGTATATATCGTATATTCTAGATCTGTTTTACTTGATTCTGAAATTATGGCTAGAAGGGATGGTATTATATGGATTGAGTCAGGAGATATTATTTATTAGACGTGTGCATTAGTTACTCTTTACACATGTACTTTATCGTGTGCATCAGATATTCCTTGTGCCTGTATCTATTCGTGGGCCCCGTGTGCTCATATCTTATTCGTGTGCTCTGTGTGCTCATATTATATTCGTGTGCGTAACGTATCGTGATTGGATCCATGAATATTAGTTGGGGCGGGGGGAGTCGGAGTTGATTATGTGATCAAAACCTTAGTATATTTGCGTGCATGTTAATTACACCCTACACGTGTAAATGAGTTACCGTAGTATATTTGTGTGCAACCTAAACCGATCATATAATAAACTTGTACCCTAAGACACTAGTTAGTACCATAAGTTCTCTTATTTATAGATCATATCATATTGCTAGTATTTACTTTTTCGGTTATATTTCCATTTTCTAGTTACGTATGCATCTTGTATTCATTTTTATTGCTGTTATATATCCTCTTCCATGTATATAAAACTGCTTTCAGAGTTTTATACTTTGCTCCTTTCCTGATATGATATATTTTTCTAGACGACTATTTAGAAGACTGGTATCCTACCTACTACGGCCCACAGGACGGAGAGGTAGCTCATTTAGTCTAGGATGATCTGATTCCACTATAGAGGAGACATACCTAGCTATAGTAGACCAGTAGGTGATATCTTTTATTTTGTACTGGATATGTCTCCAGCTTAGACCTTGGAATGTTATTATATTGGAACTATTTGTGTTATTTGCTAGACTCTAGACTTGGATATTGTGATATCTTGTTATTTCCCTTTTTTATGATATCGTGCATTATCTGTGTCACGCCCCAGTCCCAAAAATATGTAGGACTAGGACACGTAAGCATGTCAGCCGTATGAATATGGCACTCCAATGTATGGAACACATAACACACGTACGCTGTATATGAATAACAGAATCCACAAGTGGTATAAATCCATCACAAGTCACATGGTATAATCTAGATCTCATCCAAAGAATCAATATAATTAAATGACCATTAGCTATGAAACTAGATCTCAATGGAAAGTATCTAAAGATGACAGTCGAATGGAAACAAATCCACTGTCGAACTAGAATATAGAATAAACAAGACAAATACAATATAAGTACAACATCTAACCATCACGAGGCTCGAAGAAAAGGCTCCTCGGAATATAGGTAGCCAGTCCGGATCTGCGCTCATGCAAATACTCATGAACAATACACCTGGAAAGGGACCAGGTCCTCAGAGGGACATAATAAGATACATAGAAGCATGCCATAAAGTAAATACTGAATAAATAACTCCAGGATGACCTAACCATCTAAGTGAAATACAACTTGAGGACAACTTGAGTGTATGGGAAAGTGTAGGCTAGACATCTGCTGACGTAATTCACCAATCGTGACAACTGGCTAGTATATGCCACATATGCCCCTATACCTGGGCACTGTAATATAATAACGTCCATATCGTTCCGAAGAACGAGGAATCTGAATAATATAACGTCCATACCGCTCCGAAGAACGGGGAATCTGCAAGTATATAACGTCCATACCTCTCCGAAGAATGGGGAATCTGCAAGTATATAACGTCCATACCGTTCCGTCGAACGGGGAATCCGAATAAAGGAAGTGGGTGTCCCATATGCCTACTAATAGTCCTCCCCGCCCAATGATCTCAGCATGTTGTATCAACAACACGCGTCAGCTATTACGCCTCGGCGTCGTAACTCTGGCTCATAATCTATCGTTAGAGCAATGGTCCATCCTTACAACCAAACAAGGACAAGGATGGAACCATCGTACCACGCTAGTCTATGCTCCGCCTACTAATAACTGGTAAGACTTCTAACATGCATCACTATTAGCAGTTATACCCTATCCGTCATACGCCTACACATACAAGTGGCCAACTACATACGCAGGACCGTGCCCTACATGAGACTCACAACACGTGTAAGAAATGTGTCAAGGCCTGAGAGTCATACCAATAACTCCTTAACTTTAGGTAGGTCTACTAGACACTAGGTCAGACATAAGTTCTAACGTCAATGCCTTCATTGACTGCACCCGAGTCTCTCTCGGACGCGCGCAGTTAAAATAAGTAAACATGCAGCTAATAATACAGAATTTAAACAGTACAACAAAGGCAAGGTATACTTGCCTGGCAAGAAGGCTGTGTAGCACCAATAATCTGTTCCTGAAGTCGCACAGATAAATCCAACAGGTCTTCGGAGTCAGCATGCACATGTACGAGAAGCGGGGTGACTGCTGCGTGTCATCTGGCAAGGGTGACGGTCTATGATGAACACGAGGACGAGGGTGATAGGTTAATTACATGATGGTGATGACGAGGAAGAGGATGATGTGGATGATGGTGATTTGTTTGATGATGGAAGGATGATGATAACGATAATGGGGGGTTGATAAAGTTCATGGTAAAGATGATGATGAGTATGATGATGGTTAGGATGTTGATAACGACGACGACGATGGCATTGGTGATGGTGATAGGAGTTGATGAAGATGGTGAAGAGGATGATGATGTGGTGGGGATGCAGCTCCGACCAGGGGGTCCGACCAAGGTGGAGACGAGGGGGAGGAAGGGGGACAGGGAAGAGGAGGAGGTGTCTCCTGGTGGTGGTGACTGGCTGAGGAGGGTGTTCAGGATAAGAGCAGGAAGGAAGAAGAAGAGGTGGTGGCAGCGCTGGTGGTGGCAGGTCAGGGGATGATCGGGAGGAGAAGCTCTGGATGGGATGGGGACGGCCGAAAAGTTGTCGGGAAAGAAGGAAGTGCAGGTGGAGGAAGGTGGTTGCTGTCGTGCGAGAGAGTTCAGTGGCTCAGACGAAGTCGTGGATCTCCGACGGATCTCCGGTCGACGAAGACGGTGGAAGGAGAGGCGGGGTCGAGCTCCAGGCGAGCGGGACTGGAGGAGAACAAAAAGAGGGTCGGTTGGCCGGTCGTGCAGGCGGGTGCTGCGGGTGGAGCTGGCACGTTGGAGGGAGGGGGACGTCAACAAGATGGCAATGGTGGTGGTGGTGTTGGCGCAGTCGACTCGGGATCAGGCCCGGTGGTCTCCGGCCAGTTCAGGGGTGATGGTGGGTGTACAACGAGGGGCAGTGGGAGAGGAGAAATGAGAAGAAAGCAGGAAGGAAGGCTACTCCGGCGAGGAGGACTGGCCAGGGGCGGGTTGCTCCGGCGATGGGAAGTCGGAGGAGGAAGACAATAAATAGGAGTTGGGGGGTCGGGTATGTAGGTTTAGAAAATAGGAAAAGAACAGGAAAAATAAAGAAGATATTTATATATGCACATGTAAGGGGGTTGACCTAGGAATAGTTGACTTGGTCAACACTCCTTGGGATTGGGCCTTGGGCTTATATGTGGGTGTTTGGAGGACTAGGATTGGCATTATTTAAATGCAAGGATAGATTTAATATACGGGGCGATGTTGCACGCTGTACATCCCGAAAATTATGGAATAATTTTACGTAAAGGGAAAATTGGGTTTCTTCATGTATTGTCCAATGGTGTGGACACCTAAATACACTTTTGCATAAAAGTGCCCAACAATTGAAAAGTTTGCACAAAGATGGAAATTGGGATTAATTAAATTAATATTACCGCGCACGGTGTTCTGGATTTAATTAGGAGTATATGAAGATAAAATTAGGTCGGATACAAGTATCAGGGACGTAGAGGGTACAGTATAAAATATTAATAAAATTCGGGTTGTATAAAACGGTCAAGGTTGTGTCTCCAATTTTGATTGGAACGCACAAGGGTACAGAGTTAGAATTTAGTTAGAATTAAAATAATAACATCCGCGACGTTTACTGTACGACTAAAATGTAGCACCAGAGGCCATGATTATAAGTTACACAAGGGTCAGAATAGTAGGCGGGTCTTTCTAGGATGAGGTGGTAAAACTCGTAGAGAGGCAATGGTTAGAGTAGTGCTCTAATTATCGAAGCAACGGTAAGGTGCGCTAAGCGTTATAAAATATCGCATAATTAAATAATTGCCGTGTTCTAATTCTAATTGGATTCTAATTAGACCTAATTTCTCTATCTATGCCAAGTAGCCTTAATTTTGGGTAAGGGGGTTTACAATCTACCCAACTTAAGATAATTTTGTCCTCAAAATTTAACTAGGGTATAATTGGATAATTCCTTCACATTCGTACATAAGGCGAGTCAATCGCGATCTCTTCCAAATATCTAAAACTTATTTAAATCCATCGCAATCACTTTTAACCATTGTTTAAATCAACTTCAACACATTACACTATCTTCTCGATTTTCAAATTAATTAATTCTCATCCAATCCAATTCAAATTTATATGACATCCCAATTCAAAATTTATCTCGCAATCTCCAACTATCATAATCTCCTCTAGAAAGCAATTATAATCAAATATTATTTTCATTTTCAACTTATGAATTCCATACTCTTCCGATTTTACTTTCAATTTACATCCTCAATATTTCCAATAGGTGATCCAACACTCAAAAATTTAATTCTTAATTCAAATCATCGAATTTGGAATTCAATCCGACCACGTTCATATTTAGAGTTCTATTTTATTTTCCTCGAGATTTAAATAGATGATTCAACCCCCAAATTCTTAAAATTTAAATCATGTGCTAAAAATTAAAATTCATTGATCCTCATTATCTTACTTATTCGTCCACAAATTCTAAAGATTAAAATGACTTGAATCTTTAAATCATTTTTTTTGCTCGATCACTATCTAAAGAAATTTCTCTCAAGCTGATAGTGCAACTGCTACCCAACTTAGAATTTACCCATCTATCATATAAGGCTCTTACAATTAAGGAATCTTATTCCTCAATTTACTAAATCATGTTACCCAGTCCTCAAAAATTTAAACACCAAGTATATCATCTATGATATATCCTAAATCTGCTATAAAAGGCAGTCATCTAGTAATATGATTGGCCTATGGTGTATATCTAGTATTTTTTGTATATCAACTTATACTAGGCACGAGGTTTCGTCTTTCCAAAATAAGGGAAGACGAAGAACAATAATAAAGAGTTCAAAGGGATGGTAATATAATACAAGTACGAGGTTCAAGGAGATTAAATAATTTAAAAATAGGAGAGTTGTCAGGACAGTTGTAGATTGAAATCCTATTTTGGTAAATTCCTATTCACACGTTCATATTAGAACAGTTATGTACCCGATACGATATGCTCTGACATGTCTAGAAGTAGGTATATCCGTCTACTAGTCAACTATATATCTCAATCCACGTAAAGCAGTCATGCGAAGGGTGAACCAAGCGCACTAAGGTTGTCCAGACCCTAATACGCTAATTCTGATTTCGATAATGTATTAGTAGGCGTCCCCAATAACACATATGTCATGAACAAGCTTGCTAAAAGAATAAGCTTGCAAAACTAGGCTATAAAATAGCAGCATAAGTCACGGTAGTTTAGAAATAAAAATTCGCTGGATTTTGATGAAAGGAGGTACAAAAATAATTCAAGTTCACCAAACAAAATAAAACAAACAATAAGTAAGACTCTACAATCTCTACGGTCGTCATACTAACTCCCTAACTAAGTCGCTAGTCTACCAATTAGGGGTATGGGCCTCTAGTTCTACAGCCTGAAGAAACATTATCTTCTCATGCAAGTCTACAGTTTATGTCATTCAGTTATACTACATTAATGAGGCAAGAGGACTATGTGTTACTAGGTCGTGGGGCATACTACCCAACTTACAACTTTATCTAATATCGTGATGGTCTGAAGGGGATCCTGTAAAATAATAAGGTATAACTCCTATTAGGGTATATACGGAAAAGAACTTGGTACTCATTAGGGTCTCCTGTTGTATTATATAGGCAATGGTCACCTTAAGTCTTAATCATAGTGCTTTAGAACAAGTGTCAATAGTATGAGTGGAAAAGTTACTGGTCTTCAAGGGGAAAGACGATATATTCTATTTTAGGTTATGGTGCGAATTACGCAATTTAAAACTAAGGGTAATCATTAAGTTACAATCTACAAGACAACTCAAAACTATCAAATTCTAACTATCAAGCACAACTTTTTAAAGTTTAACATTGACAACTATAATCCTAGCACTACATATCCTTAACATAAGAAGAGAATTCATCTGGCCTGTAATCAGAAGTGTCAGGTGGCACGAATTTAAAGATGAAGAATAGGAGAACATAGTTAGTCGTCGCATAACTAGTGAGCGCGATGGGTTCAGAGGAACAAGACATGAATTAAAGTAGAGAGGCTATTGATAATATCATGGTTTACTAAGGGAAAGTGGTATGCTAGTTGCTATGTTCGAGGTATGCTCAAGAAAAAATATTGATTACATTCCTCTAGGCTTCCTGAGGTATTGTCTACTAATGATAAGACAATGATCTAAGTTTATAGTTCTCCAATACTATCTAACTATGAAGGTTATGTTCAGTCCTAATATTAAATTTTGGTTTTCTATTGGCTCCTCAATACTAGGGTCAAACATTATGGTAAAACTTCTAACTAACTCTAGTAGTGTCTACACTACTCTCAAGTCTTCATAATACCTCAAGGGGTAATGGTAAACCAATCTATAGATAAGGAATTCTAGGGTTTATTAGATATTCTAAACTTAGTGGTGTGTCAGTGCCCTAGTTGTACTCTTAATAGAAAGGTTACTCTACTTTTTCATCTAACAACATGGACTTCTATATTCTAGGAGAAGGCTATACTCAAGGAACTAATAGGGAAGCACATGAATCAAGCAGGATACAATTATTTAAATAGAACAGATTGAAAGGAGTGTGAATCATAGTCAAGTGTGGATGAGATCCTATACTTTATTCCTAGGTGTAGGCTTGCTCGGTACAGTAACGTAACCGAGGCAATATGCTCTTGACCTGCATGGGCCACCACAAAAATATATCACGTCCTAGTCCCAAAAATACGTAGGACTAGGACACGTAAGCATGCCAGCCGTATGAATATGGCACTCCAATGTATGGAACCCATAACACACGTACGATGTATATGAATAAAAAAATCCATAAGTGGTATAAATCTATCACAAGTCACATGGTATAATCTAGATCTCATCCAAAGAATCAATATAATTAAATGATCATTAGCTATGAAACTAGATCTCAATGGAAAGTATCTAAAGATGACAATCGGATGGAAACAAATCCACTGCCGAACTAGAATATAGAATAAATAAGACAAATACAATATAAGTACAATATCTAACTATCACGAGGATCGAAGAGAAGACTCCTCGGAATATAGGTAGCCAGTCCGGATCTGCGCTCATGCAAATACTCATGAACAATACACCTGAAAAGGGACCAGGTCCTCAGAAGGACATAACAAGATACATAGAAGCATGCCATAAAGTAAATACTGAATAAATAACTCTAGGGTGATCTAACCATCTAAGTAAAATGCAACTTGAGGACAACTTGAGTGTATGAGAAAGTGTAGGCTAGACATATGCTGACTTAATTCACCAATCGTGATAACTGGCTAGTATATGCCATATATGCCCCCATACCTGGGCACTGTAATATAATAACGTCCATACCATTCTTAAGAACGGAGAATCTGAATAATATAACGTCCATGCCGCTCCGAAGAATGGGAAATCTGTAAGTATATAACGTCCATACCGTTTTGTTGAACGAAGAATCTGAATAAAGGAAGTGGGTGTCCCATACGCCTACTAGTAGTCCTCCCTGGCCAATGATCTCAGCATGTTATATTCACAACATGCGTCAGCTATTACGCCTCGGCGTCGTAACTCTGGCTCATAATCTATCGTTAGAGCAATGGTCCATCCTTACAACCAAACAAAGACAAGAATGGAACCATCGTACCACGCTAGTCTATGCTCCTCCTACTAATAACTGCTAAGTCTTCTAAGATGCATTACTATTAGCAGTTATACCCTATCCGTCGTATGCCTACACGTACAGGTGGCCAACCACATACGCAGGACCGTGCCCTACATGAGACTCACAACACATGTAAGAAATATGTCAAGACCTGGGAGTCATACCAATAACTCCTCAACTTTAGGTGGGTCTACTAGACACTTGGTCAGACACAAGTCCTAACGTTAATGCCTTCATTGACTGCACCCGAGTCTCTCTCAGACGCGCACAGTTAAAATAAGTAAACATGCAGTTAATAATATAAAATTTAAACAGTACAACAAAGGCAAGGTATACTTGCCTGGCAAGAAGGCTGCGTAGTACCAATAATCTGCTCCTGAAGTCGCACAAATAAATCCAACAGGTCTTCGGGGTCAGCATGCACATGTACGGGAAGCATGGTGATTGCTGCTTGTTGTCTGGCAAGGGTGATGGTCTATGATGAACACGAGGACGAGGGTGATATATTGATTACATGATGGTGATGACGAGGAAGAGGATGATGGTGATTTGTTTGATGATGTGAGGATGATGATAACGATGATGGGGGGTTGATGAAGTTCGTGGTGAAGATGATAATGAGTATGATGATGGTTAGGATGTTGATAACAACGACAACGATGGCGTTGGTGATGGTGATGGGAGTTGATAAAGATGGTGAAGAGGATGATGATATGGTAGGGATGCAGCTCCGGCCAGGGGGTCCGGCCAAGGTAGAGATGTACGGGGAGGAAGGGGGACAGGGAAGAGGAGGAGGTTTCTCCTGGTGGTGGTGACTGGCTGAGGGGGGTGTTCGGGATGAGAGCAGGGAGGAAGAAGAAGAGGTGGTGGCGGCGCTGGTGGTGGCAGGTCAGGGGATGATCGGGAGGAGAAGCTCTGGAAGGGATTGGGACGGCCGGGAAGTTGTCAGGGAAGAAGGAAGTATAGGCGGAGGAAGGTGGTTGCTATCGTGCGGGAGAGTTCAGTGGCTCAGACGAAGTCGTGGATCTCCGGCAGATCTCCGGTCGATGAAGACGGTTGAAGGAGAGGCAGGGTCGAGCTCCAGGCGAGCGGGACTGGAGGAGAACGGAAAGAGGGTCGGTTGGCCGGTCGTGCAGGCGGGTGCTGCGGGTGGAGCGGGCACGGTGGAGGAAGGGAGACGTCAACAAGATGGCAATGGTGGTGGTGGTGTTGGCGCAGTCGACTCGGGATCAGGCCCGGCGGTCTCCGGCCAGTTCAGGGGTGATGGTGGGTGTACAACGAGGGGCAGTGGGAGAGGAGGAAGGAGAAGAAAGCAGGCTACTCCGACGAGGAGGACTGGCTAGGGGCGGGTTGCTCCGACGATGGGAAGTCGGAGAAGGAAGACAATGAATAGGAGTTGGGGGGGTCGGCTATGTAGGTTTAGATAATAGGAAAAGAAAAGGAAAAATAAATAAGATATTTATATATGCACATATAAGGGGGTTGACCTAGGAATAGTTGACTTGGTCAACACTCCTTGGGATTGGGCCTTGGGCTTACATGTGGGTGTTTGGAGGACTAGGATTTGCATTGTTTAAATGCAAAGATAGGTTTAATATACGGGGCGATGTTGCGCGCTGTACATCCCAAAAATTATGGAAAAATTTTACGTGAAGGAAAAATTGGAATTCTTCACATATTGTCCAATGGTGTGGACACCTAAATGCACTTTTGCATAAAAGTGCCCAACAATTGAAAAGTTTGCACAAAGATGGAAATTGTGATTAATTAAATTAAAATTACCGTGCATGGTGTTTTGGATTTAATTAGGAGTACATGGAAATAAAATTAGGTCAGATACAAGTGTCAGGGACGTAGAGGGCAAAGTATAGAATATTAATAAAATTTGAGTTGTATAAAACGGTCAAGATAGTGTCTCCAATTTCGATTGGAACGCACAAGGGTACAGAGTTAGAATTTAGTTAGAATTAAAATAATAACATCCGTGACGTTTATTGTGCGACTAAAATGTATCACCAGAGGCCATGATTATAAGTTACACAAGGGTCAGAATAGTAGGCAGGTCTGTCTAGGATGAGGTGGTGAAACTCGTAGACAGGCAATGGTTAGAGTAGTGCTCTAATTCTCGAAGCAACGGTAAGGTGCACTAAGCGTTATAAAATATCGCATAATTAAATAATTACCGCATTCTAATTCTAATTGAATTCTAATTAGACCTAATTTCTCTATCTATGTCGAGTAGCCCTAATTTTGGGTGAGGGGGTTTACAATCTGCCTTTAGTTCATTGTGATTGAGTATTGATGTTATATATATTCATCTTGTCCTCCTTTTGTAGTTGAGTTACCATTGACAGTTTATATATATATATATATATATATATATATATATATATATATATATATATATATATATCATTGTGTGGGTTGTTAGATAGTATTATAGACCTTTACAGCGTTCTATCGCCGATGCTGTGGTGTAAGCTAGACATACCCACGACTCATGCCCAATTTTCGGGTGTGGGTCATGACAATATCTCCTCGAGCAAAGTTTCGATCGAAGTTGGGGGTAGCAATCCCCCAGTATTTTATTACAATCCGGCCTTCCAAGAAGCGGGAGAATTCCTACAAGCGGGTGACAACGTAGCAGGGGGTATTCATACCCTTCAAAATGAACCCTTAATCGAGACTGTGGTAGCAACCCTCCGAGTTCTGAAGATGATGCGATAATGTCCATTTTTTCCTGAGGACAACGAGACTTAAGCATCTGGGACAGAAAGTATGGCTTTCACCTTCCTGTCCCACCTTATCTCGCATAATGCCAGTACACATGGCGGGAGATGAACACGGTATGGAGTTCAGTAATCAACAACGCCTGGAGACGCTCGAAGCCATGATAAAAGATCTGAGTACTTTAATGCAGACTATGACTCACATAGTATTGGAACTCAGAGAAATTATTGTCCCAACACAGCCGCAAGCATCGGGACGAACAAACAAGGAAACCGACACACCTGACCCATTTCCTCAGGTTGCAAGCAATCATACAACGCCTCGAACCTTTGCTCCCCTTTTGATAGAGGATATCCAGGACACATTAAGGGACCTGCATGCCCACGTAGATGCTCAGGACAACCAAGATAGACTCTAGAAGCTTGGGATCCGGCAATCCTATCCTCCCGAGTGGGATAATGTGGTAGACCTCCCAAATATAAACCACAGTCGCTGGCTTCGTTCGATGGAAAGACATCACCCCGACAGTACATGAGATACTTCTATTCTATAATATGTCATCTACCTCGGGATAACGCACTACTTACCAACCTGTTCGTCGGAGCATTATTCGAGGTCTCCTTTAAGTGGTTCTAGAGTATCTCAGATAAGTGTATTTCCTTATTCGATGACCCGAGGGCCATGTTCCTTGCCCAGTTTTATGAAAGAGGAATGGATATGACTATGTTCTCTCTCATGGATATCACCCAGGGATATTGAGAGCTCGTACGAAACTACATCGAGCATTTTTTATATGCAGTGCTAAAATTGCCTCATGGTATTCCTTAGTCCTCATTAATAGACACGTGCTGAAAGAATCTCATGCCTGCTATGAGACTCTGGACGACATCTGGCCCATTCACCAACTGGACAACGTTCATTATAAGTGTAGCGACAGCTGAAAAGAGCGCAAAAGATGCCCGCTCGTTGGAATTCTAAACTCCTAGCACCGAAGATAAGGGAAATCGTTATTTTATCGTAAACAATAATCATGAGAATAAAGGGAAGCAGGCCTTGACAGTAAACTTAGCCAAAAATCTAACCTCACTTGTTCCTAAGCTGACAGAGCCACCAGCAGTACATGAGACTTATTCCTTCAATGACGATGATGTCATGGAACTCTTTGATATTTTGATAAAAGTTAACAAGCTCAAGCTACACGACGTTAAATGTCCTAATGAGACGGGCAAGGTGGACAATCCCAAGTATTGTCACTACCACCGATATGTCCATCACCCCACGGGGACTGCTAAGTGTTGAAAAGGCAGATACGTCGACTTATCGACTCAAAAGTTCTTTCTTTGGACTACGAAGACAAGATCGTCACGACAAACAAGGTGTCTCTCCAGTTCGGCACTTTCCAAATGACAGAAGTCCAAGAAGGTGTTGTCCCCATACCAAGGACAACCATTGAGGTTGTTAACCTCCCCCTAGCCCGAGCAAAAGGCTTGGTTCCTACTGCGACTCCAAGAGGCAAAGTCATATGGATTCATCCAGGCCTTGTCACAACCAACAGCACTGCCAGTCTCTAAGGCCAGAGGGAAGAAGATCAATTCCTGTCATACGGTCTCCCTAATAACAAACGAAGCTCTAGATGGATCAACCAGGTCGGGGCTAACCTATTAGTGTGATTAAAATGCTCCCAATGACTCTTCACCTCTAGCGGGTAGTCTTCCACCCTCTGATCCGGGTTTGTCCCAGCTTTCGACGACGGACAAGCAAAAGCAGAAGGAAACTCGTTATGATAAACCTCTGCGAAAGGATGTAATGCAAGGGCTGGAGAAGCCCTACAACTTCGATATACTAGCACAATTGGCTAACACTCCCGTGAAGCTATCACTCTTCGAGCTTCTGCGTCTATCCAAAAAGATCCGTGATGCTCTGAGTAAGGTGTTGCTAAACACCAAGTCCTACTTGGTTCAAGTCAAGCCACCGACAAAAAATCCCGTCACATGTCCTTAATGCAATAGTGTGATGGAGACAATTCCTAGTATAACATTCTCCCAACAGGACATGCTGTTAAAAAATAATAGGCACTATCGTCCCCTGTATTACACAGGATATATCGAAGCTATTAAAATAGATTATATGCATATCGACCACGGGTAATCCCTTAATATAAATCCCATGGAGCTTACTACAAATCCTGGGCATCCTAATGCATCAGCTGGCAGCAACTAATACCACCATTAGCGGCTTCAACGCTGGAAGAAGCTAACCGCTAGGCAAAATTTGTGACCTCTGTACATAATTCACTTATTACGTCATTGACGTGAAAGTATCCTACAATTTCCTGCTCGGGCGACCATGGATACATGAATACATGATAGTTCCATCCACTCTCCATCAATACTTGAAGTACGTCAAGGAAGATGGCATCATCAAAACAGAATTCACTCATATAGACCCTTTCAAAGGGATCGAGGTGTACCACTCTGACTTGTTCTTGTACAACCAAATCCACTCAAACGAAGGTGCCAACGATGCCGATGAAAAAGCTGACACCATTACAACTTCAGACACTCATCTAAGGATTCGTCTAAAAGAGCACCCAGTCCCCACAACTGCTCCTCTGGTGGTCAAGCTTCGTAAGAATGCACCTGAATCCCTAGTGGTCAAGCCTTGGAGGTTGAGCAACCTTCCAAACAAGGAACCCCCTGTCGTGAGAACCCCAGAGGAGCTGGTAGTCAAACTCCGCAGGAAAGCTTCGGCACCGCCAGCGTCACTGGCTGGCACTAAAGATGAGTTGGAAGAATATATCGTGGCATCCACCGACGTATCATCATTCAAAAATATTATCCCTTTGGAAGAAATCCTTTATTTCCTCAGTAAGGAATTGCCTCTGAATTAAAATGTCATTCCCACCAGGGGAATATAAAATCTGACGTTTCCCCTCTCCAAGTTTTGTTTTCTTCTTCTTATGTCTATTTGTAGTATACAGATAAATCTGTTACCTGTACTAGAGAATCCTAAGTACGCAATAGGTAACGAATCCACAAAATTTTCTTATACGATTGTAAGTTCACGTCCATATTACCTCTGAACTACATTCCCAAAAATATTAGTGATAACGTTCACCGTGTCCATATTACCTCTGAGTAAGCCTTACAATGAGACTATGATTTATTACCATAATCTCCCTAGTAAAGTTACCATGTTCATATAATCTCTGAGCAAACTTTATCGCGTAATTATAAGTTCACGTCCATATTACCTCTGAACTATATTTCCAAACATTAGTGATAAGGTTTACCATATCTATATTACCTCTGAGTAAACTTTACAGCGTAATTGTAAGTTCACATCTATATTACCTCTGAACTATATTCCCAGACATTAGTGATAAGGTTTACCATGTATATATTACCTCTGAGTAAATTTTACTCCAAAATTATGAGTTCACATCTATATTACCTCTGAACCACATTTTTTACCTCAAATCTTCCCATCTTCAACCTGGGAAACCATTTAAACTAATCATCCGTACTCCGTTACAAGTACACCATCGGTGATTAGTCCACAAATACCTGTTACCTCTGATAGGATTCCTGCCAAACTTATTAATTATGCCCAGGCATACCATAAATGATATGTCAACTCATATATCCCCAGAAAGATATCACAAGATTGTATTAAATCAGCAAAATATAAGTTTTTACTTCTAAAAACAAGGGAGCAACATCAAAGGGCATGTTAAGTCCCCATAAAAGGAAAATTAGAAAGAAAAACTATGGCTCTTGGGGTCCGTCGATAACAACGCACATCTCATCAATCCTACACCTTAACCGATCTGCCTTAACTATGACAACGTCTCTGGCTCAACGTTCAGCCTCTTGCCGGAGTATATCCTCATCATAAAAAATGGCTAGCCTCTCATGCTCGGCTTCTAAATCTTCCCTCTGAATCGTATGATCTGGGTCTGTCCCAGCTTCCGGCGGCAGACAAAAAAAAGCAGAAAGAAACTCATTATGATAAACCTCTGCAGAAGGATGTAACGCAAGGGATGGAGAAGCCTTACAGCTTCGATATACTAGCCCAATTGGCCAACACTCCCATGAAGCTATCACTTTTTGAGCTCATGTGTATTTCCAAAAAGACCCGCGATGCTCTGAGTGAGGCGTTGCTAAACGCTGACTCCTACTTGGCTCAAGTTAAGCCACTGACGAAAAATCTTGCCACATGTCCTCAATGCAATAGTGTAATAGAGATAAATCCCAGTATATCATTATAACAACATGACATACTGTTAAAAAATAATAGGAACGGTCGTCTCATGTAGTACACAGGATACATCGGAGCTATTAAAGTGGATCGTATGCATATCGATCCTGGGTCATCCCTCAGCATCATCCCACAGAGCTTACTACAAACCCTAGGAATCCCAATGCATCGTCTGACATCCATTAATACCACCATCAGCAGCTTCAACGCTGGAAGAATCTATCCGTAAGGCAAGATTCGTCTGAAATGCCAAATCGGGGACCTCCGTACAGAATTTACTTATTACGTCATTAACGTAGAATTATCCTATAATTTTCTACTCGAGTGACCATGGATACATGAATACATGATTGTTCCATCCACTCTCCATCAATGCTTGAAGTACGTCAATAAAGATGGCATCGTCAAAACAGAAGTCGCTGACGTGGACCCTTTCAAAGGGATCGAGGCGTACTACTCCGACTCGGTCTTTTACAAACAAATCCACTCAGACAAAGGTGCCAACAAAGCCGACGATGAAGCCAATACTGTTACAGCTTCAGAAACTCCTCTAAGGATTCATATGAAAGAGTGCCCAGTTCCTGAAACTGCTCCTCTGGTGGTCAAGCTTCGTAAGAAGGCATCTGAATTCCCAGTGGTCAAGCCTTGGAGGTTGAGAAGCCTTCTAAACAAGGAACCCCCTATCATGAGAACCCCATAGAAGCTGATAATCAAACTCTGCAGGAAAGCTCCGACACCGCCAATATCACTGGCAACCACTAAAGATGAATTGGAAGAATACATAGCGGCATCCACCGACGCATCATCATGCGATAGTATGATTCCTTTGGAAGAAGTCCATTATTTCCTCAGTAAGAAATTGTCTCCAAATTAAATTGTCATTCCCACCAGAGAAACATAAAAGCTGATGTTTCCTACCTCCAAGTTTTTTTTTCTTCTGCTTATGTTTGTCTATAGCATACAGATAAGTCTGTTACCTGTACTCGGGAATCCCAAGTACGCAATAGGTAACAGATCCACAAAATTTTCTTATGCGATTGTAAGTTCAAGTCCATATTATCTTTGAACTATATTTCCAAAAACATTAGTGATAAGGTTCACCATATCCATATTACCTCTGAGTAAGTCTTACCATGAGACTATGGTTTATTACCATACTCTCCCTAGTAAAGTTACCATGTCCATATTACCTCTGAGTAAACTTTACCGTGTAATTGTAAGTTCACGTCCATATTACCTCTGAACTATATTCCCAAACATTAGTAATAATGTTTACTATGTCTATATTACCTCTGAGTAAAATTTACCGTGGAATTGTAAGTTTATATTATATTATCTCTAAACTATATTCCCAAACATTAGTGATCAGGTTTACCATGTATATATTACCTCTGAGTAAACTTTATCCCAGAATTGTGAGTTCACGTCCATATTACCTCTGAACCACATTTCTTACCTCAAATCTTCGCATATCCAACCTGGGAAACCACCTAAACTAATCATCCGTACTCCGTTACAAGTATGCTAGCGGTAATTAGTCCACCAAAACCTGTTACCTCTGATAGGATTCCTGCCAAACTTATTAGTTGTGCCCAGGCACACCATAATAATATGTCCACTTATATATATATCTGCAAAAAGATATTACAAGATTGTATTAAATCAGCAAAATAGAAGTTTCTACTTCTAAAAATAAGGGAGCCACATAAAAGGGCATGTTAAGGCCCAAAAAAATTAAAAGTACAAGAAAAAAAAAGAAAAACTATGGCTCTTGGGGTCCATCGGCATCAACGCATAGCTCATCAATCCTACGCCTTAGTCGATCTGCCTTAACAAGGACACCGTCTCAGGCTCGACGTTCATTATCGTACCAGAGTATAGCCTCATCCTAAAAAATGGCTAGCCTCTCATGCTCGGCTTATAAATCTTCCCTCTGAATCCTCACATGTACAATATACCAAGTATTGGCATCAGCTTGTTCAGCCAGAGTAAGTTCTTCCTCCATCGTACGATGAGCATCAAACTCTAGTTTGGCCTCCTCTACTTGAAGTTGTCCGATCTGTGCCCGCACGTTCGTCAGACGCTTGGCCAACACCTCCTTGCTAAAAGTATGAGTCTCTCTGGCAGCGACGAACTCCAACTCTTTGGCACTTGCTTCCGCCTCTTCACGATCGAGAATCTCCTTGCGAAAGGGGTAATCGAACATCTTCCTAGCGATGTTGAAAGCACTCTTTGTCCTAGACAAATGAGAATCCCTTCTTCATGATCTGGGTGAATGGTTGACAACATCCAAAGATGTTTGATATAAACCTCATGATGTATGCCAGTATTCCTTGAAGGTCGCAAATCTCTCTGAGGTTCTTCGATGGGTGCATTTCAAGGATTATTTTGGTCTTGTCGGGGTCTACATGGATACCCTTCGAAGTTATAATAAAACTTAGGAACATGCTGCTAGAGACTCCCAGGAAGGATTTGGTTGGATTCATCTTGAGCTTGTGGGCATGCAAGAGGTCGAACACAGTCTTCAAGTCCCGGAGGTGATCATCTTTGGAGCGACTCTTGAGGACAATGTCATCAACGTAACACTCGACCGTCTTGCATAGATGCTCACGGAAGATGGTATTCATAGCTCGCTGGTATGTAGCACCGGTATTCTTCAGACCGAAGGGCATGACTGTGTAGCAGTACACCCCTATCAACGTTTGGAATGATGTATGCTTCTCATCGTCAAGAGATATATTAATTTGATTATAGCCTGAGAATCTGTCCATAAAGGACATGCGCTCGAAGCCACAAGTGTTGTTGATCATTACGTCTTAGATGGGAAGGAAAACTCGTCCTTAGGGCAGGTCGCGTTTGGATCACGAAAGTCAATGCAGATCCATATCTTTTTGTTCTTTTTGATGACTGGCACGATATTGGTTACCCAATCTGGATATTATTCTTCATGGACGAAGCCAGTAGCTATCAGTTTGTTGACTTCAACTTTGATGGTGTTCATGATGTCCAGCCGAAACTACAGTTATTATTGTTTGACATGCTTGACATTCAATAAGATGTTGAGTTTGTGGACCATAATTTGGGGGTCCAGTCCTGGCATATCTTCATAACTCCAGGCAAAGACGTTGATGTATTCTCTGACAAGCTGTAGCAGGGATTCTCGATCCCCATCAGTCAGACTCTTGCTGATGAAGATAGGTTTAGGGGAGGATTCGTCGCCCAGATTGACTTGTACGACTTCGTCCTCGGTAGAAGGTTCTCGTTGTTCAAACTGTATCTCCCATTGTGTGTCTAGTTATTGGGCCCACATTTCTACTTCAAGGAGTTCAGGTGGATCCTCGTCATCTTTCTCAGGGTCAGCTGATATCATGTTGGTAGACAATATTTGTTTGAGCATCTCCTTAGTACTGATATCGGAGTCCCAATAGGATGATTCTGATGAGTGAGTGTGTAACTCATCTTCTTCATTCGAGGCTTCTAGGGTTGATAAGGTATTATGTACCCCAGGCCATGTCGGATCTTGTGGTAGTAATCCTCGACTTTGCCTGTTGGAGCAGTGAGGCACAAGGGTAGTCGTTGACCTTTGCCGTAATCCAGACCTCGGTCGCTTTTATGATCATAACACATCTTCTAGATAAGGTAATTGGCTTAACAACTGAACCGGTAAAGTTGTATTTTTCCAGTATTAGGTTCTAGCTCTTATTCCTCCGGGATGAAGGACTGGGGGCATTCTACCCTGTCGAAGATGATGGATTTGTCTTTCCTCCTCCTCGTTGGGACCGTGATGTAGGAACTTTGTCTAGAAAGTATCTGGTTTACTGCATATGTAGTAGTTACCTGCGTATGCAGTTGCAGGCCTATACCGTGCTCTAGGGAGTACAATATACTCAACTGTGCGACATTGGAATAGTTCAAAGATAACCCTTTATTCATAAAGTAGGGGATCTTTTTCAGGGGGACTACATCATCTAGGGACGGAGTGTTAGCATGAGCCACTACATACTCTTCTAGTTTGTCTTCCTCGATACTTGTCTTGAATACGAGTGAGGGCTTTAGAGGCCTCCTTCGAGGCTTGACCATCAAGGGTTCGGAGGCAGGAGCCGATATTGCGTCCTTCTTTTGACTTGGCAGTCATACCATCAGATGTTTTGGTGCCTTCCTCTGTATCTTCACAACGAGGGGAGGGGTTGTATCATGAGTACGTCCCTTGAGGTAGACCATCAAAGGTTTGCCTGATATTATGTCAATTTTTGCTTCGTCGTCGACCTCATTCCCTCCTTCGTCCTGGCGGACTTGTTTGTACATGAGTGAATCAGAGTAGTGAGCCTATATCCCTTTGAAGGGATCGACATCGGCGAACTCTATCTTCACCATGCCATGGTCGTCATCGTACTTTAGATACTAGTGATGGGTTGGCAGCACGATGTATCTATGGACGCCCCAACAGGACGTTATAGGATACTTCTACATCAATGACATAGCATGTGACTTCTATCTTCAAGTTGCCAATTTGATATTTCAGGCGGATCATGCCCAGAGGGTAGCTTCTTACAACGTTGAAGCCACTGATGGTAGTATTGGTGGCTACCAGTCGATGCTTTGGGATGCCCAAGGTCTGAAGTAGACTCCGGGGGATGATGCCGATGGACTAACCCGGAACGATGTGTATCCGGTCCACCTTGATGGCACTGATATACCCTATATAATCCAAAGGGCGATCGTGCCTATTGTTCTTCAGCAACATATCTTGTTGCGAGAATGTGATGCTGGGTATTGCCTCTATCACATTATTATAGTAGGGGCATACCGCAGGGTCTTCGGCTGGCGGCTTGACCTACGCCAAGTAGATGTCGATATTCTGTAATGCCTCACTCAGAGCATCCCGAGTATCTTTGGAGAGTCAGAGAAGCTCAAACAGTGACAACTTCACGTATTGGCAAGTTGTGCCAGGATGTTGAAGTTATAGGGCTTTTCTAACCCATGCGACGTATCTTTGCGCAATGGTTTATCGAAGCGAGTTTTTTCTGCTTGGACTTATCCGCGGTTGGAGGTTGGGACGGGCCCAGATCCATGCAGCAGGTGTAGTGAGTACGGCCATTGGCGAAGCATCATCGTTGAAAGTATTACCGTCTCGATGGTAGGTAAGGCCTGATCTAGTCACCCTTACCATAGCTTCCTTAGTGGTTGAAGGACACCATATGGCAGGACTTGGACTTCCGTCCTTTGGACTTAATGGCGGAAGGCGTTACTTGCTACATCAAGTTTGGAGCAAGGTCTGGGTGAACCCACATGACTTTACTATGGTGTGCTGATAGGTACCAGCCCGACGGTTTGGTCGCGAGCTGGTGGAAGATTAAACACCTCCATGGTGGCCTTTGGGATTGGTACCACCCCGTCTCAGGCTTCAGTTGTCGGGAAGTTATCAAACTGGAGGGACACCATGTTAGCGGCCACTATTTTGTCCTCAAAATCCAAGTTGAGGACCTTAGAATCAAGTAGACGCTGGATGTACCATTTCAGTGTATAGCAATATCGTATCGTAGGATAGACGTGCCGATGGTAGTGACAGTACTTAGGGTTATTTACTTCTTTTGCCTCATCAGAGTGCTTGATGTCGGGGAGGCAGAGCTTGTTCCCTTTCATCAGTACATTAATCAAAGATTGTTGTGACATCATCATCCTCGAAAGAGTAAGTCTCTTTCATTTTTGGAGCCTATGTCGTCTTCTAGGCTATATTGGCGACAAGGGCTTGCTTTTTTTTGCCGTCACGGCCACTATTGCCGCCGTTGTTGTTGTTGTTGTTGTTGTAAGGACACTTTTCCTGTCATCAGCGACGGAGATTTGTATTTTCAGTTGTCGGGCCTCCTTTACTTTTCTCTCAGCACCGACGACATTTATGATGAACGTCATCCAATCTTTGAATTGGGTGTCCCCCATCCAGAGCCTGAATGCCGGAAGTAGATTTTTCTAACACATGTCCATCGGCGTGGATCCAGGATTACACAGTAGAAATTTTAGCGTGGCTTGCCTGTAACGTTCAATGTATTTCCGTACATGCTTTTTCTCTTTCTGTATGATGTCCAGCAAGGATGACATCGTTATGCCGCACCTATTGTCATAGAATCGAGAAAGAGACTTTTAAGATCATTAAATGATGATATGCAGTTGTCCTGGAGGCTGTAGAACCAATCGAAGGCCACCCCAAACAATGCCCCAAGAAAGAGCTTGGTGAGAAGAGCGTCACTGTGGGGTAAATGCCATATTTTTGTCTCAAAGTAGATCATGTACTGACGAGAAGACGTCTTTCCTTCAAATAAATTTAAGTTGAAGGGCTTGTATTTAGGTGGATAGGGCATGTCTCTCCACTCGAGGGGATATGGTTAACGAATCCCTAGCTCGCGTAGTGAGTCTCGATTACCCATTGGGTCCAAGCGGGCTCGCAGTTCTCGTACCTCCCGTATTACTTTCCGAGCCTTATCTACTACGAAAGGAGTAGATGATTCGAGACTGATGTGATCATCATTGATGGATGGAGCGATAGTGTTTGAGTCTCCATTTGCCCCAGTATCTTGACTAGCTTATCCTGAGGTTCTTGGTGGCTATGAGGCCATGTTTGCCTTAATCTCCAGCAATCTCTGGGTCAAGGCTTGCATCGATGCACTCATGGTGTGCATCATAGCCTCGAGAGTCTCGAGGCACTGTCGATTGTTGGGTCCCACATGATCATCCCTCGCCATATATATTATTCTTACGTAGAAGGATGTAGATAAAACAATGGACGTCATACTTTTGGCCTAGGACTCTTATAGCGAATAGTCCTTGGGAAAAGTTGTCAGTGTCGCATCCTCTTCGAAATCAGAGAGAATACTACTCCCAGCGTAGGAAGATTCGTCTTCCTTGTGAAGGTGACTACCCACAGGGATCTTGACATTTGTTTGTCACTACCACATTTTCTAGGAAATAATATTTTAGTAATTTCATATTTAATTAAATATTGTTCTTGATAAATAATTATTTGTTGTATTATTTAATGGTTATTAGATGTTATTTATTTATTTTGAACTTACGTTAATGGACCTAACTAGTTTAGTTTAGACCCATAGACCAACATAAATTAATTGGTTAGAACTTAGCCTATTTAGAAAGTCCACTGTTAAGGAGATGGATTAAATTAATTAAATCAGTAGACTAGAAGCTTCTTTCCTAAATTATTTCTTTATGAGAGGCTCCAAGGGGTATAATGGTCATTACATAGTAGCTTGAGGGAGGGGAAATAGGGGCCGGCCTATTTATAAAGGGGAGGGAATTTCTCTCTCCTCTTTTCATTCTAAAACTAGATCTAGAATTTTTTTCTACCAAATTCCTTCATTCCTATTTTATTTTCTACGAAATTTTATTCCAATTCCTTTCCAAATCACTATTAGAGACTTGAGAAGCAAGGATCTAGAAGGAGGAAGCAAGGATCTACAAAGAGGAGCAATGATCTATAAGTTGGAGGCAATTTTATCTCAATTGGAGGTTTCATTGGGAATCCATCTCCCAATAAGTACAATTCAGTTTTTTGCCTTAAATTAAGTTCTAAATCTGAGTTTTAACCATGGAAAATCAACCCATATGCATAGGCTACCATAGGATTTGATTTTGTGTTCATAGGAGGCCTATTGAGAAAGTTATAGTACTTTTTGTATCAATTTTGGGGAAATTCCGAGATTAACATTTGTTGTGTGTGTCAATTGATCATATATATCAATTTGGCATATGTTTGTGTGTTTGGGGCTAGTGTCGTGTCTGTAATTGGGTACGTGTAGGTCGTATCCTAATAATTTGGTGATACGTATTAATTTGGGGATTTTGTCCTCCGACACGGGACTTTGTACATGTCATATTTTGACACGGACACGTAGATCTATATTTGATTCTTCGTATTGTTCATAAATAATATATGTGACTTGTTTGTGTCCTTTGGGGTATAATTGGATGTGTGGTGGACTCGTGTCACATACGTATCCTAGATCTAGTAGGATACGGTGTGATACTCTCCATATGTTGTGTAATTATATATAGATCTAATTCTTGTGCTCTTAATTCATGAAGATTGTATTTGTGCATATATATATATAGATATTATATATATTATAGTATATATATTTGTGCTTCTTGTATCCTAGATCTATGTATTATATATGTACTAAGAGTATATATATTATGTAGCTATTCATCTACATGTGTAAATACATATGTTATAGTATATGTGTTATGTGTAAATATGTATATACGTATATTTAATTAGATAATTATATTATATATAGTTGCTATATGATTATTTATACATATGCATAGATGTATAATTATAAATGTATTTATGTATGTGTGTGCATGTTGCTATATCATAATATGTACATAATAGGGAGGGTGTATGTATAGTTTTATTGGTATATATATATATATATATATATATATATATATATATATATATATATATATATATATATATATATATATATATAAAGAAACCCTATAATATATATATATATATATATATATATATATATATATATATATATATATATATATATATATATATATATATATATATAGGTTATATATATATTTTTTTTGCATGCTTTAGCGACAGAGGGTTTAATGACAACAACCACTGTCATTTATTGAGGCAGCAGCAGCCGCTGTAGCAGTGGCAGTAGCATTAATGACAGCAGTCACTATCATTAAATAGCAGTAGCAACAGCAGGAAAATATGCAGCAACAACGACAGCAAATCGGTGACGGCTGCAAACCGTCACCAAAACAGCAGCAGCAGTGAGAAATCAGCAGCAACAACGACAATAGTTTCAGCGACAGGCAGAACTTTCACTAAAGAGGCAACGTATCAGAATATCAGATTTTTCAGCACAGTTTTTAGCGACAGTTGGCAGATTATATATATATATATATATATATATATATATATAATTATATACTTATGTATGTATGTATGTATGTATGTATGTATATATATATATATATATATATATATGTATTAATATTGATGTAATATATTCTAAATTGCTAATTTCTTTATATTTACAATATTTAGTATATGTATTATATATATATACGGGTAGTTAGTATAACAAGGTATTGGGGATTACCTTGAGGAACCAAAGTAATTGGGGATACCCAAGATATTGGATTTGGGTATCAAGTTTGTGATTATTGTTGAGATACCAAGTTAGTTCAAAACCATGGGACCTAATTAATATTATAATTGTGGTTCTATATTATTATGAATATTTGTTTGATATATATATATTGAGGTGTTACCTTGGAATTTACGTATCCGGATATACGGTATCCTAATATTTAAGATGTGGATCTTGGCTTAGACTTTAGTATCTTGACCCAATATTTTGGTGATGGACTTGTGCAACCTAGAAATAGATAGTTGACCATAGTTGACCATAGTTGACTTTTGATTTAGAATTGACTTATTGACTAGTTTAACTTATTTTTTTCCGGAACCTTGTAATGATGTTGTATTCCATATCTAGGTCTTCGAGGCACCGTGTCAGACATCTGTGAGACTATTCATTGGACTTCAGGTGAGTACATTCTCTGATAGTTTCTCATTTATGATATCCTCTATGTTCATTGTATCTAGTATAGATATCCTTGTTTTCTTGACACGATGGTTATACGGATTGGTATATCCGGATCTCGTCATGCGATGTTATTCCTTGGTATATGGTGTATCTTATGCAGGCCTTATTTTATTGATTATCTTGTACATGTACATATACTGATTCTCGAAAAGAGTCACTATCTTTTTGGAGAATCTCGTGCCATAGCGTACCATGGTTGGATCTATTATACCAGTCAGGGGTGGGGAGTATGTAGTGTAGATATGTAATTATACCCACCTTGTATCTTGAATATTGTTAATTATACACCGCACATATGATTAGCCAGTCCATAAATCTTGTATCTCTTATATCAAGTTCCCAAGTCGATCACATGTTAAAGCTAGTACTCACACACTTAGACATTAGTACTCTTGCTCATTGACATATTGCTTATTATTATATTATTTCCAGTATTTCCTTATTGTACATATATCTCTTGTATCTATTGTACATCTTGTATATTCATATCTATTTACTGTTATATAGTTTTTATCATTGATTAGAACTGCTGTTAGAGATATTCTCTGCTCCTTTTCTGACTGGATATATTTTTTCAGATGACACTGAGGAGTGGTACCCTACCTATTATGGACCTCAAGATCTTGTGGGTTTAGAGTCTGAGACCCTTGCTCAGGAGGGACTTATCCCAACTGAGACAGTTGACCCAGGAGTAGTAGCTTCTTAGCATTCTTTGTACTGGATTTGTCTCCATCTTATTTTGTTATTTCTTTCAGACTCATTGATGTATTATTTTAGACTCATGAGTTATATTGTGACTATTCTATTCTTTATCTGATTCATGCTCATTTCCATCTTAGATCTATGATTGAGTATATTATTATTGTTGGTGGTTCATTATATTGTTAGATATATTATCGAGACAGCGTTCTACCGCCGATTCTGTGGCATAGGCTGGGCGTTATTTCTGACTTGTACCCCTACACCGGATGTGAGTCATGACATTGTTCCCTAGGAATTATTGTCCACTCGAAATGCTGGGTTGTCATAGATTTCTGGGGGATTGCTACCACCAACTTTCATAATCACTATGGGTCCTGAAGAAGGACCAGCCCCAGTAGCTGACAGTTTCTTCTTGGAGCGAGTGCCATGGAAAACTTCTTCTATAGATACCGTTGTTTATCCTTTTTGGGCCCGCCTTCTCGACACGCTAGCCGAAAGCGAAGGGTTTGAGGCGCTAGACTTTTGACCTCCCCTTGTAGAGGGAGACTTCCAAGCGAAATATCACAAGACGAAGGGCAGCTCCTCCTCCTCTGGTAATTGCACCTATTTTTTGGGACGCTGTCACGTAGGTGCCTTTGGTTGCATCCGTTGGAAGGCCGACTGCCTGTTTGTTGGCACTACTGTTTTAGCATAGTAGCAGTTTATGATAATATTGGTATAGGGATATCCTGGAGGGTACACCTCATATTTTGTTGTTATTTCCCTCACTTTGAGCTTGTGGTTGATCACGTTGCACAAATCAAGTGAGTGATGGTCCACATTTACACCCTTGTTATGATCCTGGCTAGACCGAGAACATGGGTGAGTAGGTGTTGTATTTGCTCCCTGTCCTGGGATCCGTTTGCCACCGTGGGTTTGACACATGGGTAGGTCTCGTATAACTTTTTGTCAGGGGCTCGCATAACAGCTAGCGGATCCTGCTGACGACTGACTGTATGAGCAGTTACTTGAGCTTGGCGAGCTCGCACTGCCCTAGACTCCTTCGACCTAGCACGCACCTGGTGCGTAGTTTGAAGAGTCCAAATTCACATCCTCCCCTTTCTTAGCAAAGTGCATGCAGTCAGTTCTGTGTGAGATTCGGTCGAAGTTGGAGGTTCTGCTACTGTGATGGTCGGATGTGGTCATTTTCCTGCGACCAACGATCGGTGTCGCATGTGGACTTTTGTCTGCGGCTTATGTTGTGTCCGCATGGAACATATCTCAACACCCAAACTTCAGGCATCGTAGTATTTTTCTTTGCCAGAGTTTGGACGTTGAGCACATTTCCTGACTACTGCACAAATAAGTTCATCTTAGGTGAACGCATAATGTGCGTCTGCGGTAACATGGAGAGAAGTGAGAAATGCATACTCCGTTATTGGGTAAGGCACAACGGCCTTCACTATCCATATCCTGCAGGTCTTCTTAGGCTTTGCTTCCATGGAGAAGGACTCGGGCTATCCCCGGAGATCATGTTCTCGAATGCTTGCTGGTCGAAGTGTACCACCAGCATCCTTTGGGTTGAACCCATCTTGGCCGCATCGGACTGCGTCATTGTCTTCTCATCAGAGAAGAAGTTCCTCCCAAGCAGAGTCGCCATCTTGTCAGTCATTACAAGTTTTGAACGTTGAAATAACAAACAAAGAAGTACAAAAAGATCATAAACAGAAAATCTAAGTACAATATTTTGATCTAGGTAGTAACGATGGAGCCTGAGAGCATTAGCGTCTCGTTTACTCCGTTAACAGTCTGATGAGGGAATGAGGATTCTTTCTTCTCTTCTCTCTCATGAGCTTGTGTGCACGTACGTATCTGGATGGGAGGGTATGCTCTCTCTCTCTCTCTCTCTGAAAACAGAAAAAGCTGACTTTTGGGACGACCAAGTTGCTCCTATTTATAGCCATCATGCTGATAGGTTATAGGTACTGCATGTGCCTCTGTTTGGTGGCTGTAGGAGGTTCCTTCAACAGAATACGGTTGCAACTATTGGCGTATAGTATGGGTTGAACCAGGGCAAGCTGCCACATGGGTATTTTGTTAGGATTTTGCTGTTGCTGGAGATCCTAGCGGTTCTTGTCTTCTATTTGCGTGACTTGATCAGCTTGACACATAGTCCGCATTCAGTTGGAGAGAATCGTAGCAGAAAGATTTTGTCTCAGGGAACCTTGCCACGTTAGACGTAATGAGTCTGAGATGCATGGGACGTATGACGTTTGGAATGCATGGGGCCAGAGACACATGGGATCCGTAGAGTTTGGAATATATGGGGCCAGAGATAAACAGAACGCATGGAGTATGGAATGATGCATGGAGCACATAGAGTCTGCAACACATAGGGCCAAAGACACATGGAGCACATAGAGTTTAGAACCCATAGGGCCAGAGACTCCTGGAGCGCATGGAGTCTGGAACACATGAAGCCCCATACACGTGTCATTGTACGCTTGTCAGAAGTCATTATTAGTCTGACGATGGCTTATTATCGCTTAGTGTGTTCTCATCTTTCGAGGCGTTCAGAAAGTTCTTTTTGTCAGAATTCTGTGTCAGAGATGATCTTGTTGTCATGATGCCACGTCAAGTCCATCTGCGGCCAAAGCTGCTTCGGCTGATTGTGATGTATGGATGTCGCCTTTCTGGACCGCAGGGTGACTCTGCAGCGTGATATCTTCTGAGATTTACTTTGGGACGCATGGTTGTTGGATGCTTGGATCCATATTTTTTATGATTCTACACCTACATGCCAATTCTACTTATAAGATGGTACGGTTGCCAAAGGGCAAGAAGGTTTTAAAAAATCGATGGCTGTTCAGAGTGAAGTAGATAGATGATGCTACTCGCCCTTGATACAAATCGAGGCTAGTAGTTAAAGGCTACGGTCAGCGAAAGAGTGTGGATTATGATGAGATTATTTTGCCAATCATCAAGCAGTCGTCTATTTGGATGGCGCTAACGCTGGCAACCAGTTTTGACTTAGAGGTCGAGCAGATGGATGTGAAGACGGCATTCCTCCATGATGATCTTTAGGAGGAGTTGTACATGGAGCAGATAGAGGAATTATATGAGAAGGGCACATCACACTTGGTCTGCCGACTGAGTAAGAGCTTATATAGTCTGAAGCTGGCTCCGAGACAGTGGTACAGGAAGTTTGAGTCATTTATTGGAGAACATGGTTATATATGGACGACGTCGGATCATTGTATATTTGTGAGGTACTTTGCCGAGAATTATTTCATTATTTTACTGCTCTATGTTGATGGTATGCTACAGGTGGGTCAGAATTCCACTTGGATAGCGGAGTTGAAGCGCCAACTGGGCACGACATTCTCTATGAAAGATTTGGACACAACAAAGACTATTCTTGGGATGGAGATCAGCCGAGAGAGAGAGAGAGAGAGATAGAGAGAGAGAGAGTCCAAGCTGATACACTTGTTCCAAAAGAAATATATCCACCAGGCACTTCACCGTTTCGGGATGGACGTGTCAAAAAAATTGAGTAATCCCCTTGCGGCTCACTTTTAGTTCATTGAGGATCAGTGTCCATCTACCGAGGATGAGAAGGAAGATATGGAGGGGGTTCCATATGCCTCGGCTGTAGGGAGTCTCATGTATGCTATGGTGTGTATGAGGCCAGAAATTGCTCACGTAGTTGGCACAGTTAGCAGGTATACTTCCAATCCTGGAAGGATACATTGGAGTGCGGTCAATTGGATTCTATGATACCTTCAGGACACTGCCGATTAGAGACTTTCTTTTGGTGGTGATGAGCCGAAGATGGTTGGGTATACCGACGCTGATATGGCTGGAGATGTAGACACGAGACGATCGACTTCAGGCTATGTGATAATGTTTATTGGTAGAGCGGTATCGTGACAGTCGTGGTTACAGAAGTGTGTTACTTAGTCGACGAAGAGACAGAGTACATTGCGGTGATGGAGGCTTGCAAAAAGTTATTGTGGATGAAGAAGCTGTTGCAGAAAATGGGGCTAAAGCAAGAACAATACCCTTTGCTTTGCGATAGCCAGAGTACAATTCACCTTAGGAAGAACCAGACATTTCATAGCCGGTCCAAGCACATTGATACCAGGTATCGTTGGATACGGGATGTGGTTGAAGCGACGCTTGAGAAGGTTCATACGGATAATAACGGAGCAGACATGTTCACAAAGATTCTTCCAAGAAAAAAAATTTGAGTACTGCAGGCGGATCGTCGGGATGACGACCCCCTTCACATAGTTGTGAAGGAGAAGATTTTTTTGGAGTGGGTGGGGTTCCCAACCTATGTGAAAAATATCCCGGAGTTGGATTGAGTATTCCTACATATAATAGGAATACATCAATAGATTTGAATTGGGTATTCCTACATATAATAGTAATATGTCAATGGATTTGGATTGGGTATTCCTATATATAATAGAAATACTAGTTGTGCGTTTGAGGTCTATACATATTAGGTGTCGCCTAGCCCTAAAATATATATCTCAAAAATATTGCAAAATGAGGCAATAGTGCTTTTACAACATTGGAATGAGAGATGAAGAGATTGAAGGTTATTTCGAAGTGGAAATCGGTTTCGGATAATTTTTTTCTCTTCATCTCCGTTCTTCGTGTGTCTGTGATCTATTTTCTATTCCGAAGAGTTGTGGTGATCCGTTTGGATATGTGAGAAGTTTGTAAGGAGTCGGTGTATTTCTTATTTCATTAGTGGAGGCTTTTCAGGGTTGGACTCTGATCGTCCCGTGAATTTTTTTTTCTGCAAGGATTTTCTATGTCAAAAATCTCTGTGTTTGACATTTTTGGTTTATGTTTTTTGTTCGATTCTCTCGCAGGACTTCTTTGTTTGGAGAAACGATTTTCTCGTTTACGTTTCCAACACCGTGTTCAATTAGCTTGATATGGCATGACATCAACTAGCTTAGTGAAGAAAACTTTTTATAAATCCTTTGCCACATGCCTAAATAATCAAGAATTTGCACAAATTAGCTTTACAAGGGACTAGCTAGCTAGTAGATCTTGTCTGGATATGAACATAATGAATTTTACATATGGTCATTGCACACAGTACCCATGATCTCCTTCCCACCACCAAACAAAGCTCACATGATCACAACTATTTTGGGGAGACAGTGAATGATGCGCGCGCGCGCACACACAAACACCAGGCCCTCTTGAGCAAACACTGGACCACTGAAGTGCGTGTACATCATGTCATCTATATACCCTCACAATGCCTATAGCAAACTTTTGTGTTGCAAAAGAAAAAAAAGAAAAAGAAAAAAATAAATGAAATAAAATAAAATAAAATGTGCACATTAATTGGATTACAATTAAACCTTCTACTCATACACAACCATGCACACAATTAACCCATCCCAGTAATTTAGTAAATGACCTCCGTCTTCATTAGTTTCATCTTATGCGCATGTGTTAGCACAGCGCAGCTCTTTCTCGGTCGGCATCGCCGCCATGTTGGTGAGGCTTTGCTGCTGCTGGTAGACTTCCCGTAGTCTCTCGATCTCTTTCTTCAGTGCCTCTTGGTGGGCTGCAGCAAGTTACATAAATATTAATTACACAATTTCTCAACTCATTAGAGCTTTAATACTGTATATTCCAAAGAATTTGACAGCATATAAATCTTAAGATTTTAATTGGTCATGCTAACAGATTCTCTCTTAAAAAAAAATAATAATAATAATAATAATAATTAATTAATTAATTAATTAATTAATTAATTATAATTACTCTCATTAGGCTATTTGATATTATCTCCCTCTTAGATTAGGTATATTGATATTACCCCATATTAGATTAAAAATTGAGAATACCTCCTGAAAGTGTCGTTAAAAACCTGAAAGTGTCGTTAAAGAGTTTTTAACGACACTTTCAGGAGATATTATCAACTTTTAATCTAACAAGAGTGTAATATCAATATACCTAATCTAAGAGGGGGATAATATCAAATAGCACTACTCTCATTTTCTAAGCCCAACTCCACTACCCTGCCCAAACCCCCCTCCACCGTCCCTTTTTTTTTAATTACTACTACCCCTTATGCATTCATAGTTTATTAATGGTAATTATACTACCCCTCCCCCCACCCCAAAACTTTTTTGTCTAATTGGGGCCCACTTGCTAATATGTTTTTTTTAATTACTACTACCCCATATGCATTCATAGTTTATTGGACTTGCATTCAAATTTTTTTCATGGACAACGCTCATTTGACTGTGAATTTTTTTCTCTATTTACGTTGTCCCAACGTTCAAAAAATTTAAATAGTAGTAGTATAATACAATCACAAAAGTCATCCAATAATGTCCTGAATGTCTAGAAAGAAGGATAAAAGTAATTACGTACAGCTCACGTTGATCGTATAATATTCGTAGTTTGAATTTGGAATATTTAGACTTTGAGTCTCAGATAAGTTCCGAAATTTGTGTTTGGGTCTCAAAAATATACATAATTAGTGTTTGGGTCTCAAAAGTGTCACAAAAAATAATTAGTACATTTTTGGTACACTTTTGTGAGACTTTTGAGACATTAGTGACACTTTTGAGACCCAAACACTAATTATGTATATTATGGAGATCCAAACACAAATTTTGGAACTTATCTGAGACCTAAAGTTTAAATATTCCTTCGAATTTTTTTGAACATTGAGACAGCGTAAATGAAAAAAGAGAGGGTAAATGAAAAAAGAGAGACTTTTACGATCAAATAAGTATTGTCCATAAAAAAAATTAAAATGTAAGTCTAATAAATATCTTATTTTAAAAATAAGTACAAAATCATATTAGTAAGTGGAACTAAAGTCAAAATTTTCTAAAAGTATTAAAGTTAGTACTTCATCAAAACTATCAGTAATTATCTTCCATTGCAAAACTAAAGGCTATAGGGAGCAACAAACAAGTCAAGGTTTGTATCTTGATGAGCAATATTAGAATTATTTACACTAACTTTCACTATATTTTATGTTTATTACACGAACTTTCGTTATTTTGAAAATAATTAATAGAACTCTCATATATTTTATGTTTTAAGGATGGTTATTATAATATCCTTTATATAAAATATAAAAGAGAAATTTTAAGTTACCCTCCACTTTTTTACCCATATTTAGGATGAATCCCATATTTTTCATAATGTATAAGACCTCCCACTTTTGACGGAATTCGTCCAGTCATAACGGTCAACGGCTTTGACCCAAAAAATTTAACGAAAATGTCCTTATATATCTTCTTCTCTATCCCCCTCCTCCCCCCTTCTCCCAACCGCGGGCCGCCACCGACCACCCCCCTCCCTTCCCCCGCTCACCCCCCCTCCCCACCGCGGGCCTCGGTCACCCCCACTAACCCTCCCCCTCTCCCGTACTGTAGGCCGCCACCATCCACACCCCCCCTGGCCCTCACCTCCCCCGCTCACCACCCCCACCGCGAGCCGCCACCCCCTCCCATCCCGGCACTCTCTCTACCCCCTCCCAGCCCCTGCTACCCTCCTCCCTGTCCCACAGCAGCAACAACCCCTAATCGTGCATCGCCGCCGCGCGAGCTCCGTCGTTGAGTGCGCACTCCACTGCTGCTCGCCGCGGCGCCGGCTGCTGCTGCAGCTCGCAGTGGGGGGCAGGGGTGGTGTGAGCGGGGGTGTGGAGGACCAGGGGCGGGGAGGGGGGCGGGGGCTTAGCCACACGCTGCTACAGCTGCTCCGGCCAGCGGCAACGAGCGCGGCCAGCGGCTGCTGCTGTTGCTGCGGGGGCGGGGAGGAGGGTAGCGGTGGCCGGGAGGGGGGAGCGCGGGTGGGGAGGGAGAGCGGTGGCGATGGAGGGGAGAGGGAGAGCGGGGGCGAGCGGCGACGGCTGACCGAGGGGGTGAGAGGGAAGAGGAAGAAAAAATAAAAGAGGGACAATTTCGTCAAATTTGTTTGGTCAAAAGCATTGACCATCATGACTGGACGGATTCCATCAAAAGTTGGAGGTCGTGTAAATTATGGAAACAATGTAGGGTGCACTCTGAATATGATAAAAAAAGTGGAAGGTAACTAAAAATTTCTCAATATAAAACGTAGGTAGTTCGTGTAATAAAAATAAAGCATAGAAGAGATTAATGTAATTATTTTTAAAATAAGGAACGTCCGTGTAATAAACACCCATAATATTAGGCCAAAACATAAAAAATATGGACAGTTACATCAAGAATTATTTATCTATGACTCTTTACTACAAATTAATTGAAATGGATAATTTAAGAGATCAAATTAAACCATTGTGTTAGTAGCTAAGTAATCATGAGTTAATTAATCGATCAGTTTCTATGTATGTATATATACTGACCGTCCTTGAAGATCTTGTCATGTGCCAGTGCGGCAATCCGCTGCTTGAGATGGCTGTTGCCGACGGTGAGCGCCGAGCGCTGGTGGTCGAGGAACGCAACTCTAGGCGACAATGCCGACACTTGGGTCTTCATGCATAATTGATAAATTAAGAGCCAATTATTGAACAATTAGCTACTTTAATTAACCAAGTATATGTGGCTTAATTGTACGTGCTGGATCTGTTGTTTACCTGCAACGTCGTCACGCTGCACTCTAGCTCCGATATGTAGTGCAGCTTCCGCACCGCGACCGCTGCGCCGACTGCCGGTTGGCTAAGACCCTAATCGTCCGTCCAATTATTTATCCAAACATATATTGAATTAATTAATAGTGCAACATTGTCCCGTTGGTGTCTGAATTTTAGTGTATGTACCTCTTGACTCTCTTGGGGTCGACGGTGACAAGCTCGGCCGCGGCAGCCGCACCGGTCTGAGACGATATCTCGGCCTTGCATTCGCTCTGCGCCTCCTCCGCCCTCGGCTCGGTGGTCGTCACCACGCCGGTGGCCTCCGCCTTCTCCTCGTGATTGTTGCTGTTATGGTCCGGATTGGGCGTGGAGGGGGACGTGGACGACGTCAGCAGGGGCTGCACGTCGACCACGTCCACGTCCGAGAACATGGACATGAGCTGGTCGTGGTCGAAGCGGACGAAGTCGTCGTCGTCGTTTTCGTTACCAGGATGCGTTGGGGAGACCGCCTCGAGGAACGCGATGGAGTCGCTCGCGGAGCGGCAGTGGGAGCCGCGGCACGCGGAGGAGAAGTCGAGGAACTCGTCCACCCAGGAAGGGTTGTTGTGGTTGAGTAAGGAAAGCATGAGGCCGTTGGGCCACTGAGCTGGGATTTTGGGAGGGAGTTGGGCCATCGATCGATCGAGTATGCAACTCTCAAGTACTCCAAATGAGACCTATATATAATGTTGTTGATAATTAGCTTTGTATGTGATGTTTAGGTCTCATCTTCTTCTCTCAGGAGAGGAGAGGAGGACAGCTAACGAACAGCTTGGGGGTATTACAAATTTACAAGAAAGGCGCGGCTCCTAGGTAGTTAATTTATTTTCAATAGAGAGAATCATTGACGATAGAAACACTTAATTAGTAGAGATGTAAGAAAGGGATATATATATATATATATATATATATATATATATATATATATATATATATATATATATATATATATATATATATATATATAGAGAGAGAGAGAGAGAGAGAGAGAGAGGGGAAGACACTTCTTTGCTAGAGAGATCGAAATTTTCGTATTTTTACATTTCCAAATATCCGTATGATCACAATCGTTATATCTTGTTTAAGTTATCTAATCTTAACCATTGATTTGAAATGTTCAAATCAACGGTTAATATTAGATGACTTAAACAAGATTCACTGACTGCGAACATGAAAAAAAATTAGAGATATATGAGGGTGGAGATCCCGAACCATATATATATATATATATATATATATATATATATGTATATATATATATATATATATATATATGTATTGTCTTGATACCAAAAAAATTGAATCCATCCCTCTAATCCTTCTGACTTCTGACCGATCTCCGTATGCAATGTAGTGTACAAAACTATCACTAAGATCATAGCCAACAAATTGTGTCATATTCTCCATAAACTCATCAGCCCCAACCAGAATGCCTTCGTCCCAGAACGCCAAATCTGTGATAATATAATAATCGCTCAAGAGCTTTTTCATTCCATAGCCAAATTGCCTTCTTCCAAGAGTAGTTTTGCCCTTAAAATCGACATGTCCAAAGTCTGTGATAGACTTAGTTGAGATGTTATTAGCCGTGTACTGATTGGGGTTGGTATGCATGGGAAAACTCATGATATCATTATGCAATGTATTTCCACTGTGACCTTTGCTCTCTTGATTAATGGTTCTCCCTCATCCTCTTTTAAACCTTATAGGGGCATAAGACAAGGGTGTCCCCTCTCACCATATTGTAAATCTCCTGATTTTTCAAGAATTTTTAAATTTTATTTTTTCACAATTTTCTGAAATTTTTTGGAATTTTCTGTAATTAAAACCAGGGTTCTAATTATTAAATAATTTTTAAATGATAATAGACAATATTAAAATATTATAAAAATAATATTTTTGGGTGTAAAATGAAAAACTGGACTCAGGATAATTTTTCTGGAATTTATCGGACCCCGAACCTATTTTTAAATCACCTAAAAATAATTATTTATTTATTACTTATTTATCTGTTTATTTAATTAATTATTTATTAAATAAAACCCAATTTTTTTGGCCCATTGAGCCCAACCGGGCCCGGCCCAAACCCAGCCCGACCGAAGCCCAGCCCAGCCCAGCCCCCAGCCTAGCGGGTCGGGCGGGTCGGCCAGACCCGGACCGCCCGAGACCCGTCTCCCCCACGCGCAGACCCCGCGGTTCCCGCCGCGTTCTCCGGCCACGTCGCCGGAGAACCGCCCGCGCCTCACCCCCACTACCCCACGACCTCCCCTCGGTACCGCCTTCTCCGCCACGACCTCCCCCGCGCCTCACCCTTTAAAAACCCCCATCTCCTCCCTCTTTCCCCAAAGCCAGCACACAGAAACCTCCCGCCGGAACCCTACTCCGGCCGTCCCCTTCCCCGGCGCCGACCTCCACCTGCTCGCCTCCTCCTCCTCCTTTCCCGCCGCTCCTCCAGAACCCGACGCCGCGGCCACCCTAGCCGACCCCGCCCTCTCCCAGTCTGGCCAGCCCCGAGCGGCCAGAACCTCCGCCCGCAGCGCTCCGCCGCAGCCCGCCGTGCCCGTGCCGCCTGCGCGCCGCCGCGTGCCTCGCCGCCCTAGCCCCGGCCAGCCGCTCCCCGCCTCAGCGTCGCCCAGCTCCGGCGAGGAAACCCTAACCCTAATTCCTTTGTATCCGACACGTGTCGGACACGAAAACCCGGTTTCCGAGGAGCCCAGTTCAGGTACTCGTATCTCACCACTCGTAGCTCTGATTTCGATTCCGTCTTTTGCAACGCGTAGCCTGCATGACCCCCTCGGTTCCCGGGCAAACCGCTCGGTGCATCGCGTCCTGTGGTGATCGCGAACCGCGGTCTAAAACCAGAAAAAATAACGCCCCGATTCACCCCGGAACTGGGTACGCCCCGCCAAACGGGACGACTTGGTCGCGCGCGGTCTTCACAGATACGTGCACGTCATTGATACGGACGTGCAGGATTTCACAGAAGTCGATTCGGGTGTGCATGCACACCGGGATCTACGCGTATCCGCGGACACCATCCCGTATCCGACTTTTTTGAATTGCACCCTAACTTTGTGTACACACGTCGGATTGAAACAAAACTTGTGCCATCGGACTCGTAGCGATACGCTGGTCCTGTGACCCAAGTTTGGTTCAATTCTGAGAACGTTGACGAAATCGCGTGTCGTGGGCCCCACAGGCCCCACTCGACGGGCGATTTTGTGATCGGCTCATCGGAATCCAATTTTGGAAGTTCCGTTGGGTTCGTATCATCGTTCCTGACCTGTTGACACTAAGTTTGGTGAATTTGGAGACCTTTGACCCTGACACATTTTTTGGTGCAAAGCGGGTCCACATGTGGACCCGTTTTGACCCGTAATTGCCGTTTTTGTCCTTGTCTCCAAATTGGACTCAAGGACAGGCCTTTTTAGCTGATTGATATTTTCTGGATCTGATGGTGATATTTATTTCAGCAACCGGAGTACTGTCTGCAATTTCAGCTGAAGTCAGAGCCGCAATTGGAACCAGAACCACAGGCAAGTGTACCTTGCCAAACCCTGCAGCTTGCTAATTATTTCTTTGGCTTAATTTAGCATCAGTGGAAAATTAAAGCTTGCCAATTCGTAATGATTCCTGTTATAGTACCTTACTTGAGTTCTTGTAGACTTAATAACTAAACTTGTTTAACTGCTCAACCCAGGACACCTGACACTATTCATGTGACAGAATTTCCCTGAGATATACAGGGTGATTCCGTATAGGATACATATTCATGACATATTCAGTTTACATGCTTAGATTCTATCCTGACTCATTGCATTAGTTCGATCTTGCGTGACTTTTACCTGAGATATTCTGGAACTGTGACGTGAGATTACATGGGGTGGGGAGAGATTTATCATACAAAAGGCTGAATATATATATATATAATACTTTAATGGATTATGCCTTAGACTCTGACACAGAGCTTTGGTACCTTATTGGCCCTTCGAGAAAATACTGCTATGGTTTCTTCGACACTGATCTCGTAGTAGTCTCAGCCTGAGTATGACTAAAACTCTCACTTGCATATCACTTAGCTGGTTTATTTATTTACCCTGCGGTTTCATTATTGCTGCACTGTATTTATTTTGGCTTGTATTATCTGTACCTTGTTATGTTCCCTGAGGACCTGGAATGGACTATGTCCCCAGGTATAGCCGCAGAGATCTACCCCGAGGTGTACGGAACATGAGCACTTCTCGGAACAGAACAGGAACCTGAGGACGAGATAGTGGCCGAAGACTTCTCCTGAGTATTGGCTCTACATACTCAGATATTTCCATTTCCAGTATTTTATTTCATGTCTATTTCCCTTAAATGTAACAGACTGATTCTCGGATTGTTTCCCGAGACACTTATTTGATATTGCTTATTTATTTCCATTTGCATTATTTCTGACAATTAATCTGTGTTTATTCTGTGGATGAGATTAGAATAACCTGGGACTTGTAACATTTGTTCTATTTCCTGTTAGACTACAGCTTAAGCATGTCCTGATGGATCCATTAAATTGGATTGTCCATCGGTGCGTGCTGCTGACCATTGCCACGTGTCCAGTCCCTCGACATTTTGGGACTGGGGCGTGACACATATATCTTTATTTTATGTGGAGAGATCGGCACTATATTCTAGCATTAGAATCACCAACAATCAAGGTCCTCACATGTCACTCCTCATTTTCGATATACGTATTTAGAACGTATTTTTATTTTAGCATGGTTGCATGTGCATTATAACGACCCGCTCCGCGTCTATGCGAATAGCCGATTCAAACGACACAAGTACGATGACCCGGCCCGCTTTGCTCAGCGAGAAGACTTGCTTGAGGCAAAGGAATGCCAGACTTGGCCCTTCAGGAGTTCAGACTTAGATTTTTGAGGTCGCTCGGAGTATCGCTCGACTGAGGCAAATCATCGCTAAGGTGGGTGGCTACGATGGACTTGTCTTTACTTAGCCAGCACACTTAAAATACGGTTGATATTTGCTAGTCGCTAGAAGAATCATCCCTTGCATGCTAATAAGAATACAACACATCTAGCTAAGGGAATAATCCCATCTGATGTATCTTTGTATAGAACATGGAAGTAGATCGGTTGAACGGAATGGTAGGCTCGCTTTACAGTTCTTATAATTTTAGCTCGTAATTATGCTTTTGTTCCTTATATGTTCTTGAAGTTCATTGCTCCATAAGTTCTTGAAATACTTATCACATAGATACGGTCTTGGTGCAGAAGCACAACATAGATTCTAGTTAACTTACTTGTGGCAGAAGACTATCAAAATAATCGTTCCTAGCCAAACAATAGAAACATGAAAAATCTTCGGGACCGTTGGGCCACCAAGGCAACTCCTAAAACGGGGTTAAGTGATTATATGTGACCCAATGTATAATTGGTAATTAGACTCGAATACTGTATCCATGCTGATACCCCTATTGATTGATTATTGTTCATGATTTAATGTGCGCCGAGATGCGACATATCCTGTCACGTGTTAAGTGATTATATTTGGATTGTGCATCGAAAATGCCTTCAAATTCCTGAATACGTGATATTATAAATATATATATTATTTTCCCAGCACGAGCATAATAAGCGAGTCAACTACAAAAGCGTGGCTAGGATATTGATTGTATGAATGTTGCATACACGTTCGGGTGAATCCAGATTTGACTTTCATGGATTCGTATCTAGCGTGCCCGTACTTTGTACGACATCTTAAGAAAAATTCTCATATGACCACGCCTTAAGATTTCAAACACAATATAGGGCTAATTAAGTAACTAAAAGTAGTAGTTACATTTGGAGGAAACGGTATTCCGAGATCATGCAAACGAACATTCCCACATAGATTCATTCTAAGTGCACTGTGGGCTGGCCACCACAGATACTGTATATCATCTTCTATAGTGGAGTGCAGTATTTGACTATTATTATTATTATTATTTCGAGCCCCTGTTTCTCTATAGGAACACTGAAACCGCTAATACCGTATTTTTAGCGCAGTATTCCTACGGGGGACTGGTACATCATGCAAGTGCCTATTTTATTTATTTGGTTCGGTTAGCTCATGTTCGACACAGGCGTGATATGAGGATACTTATTACGCATTATTTATGAGATAGTCTTAGACTCTACAAAATTAGCAAGCCGTACTAATAATTGGCCGATTTAGGAAGAAATGGATTTGGTTGTGATTTATTCAGCTAGTAGCCTAGAAAAGTGGGCTATCATAGTATGATGGTTCAACCCTTGTCCTTGTTTGGTTGTAGGGTTCGACCTTCATGCTAGTATATGTCATGGACCTAAGTTATGACACTGAACCTATGTATTATTATATGTTTTCCCTTGGTTTTTGTTTCTCTTTTTCGTGCTTCCTTTGTTGTACTTGCTATTTTGGGTCTAACCCCACTAGTTTTGCATGACCAGGTTTTGAACCAGCACCCGAGGATCCAGCGTTCCTTCCCCTACTCATGGCGCGTACCAGGAACATGGTCGCAGGGGATAGCTAGTGGGTTTTTTTCTTCCTTGCTCGTCAATACACATTTACTTCTTTTGGACGTTTAGCCACCGGTACATGTTAGCCGGCTCGTCTGGATATTAGTTTCCTTACATAATTGTATTAAATCAGACTGCAGCTGATCACTGTCATGTATTTTTGTTACTCTTTCAGCTTTTTATTTTGCACAGCTGGACTCCAGAATATTTTGAGAAAGCGTTTGGGATGTCTTATTGCTTATCATATATGTTCTATGCTTAATGTTTCCTGTTTGAATGATCGAGACATAGAAGTTCTTGACCATAAGGGACTTGATTGTAGCATGTACCCTTTGTCTTATACAGCCATGATCGTCGTACGATATATAGCACCTTGTACGGGGTAGCTGGCTATGTTCGTCTCTGTATTTCAGTACTGGGGTGTGACAAGATTTTAGTGGTGGCTCATGCAGGTCTGTTCTTCAGACTTGTGGGGTGTCATGGTAATAGGAGTCTCAATCAAAACATGATCCTTCTTGAAATTCTGAATTTGTCCTCTTCGATACTCAGCTTGAATTCTTCCAGATTGATTGTTTTCTTGTTCTTTCTCGTCCTGTACTTGATATTTCTTGTGGTCTTCTTTAGGGCTTCTCCTTCCTCCAATGTTGTAGCAACAAGCGAGGTAGAGTTGCTAATGGAACAGAATCCTGTGGAATCCCAACTAAGAATCCGAGTTGAGCTCACGATGAATGGGACAGAGCAGCAGGCTCCAAGTGTTCCTTTACCTCCCGTAGTGCCGGCAGTACTGGATACCCCGGCCTTGCTAGAGAATATCTATGGATTATTGGCTGTACAAAAATACTAGATGGTGGTGCAACAACAACAATAACAGCAGCAGCAACAACAACAGCTCCAGCAGCAAGAACAGAACGTCATGTTGAACCAAGGGTTGCAGACTGCCCTGGAACGAGGTGGAAGAACAGATTCTGGGGCATCTATTAGATTTTGCAGACTGAATCCCCGATATTTTGATGGCACAGAGGATAAAATCATGATAAATGATTGGCTCCAGGATATTGAGTCTATTCTGACAGCGGCTAAAGTTTCGGTCGAGGAACAAGTTGACCTGGTTCTCCTACAACTCCAAGATCTGGCAAGAGATTGGTGGACTACGATGGAGGTAAGATTGAAGAGTCCTATTTTATGAAAGGATTTCAGGACCCAGTTCAGGGCGAAGTACTTCAGGATTATGGCTAAGTGTGATTTGCAGTAAAGGTTCATTAACCTCAAGCAAGCAGGAATGACAGTAGACAGCTATGCGGCAGAATTTTGTCGACTAAGCAGATTTGCTCCAACCATGGTGGCAATAGAGTTAGAGAGAGTAATGAGGTTCCAGCAGAGATTTTACTTAAAGATCTTACACATGTTAGAGGTACACGACTACCAGACCTTCGAGACGGTATTAATAGCAGCGAAGAGGATTGAGCTTACTTTTCAGAGGATGGCATCAAGAAGAGTGGATCAGAAGAGGCCTCCTGGACAGAACAATGAGGGAGGACCAGTACCCCAAACGTCAACACCATCACCTGGAGTTCGTATCCATGATTCAGTACCGTGGAGGATGGCAGTTTCAACAGTGAAAGTACCAACAACAACAACGACAGAGAGCGCCGAGAGGTTGTACCTACACCTGCAAGGAAGGTCATACCCGGAATGTTTACCAGGAAGCTAACAGATTATGTTTGAGATATGGGACCCCTGATCACAAGGTTGCTACGTGCCCATTGATGCAGAGGCCATGAGGGCCAATACAACAGTTTCCTGCATTGCCAACTCTAAGGGCAATGCAGCAAGGAGGACCCGCAATAGCAGTACGACCTTTGATCAGCGTCCATTTCTGACGCATGCCCAGCTTTATAGGCAACAACAACAGAATCAGCAGGGGCCTCAACCATTGCAGCAAGGAAATCAGCAGCAGGGAGCTCAGCAAGGCCAAGGACAGGCACTCACCTTGTCCTTGGAGGAAGCAATAGCATCGGACGACGTGGTGGCAGGTAACATTTTTGTTACAACCTTTCCTGCCATAGCTTTAATTGATTCTAGAGCTTCATACTCATTTATATCTGCATAATATGTGATACATATTGGATTAAAGTTTGAGGCATTGCCAGCGAGGCTGAATATACTCACTGGCAATAGGATCGTAGAAGTTAGTAGGGTGTGCCTAGCATGTCCAGTCGTAGTATGTGGACATTATTACCTGCAAAGTTGATCGAGTTCTCTATGGGTAACTTTAACATTATATTAGGCATGGACTGGTTGAGAGATAGTCATGCAATGATAGACTATCTTGAGGGTAGAGTGTTGTTTAAAATTCCTGGTCTAGAAGAGTTTTTTCTTAGCAGAATAACAAGAGACCAGCATAAGAGAGGAGTCATAATAGTAGCAAAGGAAGAAAACTCGATGCCCAAGATAGTTGAAGAGTTCATAGATTTTTTTCCCAACGATCTTCCCGGATTATCCCTAGTTAGAGCAGCAGAGTTCTGTATAGATTTGATGCCAGGAGCAGAACCAGTATCCCAGAAGATATACCCAATGTCACCATCAGAGCTTAATTTGTTATACCGATACGTGGAAGAAATGAAGGCAAAAAAGTTTATTCGGACCAGTGCATCATCGTAGGGAGCACCAACGATATTAGTAAAGAAGAAGGATGGATCAACGCAGTTGTATATGGATTACAGGCGGTTGAATGCAGTGACAGTGAAGAACAGGTACCCCTTACCAAGGATTGATGATTTGTTTGACGAATTAAGTGGAGCAAGAGTCTTCTCAAAGATAGACTTATGATCAGGACATCATCAGGTGCGAGTTCGGGAGCAAGATATACCAAAGATAACATTTAGGTCACGATATGGGCATTACAAATTCTTAGTTATGCCATTCGGACTGTCTAATGCTCTAGCGGTATTCATGGACTTGATGAACCATATTTTCATGTCGTACTTAGACCAAATTATGGTAGTATTCATCGATGATATCCCGATATATTTTTGTAATGAGATGGAGCATGAAAAATATCTCAGGATAGTACTGCAAACTTTGAGGGAGCACCAGTTATATGGAAAGTTTAGTTAGTATGAGTTTTGGCTGGATCGTATATCCTTTCTTGGACACATTATTTTTTCAACATGATTGTCAGTTGATCCCAAGAAGGTAGAGGCAGTAGAGAACTGGCCAATTCTAAAACAGTAGCAGAAGTGCATAGTTTCCTGGGCTTGGCAGGATACTACAGGAGATTTGTGTCAGATTTTGCTAAAATCTCGGCACCATTTACTCGGTTGACGCACAAGGAAGTTAAATTTGTATGGTCAGTGGAATATCAGATAGCCTTTGAAGAGTTGAAAAAAAGGTTAATCTCTGCACCAATCCTTACTCTTCCAGCAGGCTCCGGAGGATTCACGGTGTACTGTGATGCATCTGGCAAAGGGCTTTGATGTGTTTTGATGCAGCAAGGGAGAGTGATAGCATATACCTCTCGGCAGCTCTGAGATCACGAGAAGAACTATCCAACTCACGATTTGGAGCTAGCAGCAGTAGTGTTTGCACTTAAGCTATGGAGGCACTACATATATGGCGATCGAGTAGAAATATTCACAGATCATAAGAGTTTGAAGTATGTGTTCACGTACAAAGACCTGAACATGAGGTAGAGAAGGTGGCTAGAGTTGTTGAAAGATTATGACATAAAACTTCAGTACCATCCAGGCAAGGCTAATGTAGTAGCTGATGCACTTAGCAAAAGCGGTAAAAGATTTATGTTGACTACTTAGAAGCACATTCTAAAAGACTTACGAGAGATGGATATCGAGATAGTACTTCCACAGAGTACAGGAGTTCAGGCTAGCCTACACATTCAGTTAACTTTGGCAGATAGAATCAAGCTAGCTCAGTCAGAGGACCCGAAGATTCAAAAGCTACGAGAAGAATGTAAGTCAGGTCTTCAGAAGGAGTTGATAAAACATGCGGATGGAACGCTAAGGTTTGGAAATCGACAATGTGTACCAAGCGAGGATATTCGGCATGAAGTTATGACTGAAACACACAGTTTTCAGTATTCCATTCATCCGGGAGACACGAAGATGTACCAAGATATTAAGCAACATTTTTGGTGGAACGGAATAAAGAGAAAAATAACACGCTTCATATCGCGATGTCTGATATGTCAGCAAGTGAAGGCAGAACAACAGAGACCGGCAGGATTATTGTAGCCACTTCCTATTCCAGAATGGAAGTAGAAACACATCACGATGGACTTTGTGACTAGTTTACCTATATCACCGACTGGTCGAGATACAGTTTGGGTAATAGTAGATCGTCTTACAAAATTAGCTTCTTCTTTTTTCGAGTAGGACAGTCTACAGAACAATTGGCTGAAATATATATGCAACAGATAGTGAGACAATATGGTATCCTAGTAAGTATCATGTCAGATCGAGATACGCAGTTTACTTCTTATTTTTGGAAAAGTTTGCACCTGAGTTTGGGCACCAATTTAAGATTCAGCATGGCTTACCACCCCCAGACAGACGAACAATCAGAGAGAACCATCCAGACCTTGGAAGATATGTTACGAGCATGTACCTTAGACCTTTGTGAATCTTTGGAGAATCACCTTCACTTGGTAGAATTCTCGTATGACAATAGTTACCAGGCCAGTATTCAGATGGTACCTTTCGAAGCACTATACGGCAGAAAATGTAGGTCACTATTGGCTTGGGATGACATAGGTGAGTAAAAGATGTTAGGCCCTGAAATTATCACACAGACAGTAGAAGTTGTCAGGCAGATCAGAGAGCGACTACGGGTTGCATAAAATAGGCATCGTCAATAGGCAAATCAGTATCGTAGACCTTTAGAGTTTCGTATCGGCGACCACATGCTTTTGTGGATTTTGCCTACCCATGGTGTCATTAGATTCTGGGTTCGCGGGAAGCTTAGTCCGCGATACGTAGGTCCGTTCGATATCCTCGAGCAGGTAGGCGATGTTGCTTATTGTCTTGCCCTTCCACCTTCGCTATATGAGGTATACGATATATTTTATGTGTCTCTGTTGCGTAGGTATGTTCTAGATCCGAGTCATATCCTCGATCACTCTTGTCACGATCCGCACCCGGAAAATCGGGCATGAGTCGTGGGTACGTCCAGCCTACGCCTCAGCATCGGCGGTAGAACGATGTCTAGGTCAACTATCTAGATAACTCACAAAAAAACTGCCATGACCTCTCCAAAAGGAGGGCAACCACGCAATCAATATATAATCCTGTCAAGATCTCAACTCCAAACGGAGGAGCAATATCATAATGATAATCAAGTACTCAATCACGAATCTAAGCACGATAGGATAACAAAGAAGACTAACAACTCCAAAGTCTAACCAACAACAACTACTACAACAACCACAACATCAATAATAATAATACATCATCCAAAATAATATACAATACAAGGTCTCAATCCAAAACCAGAGACAAATCCGGTGCTAAAAGCTAATAAAAATAACAACAAGGTCTCAGTGATCACGGCTACCAACCCGAAAATCACTCCTAAACTAGGGGTCCCTGTCTGCACCATCGACAAGCTCAGGTCCATAAAACGTCGGACACCACTCCTCCGGATACTCTGAAAAATATGTCCAGTCAGGATTGGAGCAAGTACATCTCTAACAGCAGTTCCATTTAAATGATAAAAACTATAAAACAGTTATAGCAAGTAGCAAGAAGAATGAAGCAAGTATGAAACAAGAAATATATAAATCACTGGTGCATAAAGGTAAAGATGCATGGATATCAGAGCAAGATAGTAATAACTGCAAGATACAGGAAATCTAAGCTAAGATCAAGTCCGTGCACATGAACGTGTAGTGAGTCCAGCATGAAATACATGTAGTGAGTCAAGTCCAGAAACATGTAAGTGAGACCAGCAAGAAATGCAAGAGAGTCCAGACTATAAAGAATAAACTCGGTGTCTTTGAAATACTTGTTTCGACATGTAAACGACTAGGGGTAAGTACGGCTCACCGCGCACTGGAAGCGTGACTGCTATCATTCCAGATTAGACCAGAGGGAGTGATTCCTGATGATTCCAGATAGAAATATTTACATGTCTACTCGAGTATTTCCCCGCCCCGACCAATACAAGTGGATCCAAGACCCGACACGCAAATCAAGATGAGTCTAGCCTGAACATGAGTGATGCCTGTAGGTGATGCCAGTAGTGATTCCAGAATAGAGGCCAGAAACATGAAATATACGTGTCACAAGTAAATGAATCCAGAAATATCAATCAGTGTCCCGTGTTGTGCCAGAGTAATCAGATGATACTATACTAGAAGTTGAATCATAATAATCATCAAATAATGAAAACTATCAGAGAATGTACTCGTTTGACGTCCTGAGCAACTAGCGATCCGAACCGGTGTCGCAAGAACCTAATACGAAAAGCAAGGTTAAACATGGTTCTAATGAGTTAAACAGATATAAAATAACTAAAAATAGGCTTCTAGGGTCGTTCTAGGTCAAACGGGTCAAACCGGTGAAATCTGGGTCAAAAAGTCAACTCTGGGTCCAAAAAGTCAACTCTGGCTCAAATCTAGGTCAAAAGTTGACTTTGGCGGTCAACCGAGTCAACTACGGTCAAGTCTAGGTCAAACTAGGGTGCTCCTAAAATTCTAGGTCAAACCGAGCTCATTAAACTAGAAAACTCACAAACTCGCCTCCTTGAGATACCGGGATACCCTCGGTATCCGATACCTCAACCTAGGCTATATACCCCGCCTATACCCTCTAAAACCTATGCTAGCACACGTAAATATATACACATAAGCATATAAAAATTATTCCAATACTATTCCTAGGCTATTGCTCAAATACCCCGCTCGAAACCCAATACCTTGGATATCTCAAGGTATTGAGATACCGCTCTCAAACCCCTTTAACTAGCTATCTAGCTAATAAATATATACCTAGTTATTAATCAAGGATAGGAAATATATATATCTATCATATATTTATATATCTAAGTATTTATATACCTATATACATAGATATCCACACACACATATACAAATACCCATTACCTTACCCAACCTATACATAAATATATATATATTACTATAGGTATATAGATATCTATATCTTAGATAGATATATATCTAAGTATCTAGCTATCTATCTACCCGTCTAACTATCTATCTACCTATCTAGGTAACTATCTATCTATTACCTATCTATCATACTATCTAGCTATCTACCTATTTATCTAGGTAACTAACTAATAGCTATCTATCCATCTTATTATCCAACTAGCTATCTAGATATCTATCTATCTAACCACCTATCTATGCATCTATCTAGGTGTCTATCTATTTATCTATCTACCTAGGCATCCATCTATCTATGTATCTATTTATCTAATTATGTATCTATATATCTTTCAATCTACCTATCTATCTATCTCTCTAACTATCTATATATCACTTAGATCTCTCTCTCCCCCTCGCTACTCTAGCTGGTACCCTCTCCACGCCTCGCTGAACACTGCGGCTGCTGCCTCCCTAAACTGCTGCTGCTGCTGCTGGCTCCTTCAGATTGCTGCTGCTGCCCCTTTTGCTGTTGCACCTGCTGCTCTAGTTCTGGGCACCCCCCACCCCCTCTCTGATACACACACACACACACACACCTATATACATATATATATATATATATATATATATAGAGAATAAGGGAGGTGGGATGGCACCTCACCCTAAAAATAAAGGTGGCGGTGACGTGGCAAAATTTCAACCACACAAACGAGGGGAGGGGGTTAAGTGCAAATTGCCAATTATAAAATGTGTGGTTGAGATTGTGTCACGTCACCGCCACCCTTGTTTTTAGAGTGAGGTGCCATCTCACCTCCCTTATTCTCTCTCTCTCTCTCTCTCTCTCTATATATATATATATATATATATATATATATATATATATATATATATATATATAGAGAGAGAGAGAGAATAAGGGAGGTGAGATGGCACCTCACCCTCAAATGAGGGTGGCGGTGAAGTGGCACCATCTCAGCCCTCCATCTTACAATTGACACTTAAGGGACTTATTTGCACTTAAGTCCCCTAATTAATCTCTCAAAATTAACTCACAGGGAAAATGAGTTTCCTGATTGGTTCCCTCCCCCACCCCTCGGCTCCTCACCTCCCCCACCCCGATGCTTCCCCCCCCTCCACCCCGAACGGGTCCAGAGCCCCCTCCCCCACCTCTCGGCTTCCCCCTCCCCCTCCCCTCTGCTTCCCCCTCCGCCACCTCGATGTTGCGGCCGCCCCCTCCCCCACCTCTCGGCTTCCCCCACCCCCTCCCCGAAGCTTCCCCCACCGCCACCTCCATGCTGCGGCCGCCCTTGCCCCTCGGCTTCCCCCTCCCCCTCCCCGAGGCTTCCCCCTCCGCCACCTCGATGCTGCGGCCGCACCCACCCTTCGGCTTCCCCCGCCCCCACCTCGATGATGCTGCGGCCGCCCCCTCCCCCACCTCTCGGCTTCCCCCTCCCCCTCCCCTCGGCTTCCCCCTCCCCCTCCCCCTCCCCGAAGATTCCAGAGCTCCCCCACCCCGAATCTTCCTCCACCGCCACCTCCATGCTGCGGCCGCCCTCACCCCTCGGCTTCCCCCTCCCCCTCCCCTCGGCTTCCCCCTCCTCCACCCCGAACGGTTCCAGAGCCCCCTCCCCCACCCCGAAGGGTTCCAAACAGAGCCCGAAGCTACTCCGCGGGCTCCACGACCGGATGGACTCCAACGTCACCGCCATCCTCCTTTGAGAGGCCCACGTCGTGAAGGCCCGGCTGGCCCCTCTCAATGCCTCCAATGCCGCCTACCGGACGAGGTTCGGCGAGAACACGCCGGTCGACCGTGCCCGGGCGTCGGTCACCAACGGGCTGAGGTCCAAGCTGCGCGACACGATGATCGGGCTGAACGCGCTGCGGTAGCGGATACTGGAGGAGCACAAGGCGGGCCTGAAGCGGAGATACTTCGAGGAGAATGTGGGGACGTGTTTGTAAATATGTTGATATAGTATTGATGTTGAACCTTTCTTTTCTCAGACATTCTATTTTTGTTTTTTGTTTTTTTCAAGATCAGAGTTGTAGTAACTGTGAGGATTTGGTAGCTTATGTGGTTTTAACCTTAACGATGGATTGATTTGTGATATTTGTAAAACCCTAACGATGGTTTGATACTCATCAGACTTCCGAGTCGATGGAGAAATTATTCAATGGAACAGTCTCACCACGTGACAAGACTTCACTACTGCCACAGACCGAATAGTTTCTCCGAGTCATGACATGGCTGAGGTTTATGCATTAAGAGAAGAAGACATTTCCATGCACCAATAATTCTTTCACAAAGGATATGTTTTTGTTTTTTATATGGGATGTACCTCGGCGATAAAGAAGCAAAACATCTCCTACCTTGATACAAAATCAAAATAGAGAGGAAGAATTCTCTGATATATAGTTGCAGACAAACAACATCGATCCAACTCCATATATGCTGCTCTCTTCTATTCGCTATGTTCACCAACTAATTGATCTAAGATACCTTGAGAACTGGAACATTGATCCGTTATTCTTATAGATTATAACCAGAGCTTCGAAATCATGCAGCATAATGTCTCAGATATCTGATATTTGACAGATATCTGCTATGCTCTGATATCTGATACTTGACAGATGAAACTATATTTGAACTGAATGCTTCCGAGATAATCTGCAACATAACATTGTTCGACAATAAAAACCTGATTCCTGGATCCCAAGACATTACTTGAAACCTGAAATTTGTATCTTCCCACTCTTTTAGGGAGATTGATGTAACCAACTGAGATGACCAGGCGATCCAGGGGTTCGTGGTAATGATGCCAGTTTCTCCAAGGATTTGAATGCCCCAAAAATTTGAGTCATTAACATTGACATCCTCTCTTACATCAATCAAGGAATCGGCACTCAAATTCATAGGAGATATCATGTGTTTGTGAATTTTCTCTAACATAGAGTTCACTATAACAAACCATCCCTGATTTTTTCTCCTGGTACCATCCTGAATGTAAGTGATGCCTGCAATTATAGGAACCCAAAGTGTACGTTTACCTGGATCCCAAAGTATGCAAATGAAGTATTCCCTGAAAATTGATTTTGGAGTTTCCTTTATGATGGTCACAACTCCAAAACTAGCAGCTACTTCAAGTGAATGCAGTATATCAGGGACTCCCTGCTCATTGACCCAAACACACACATATATCCATATGCTTCCCATATTTTCCTTTGTTTGCTTCAAAATTCCGGATTGAGAGACCCTCTACAGGACCTGGATCCCATTCAACTAACCCGACAAATTTGCTGGCCACAACTACGTTAATAGGCAATAAGAGGTATACTCCTTTAATTTTTGCTTTCTCAAAGAATGCAGTTGCAAGTGTCAAAAAACCATTTTGAGGTTCCAGCCTTCCAGATACATAAAAATTGAGATCTGCTTTGAATGGCATGAATCTGTTCGACTACCAATAATTCCAAGTAACAAAGTGAACCACTAAATTGCAACTGCAGTAAAAATCAAATCAAGCCAAGAGGTGCAATCCCAGAAACAGAAAACAAGTTGAGCCCCCTGTTAAATTTTAAGGATGTAACTAGCAACAAAAATATGGAATAAAAACCAACATAACCAAGGCAATAAGGTGCATATGCTAGGTCCAAATATTAGTAATACAAACAAGGTGTCTCACTCATAATCTCTAAATTCCAACAAAGGAAATAACAGTAGGACCAAAAACATAAATTGCCCACATAAACTACTCTGGATGATAACTTCATTTCTTCTTGTCTGTCACACCAGCAGACCTGCGAATTGTACCACCATAAGAAATGTTTAGTTCTTCTGAGCAGGCTTACAGTAAAATGTGTCTGTCACTCATGATACATAATAATCAAATGATGGTACTCATAAACTTAATTTTATGAAACTAAGAGTATTCAAGGATATGTTTGTCTTTATTATGCATATTGGGTTTAAAGTGTAAACACAGTTCATTATTTCTTTTGAGCAGATACCAATATATTATTTTTTTAGGCATACAAAATTGCAACGACACTACAATTAAGTTCAAGGCATAATCTTCAGATTTTCAAATATTATCATATCCTATTATTGTAGACACATTATTAAATGGACACACATCTATATTTTTTGAAAACTAGTCAGATCCTTGGATAATTAACAATTTATCTTTATAGAGTAAGGTATTCTCGGCTTCAGCCCCATTGAACCAATCTTCATATAATAACCAACTTTTTTCATGAGTATTAGGGATACAACAAAAGCAAAAATGAGTGACGATACATGAGTATTATATCATGAGTTGGGATGAGTTTTGTCATGCTATTAAGGTTGAATTTGGACAATTCCAGTTCACAAACCATGTAATTGAGCTTAAACTACCCAAACAGGAGGGCAATGTGCATGAGTATGATTTACAATTTCAGAAGTTGAGTAAAAGAGTACAAGGTATTTCTGAGGCCTGTTTAATCAGCCAATATATTGGAGGATTAAAAGAGGAGGTTAGATATGAAGTTCAACTGGCTAATCCTCTCAACCTACCCACTGCAATGCAAATTGCTAGACTGCAAGAAGCCAAACAATTAGCAGTGAGAAGAACTCACAAAAGCAGTTCATATTCAGTCGGAACTTCTGGCATATCCAGTACTCCAACTACACAGGGCTGTGATGATAGTAAGAGGTCATTTCAGTGGCTATGTCAGGGAAAACTCCTATAAATAAACCACCTATGAATACCAACCAACAGACTTCTACCATTTCCCCAAATGAGATTTTAAGAAGAAAAAATATGGAACTAGGTTTCTTCTGTGATGAGAAGTGGTTCAAAGGGAAAAAATGTAGAGATAATAGATTATATATGCTTATAGTTGATGAAGAAAAGTCAGATGGTTCAGACAATGAAGGAGAAAAAGAAGAAAGTTGAAAAAATAACACCATCCACCTTCCATCAGTGATAATGAATCCTTTGAAGTTATGGTTGGCAATGGGGAAAAATTGATAGTTTATGCAAAGATGTCGTGATTGAGTGCCGGGGAATGATGATTGTAGCTAATCTTCTGCAGCTACCAATATCAGGGTGTCAAATTGTGTTGGGAGCTAACTGGCTAAGCACATAGGGTGATATAGTTTGGAATTTCCAAGATTTGACAATGAAGTATGAGCAGCAAGGTCTAATGCAGTGTCTCAAAGGACTGAAATCAGTGAGTGATCAGTTGGTGGAACCAGTAAATAAGGACATGAGACAGAGACCTCAATTCTTCATTATTCAACTATGCTCAACTGAACTAAATAACCAAACTGTACAAGAAGATCTCAGACTAACCAGGTTGCTTCACAAATTTAAACAACCGTTTGATGAACCTACTGGCTTACCCCCCAGAGATACTATGATCATAGAATTCCCCTTATGCCAGGTTCAGTACCAGTATGTTGCAGACCCTACAGACACCCCTTTTGTACACAAAAATGAAATTAAGAAACAAGTAAGGGAATTGTTAATCAGTGGGATCATTAGACCCAGTAACAGTGCCTACTCATCTCCAGTAATTTTAGTCAAAAAATCTGATGGTACATGGAGGTTATGAATTGATTACAGGGCATTAAATCAGTGTACTGTAAAAGACAAATTTCCAATTCCATTCATAGATGAACTTTTTGATGAATTGTATGGCTCTAAGGTTTTCTCTAAATTAGACCTAAGGGCTGTGTATCATCAAGTGAGAATGTCAGAGGAGGATGTGCATAAAACTGCCTTTAGAACTCATGAAGGGCACTATGAGTTCCTTGTTTATGCCATTTGGCCTAACAAATGCCCCATCCACCTTCCAAGCAATGATGAATGCAGTGTTCAAAGACTATCTAAGAAAGTTTGTCTTACTACAGGCTACAACTCAATTTATCTTAATGTAAACACACTAGAATTTACAAGATTAATACTTACACTAACATGTACCAATAGTAGGAACCCTCAAGTAATAACTAAAATTAACCCTAGCAAATACAGATACTTGAAACCCTCGAATATGTTTACCTGAAAGTTCAACATATTCTAAATTAACTCATAGGATAAAAATTATTGAACTTATACAATACCTTAGCTTTGCCGAATCAGATTGACCACTGTATACAATATTGTTTACCTGAAAGTTCAACATATTCTCAATTAACTCATTAAAAAGAGACAAGGATAAAAATTATTGAACTTATACAATACCTTAGCTTTGCGACAACCAGTCCTGTAATGACCCTTTTTTCCACAAAATCCGCATGTTTTTCTTTTTTTAGTAGCCTCTTTTTGAGACAATTCTAATCCGGAAGATAATCTGGAAGGAAGTCTTGGTCGCCCTTTATGCCTCTGAGATGTTGTAGGATCACGAATATTAATTTCAGGAATTAAACTTGATGAATTTTGGGATACAGTTGGTGCAATAGGATCAACTTGGTGATTCATTCCTTGGGATGGCACATCATCTCCTTCAGACAATCTTAAGTTATCATATTCTTCTAACTTGCTTGTTAGAAACCTATCAAATTCAGCAGCAAAGTTAGGCACCTTATATGCAACCTCCAAAGCCTTGTTGCATTTGTAACGAATACCCCAATGAAGTTTACGATCCACTTCAGAATTTTCAATAGTAGCACCCATGCCAACATCTCCAAATCGATGTCGAGATTTAATGGTCCATCGCTTCAAAATATAACGATCCGGTATCTCTGGAATATGTTTCTTCCACAATATGCACAGGGCATGTCTGCAAAGTAATCCAACATAATCAAAATGTCTACAGCCGCATGAAACTACAACCCCATTAGAATCATATAACACAGTCCTCCATTTACTTCTCTCTTTTGTCGCCCGTCCAACAAGATATGTAGTTATTGTTCCTTCTTTGTGCACTTTATCAGCCCAATAAATCTGGGCATCCTTCATTTCTTGTTTGAAAATATAAAACAAGGCTCTTGTATAGCATCTACTAGCTTGCTCCTCAAGTGGCCATTCTAAAGATAGTACGGGCCTAGTATCGATAGTTTTGAAATCTTCATCCTCCTCGGCTTTTCGACGACTTGCCAATGCCTTGTCATATTGAACGACAAACTCAGTTAAGGGTGTACTTGCATGAACATATGTATCGAAAAAAGCATTTATGCTTTCCGCTCTTTGACTTGTACGCGTGCCTGCAAGAAACTTATCATTCAAATAACAAGGTAACCAACTAGCTCGCCGCTCCCACAACTTTGGCAACCAACTTTTTTCTCGTAGCTTGTACGTTGCCATCATCTCTTTCCAACAATCTTCGGCTTCACATATACTGCTACTACTTCGTAGTCTATTGAAATGCAATTCAAACTCGGATCCGTGGATAGCTTTAAGATGGACCATATGCTCTCCAACATTCTTGTCTAGATGCCAATCACAATATCGGTGTATAGTATTTCGAAAAACTCTAGCAATTGCATTCCCAATAGCTGCATCCTGATCAGTAATGATAGCTCCTGGTGCTTTACCCCCCATACATTTAAGCCACTGCTCAAATAACCACACAAACGTCTGCTCTGTCTCATCAGCTAACAATGCACATCCGAACAAGGTAGATTGTCGATGATGATTGATACCAGTAAAAGGAGCAAATGGTAAACAGAAATTATTAGTACGATATGTCACATCAAATATAATTACATCACTAAACTTTTGGTAGGATTCTTGTGATCTTCTATCAGCCCAAAAAATACTTCTTAATGTGTAGTCATCATCTAATTCAATGCTTGAGTAAAACTTCGGATCTTGGTCCTTTTTTTCGATAAAATGCTTAACAATTTTAGCACAATTTTTGCCCAAATTGTTCTTCCTCTCAACTCTTAGGTGATCATGGACTTGTTGTGGTGTAATCAATTGTGGTAGGTCAGGCTCGAAGGAATTGACCACTCTTGCAATGCTTGCGTTTGATATGCCTTCGCTATGAAGCTGAGTAATTAAGTTCTTCACTACTGGTTGACGGTGGAACTTCTTATGAGACCGATGCTTTATTGCTTTCGATAGAGTGGATAACTCGTGATTGTTATGTTCAGGAACAAATTTTCCAACTCTCCATCTTCCTGACTTTGTAAGATAAATCTTGATCATTGCTTTGCAATCAACCCGTATCTCACGACGATGATATACCTCTTCGTCCACAATTGGTTTCTTCAAGACTCTCTTTTTTCCTTCCTTGCTACATACAATTAATCTGGATATAACTAAATTGGGATCAGACCTAGACTTACTAGTGGATGACCATCTAGTTCCAAATCCCATCTTCAATGCATACCGGTTGTAAAAATTGTACGCATCCTCCTGTGTAGCAAACTCCATTCCTATCTTCGGCGTAATGGTGTCCAAATAATCTTCATCTCCATCTCCTACACCATCTCCCAAATCAACACCATCTCCTACAAAATTTAACACAATAACGAATAAACAAAATATGAATGACTTTTTCTTCAACTCGCCTATAGTGTGTTTCTTAGTGTGTGTCGGACACGGCATTCTGGAAAGTACACCAAGCAAGTAAATAGCAATAGATAGGAAAGACTGTATGCGTTTGATATACCAGCAGAGGAGAGGTGACCCTCTTCTCTACAGCGAGCACGACACCCTCCTTCGTCTTCAGCCTGATGGCTTCGATGGTGTACTCCATCTGGAACAGCCTCCCCACCGGGGGAGAAGGTGTTGACTCCTCGATCATACTCGGTCCTTCACACACCAAAACCTAGATTTGTCAGTAAATGAAGAGGAATAAAGAAAAAAGGGTTTGAAAGTTTTAGCACAATTTTAACCTGGGGAGAGACATGGTTTGAAGAAGAGGGAGAGCTCTGGAAGATTCGGGGTGGGGGAGCTCTGGAAGCTTCGGGGAGGGGGAGGGGGAGGGGGAAGCCGAGGGGAGGGGGAGGGGGAAGCCGAGAGGTGGGGGAGGGGGCGGCCGCAGCATCATCGAGGTGGCGGAGGGGGAAGCCGAGGGGTGGGGGCGGGGGAAGCCGAAGGGTGGGGGCGGCCGCAGCATCGAGGTGGCGGAGGGGGAAGCCTCGGGGAGGGGGAGGGGGAAGCCGAGGGGCAAGGGCGGCCGCAGCATGGAGGTGGCGGTGGGGGAAGCTTCGGGGAGGGGGTGGGGGAAGCCGAGAGGTGGGGGAGGGGGCAGCCGCAACATCGAGGTGGCGGAGGGGGAAGCAGAGGGGAGGGGGAGGGGGAAGCCGAGAGGTGGGGGAGGGGGCTCTGGACCCGTTCGGGGTGGAGGGGGGGGGGAAGCATCGGGGTGGGGGAGGTGAGGAGCCAAGGGGTGGGGGAGGGAACCAATCAGGAAACTCATTTTCCCTGTGAGTTAATTTTGAGAGATTAATTAGGGGACTTAAGTGCAAATAAGTCCCTTAAGTGTCAATTATAAGATGGAGGGCTGAGATGGTGCCACTTCACCGCCACCCTCATTTGAGGGTGAGGTGCCATCTCACCTCCCTTATTCTCTCTCTCTATATATATATATATATATCACTATATATATATATATATATATATATATATATATATATATATATATATATATATATATACAACTAGATATATATATATATACACACACTTATATATAATCTAACACACACACACACACACTCAAACACATATCAACACACACACACACATATAATTATATACATATATCTATATATATATATATATAAACACCCATATATCTATATATATATATACACACTAATATATATATACATACACTCACTCTCAAACACACACACACACACACACACACACACACACACACACACATATATATATATATATATATATATATATATATATATATATATATATATATATATATACCCTCACTCACACACACTCACTCTCACACACACTAGCACACACACACAACACTCATACATATATATATAAATATATATACATATATACACACAAACTCATAATCATATATATATATATATCTATAAACACTCACTCACACTCACACACACTCACCTACACACATACACTAGCACCAACACACTCACACAAGCACTCACTAACACATATCTATAAATATATATATATAGGGACACACATACATATAAATATATATATAGAGACATATATACACAAACACAATACTACACACAACAATGCACACAACGCCCACAACGCTCACTAACGCATGCCCAACGATCCCGACACACACAAACATCTATAAATATATAAAATATAGTCCAAGAATTCTAGCACACACTCCCCGATACTAACCCAATGCGCACACAAGCCCGAAACTAGAAAACCACACCGAAATGGCCGTTCGGTCATTTCGACGAACACGCGGTGCACGGTTCGAAAAATCTCCAGAAACGTAGACCAAACCAACTTGGAATCGGTCCAAAATTTATTCACGGGTCATAAACGATGTCTAGATCCTAGAAAAAATGCTACCACATCGATTTTAGGTCCGTGGCGGAAACGCGCACGTACTTAGAACCGACGACGAAGAAAACCCCGAAAATGCCCGAAACGTCCGTTTCTCCGCGACACGGCTTTCCGTGTACGAACGAAGACACGCACTCACCCTCAAGACACCCGACAACGTCTACCTAGGTCCGTCTAACCTAGGACATCACCCAAAATTGGGCCAAATTCGGATTCCACCCGAAATTGACACAAAACCTAGTGTTAAAGTCTCCAAACACAACCCAACTAGTTCCAACTTCCTTCCATGGGTAGCCTAAGGGTCTAGAAAGGTTCTAAACTATTAATTACACTCTATAAGAGTAATTATAAGGAGGAAAATTAGGGTTTACCTCTTGGGAGTTGGAATTCCAAGGCCAAAGTCTCCGATCTACTTGGAATCACCTCCCTCAAGCTCCAAGCCACCAAATCTAGCCTCTACACTAAATCTTGGCTCCACACACCTAGGTTGGGGAAAATGCAAGGTGAGGGTTAGCATAAAGAAGAAGGAATGGAAGAAAGAAGGAAGAAAAAGGAAGAAGAACTCACCTTGAAGAAGAAGGAAAAAGAAAGAAGAAGAAGAAGGAAAGAGTGGAGAAGAAGAAGAAGTGAAGAAGAAGAGAATGGGGAGGCTCCTGCTGTTGCACGGGTCTGGGAATGGGGAGATAGGGTCGGCCACAGCAAGTATAAGGGGTTTCACAAAGTCAAAAATGCCCAAAATGCCCTCCTAACTCGGTTTTGGGTTTCGGGTTCCAAAAGCACTCAAACTAACTCCAAATCTCTCCAACTAACCCACTAAAAATATAATAAATATTCTAAACCCAAAAATAGGTCTCACAGGGGTGTGGGCTAGGTCGGACATGGGTCCACTAGGGTCTGACATGGGTCCAGGCTAGCCAAAATCCTAAAATAATCAATAAAAATATAATACAATCATTAATTAAATATAAATACAATTAATTATAAATAATACATAATTAACTAAATAAAAATAAAAATAAATACCCGGCTCTGGAAATGGGGTGGTGACAAGCTTATCCTCCTTAGAAAATTTTGTCCTCGAAATTTAAAGTCAATCACACTCCTTCTAGGTCAAACCCTCAACAATCACAGTCAAGAAATTCTACCTATACAACATACAAGATCAGGGTCCTACTGGTCGTGTTATCACAGTCTCAATCAGGGTAACTACACTATCTACCACAGCACAAAGAAAGTCTAACAGGTACTAATAAAGCACACCACAAGGAATGGAAAGGACAGAAAGAAGAACAAAGAGACAGACCTGCTAACCCGACACCCGTAGCATCGGCCTCCCTGCTGGGGTGTATCCCTCTGCTGGTACGGGGCATGATGCTGTGCCACAGGTGGCCTAGCTCCAACTCTCAGATCCTGTGCTCCACCCAATGGAGGTGCAGTGGAACAATCTTGCATCTGGTGAGCAGCGGATCCACAGAACAAACACACCTTCAGCCTCCTCCTATAAATATCCCAAGTGTGTCCTGCCTTCCTGCAGTAGGCACAAGTGGGCACCCTCTGATCCTGACCCTGCTGTGCTGCCTTCTGCACATAGGGATGCTTAGCCAGTCCCGCACTGCCACTCGCACTGCCTGAATCATCCCTGCCTCTCTTGGACTTGAGCTCCAAGTCATCCTCTGCTCTCTGAGCATCTCCTACTATCTGCTCGAAAGTCGTCTCGCGGTCGCTCCTAGTCAAAGACTTGACCGCCATGACCAAGTCCTTGTGAAACTTCCTCGCCTTAGCTGCCTCACTCAAGCCATCCACAAATCTGCTCAGATGGTAGAACTCTACTGCGTACTCGTCCACCGTCATGCTCCCTTGGACGAGTGCCTCGAACTGGCTCTCCAAGGCACTGAGCGCCACATCTGGGAAAAACTTCTCCTTAAAAAGCCTCTTAAAAGCCTCCCAAGTAAGCCCTGGCACCGTGATCCTCGTATCTGTGCGATACCATATCAAAGCGAGGTCGAACATCTGACTGCCCGCTGCCTCTATCTGCATACTGTCTGGAATCTGTGCCAGCCTAAAGATCCCCTCGATTTGCTCTATCCAGTCATCAGCGTACAATATCCCTTCTGTACCACGGAACTCCTTGGGCCGCATCCTCTGGAAGTCAATGATACTGCCCGGCCTCGGGCGCTGAATCTGATTTGCCTGTGGCTAAATCTGAGCCACCCTATCCACTGCCGTCATGGCCACCTGGTGGGTGTTCTCAATGCCCAGCTTCATCACATCCACCTGACGGTGCTGCGCGTCCATCATCTCCCTGAAGAACGCAAACAACTGTGCGGCATCTACTGGAGCAGGAAGTGGTGGAGGAACCACCGGAACGACTGGGATAGTCCTCGGATCGATAGGTGAAGGAGGATCCCCGAGAGAAATAGATGCTCCCTCGACCGCAGGAGTGGTGAGTAGAGCGGTAGCAGCTGCCTGAATACGAGCTGGGCGAGAGGTAGCAGACCTCTCAGTGGCAACTGCTGGAACGGTACGATGGGATCGTGTCTTCGGAGGCATCCTAAACACAGATCAAAAGAATTCAATACAGTATAAGATATGATATCATCAAAGAATGACAGTAATATTTCAAAAGAAAGCAATTCAGAATAATTAGATTGGAATTGTTCCTAGTCGTGGTTGAGTACACTCTCATCCTAGATCCTAGATCCTATAGCAGGCTCGCAGCAGTACAACTAAGTTGTTGTACCACCACGATATCGCACTAATTGCGAATCGAGACCTGCATGGGCCACCACCAAAAATGTGTCACGACCCACACCCAAAAAATCGGGCATGAGTCGTGGGTACGTCCAGCCTACGCCGCAGCATCGGCGGTAGAACGTTGTCTAGGTCAACTATCTAGATAACTCACAAAAAAATTTGCCATGACCTCTCCAAAAGGAGGGCAACCACGCAATCAATATATAATCCTGTCAAGATCTCAACTCCAAACGGAGGAGCAATATCATAATGATAATCAAGTACTCAATCACGAATCTAAGCACGATAGGATAACAAAGAAGACTAACAACTCCAAAGTCTAACCAACAACAACTACTACAACAACCACAACATCAATAATAATAATACATCATTCAAAATAATATACAATACAAGGTCTCAATCCAAAACCGGAGACAAATTCGGTGCTAAAAGCTAATAAAAACAACAACAAGGTCTCAGTGATCCCGGCTACCAACCCGGAAATCACTCCTAAACTAGGGGTCCCTGTCTACACCATCGACAGGCTTAGGTCCATAAAACGTCGGATACCACTCCTCCGGATACTCTGAAAAAAATATGTCCAGTCAGGACTGGAGCAAGTACATCTCTAACAGCAGTTCCATTTAAATGATAAAAACTATAAAATAGTTATAGCAAGTGGCAAGAAGAATGAAGCAAGTATGAAACAAGAATATATAAATCACTGGTGCATAAAGGTAAAGATGCATGGATATCAGAGCAAGATAGTAATAACTGCAAGATACAGGAAATCTAAGCTAAGATCAAGTTCGTGCACATGAACGTGTAGTGAGTCCAGCATGAAATACATGTAGTGAGTCAAGTCCAGAAATATGTAAGTGAGACCAGCAAGAAATGTAAGAGAGTCCAGACTATAAAGAATAAACTCGGTGTCTTTGAAATACTTGTTTCGACATGTAAAAGGCTAGGGGTAAGTACGGCTCACCGCGCACTGGGTGCGCGGCTTCTATCATTCCAGATTAGACCAGAGGGAGTGATTCCTGATGATTCCAGATGGAAATGTTTACATGTCTACTCGAGTATTTCCCCGCCCCGACTAATACAAGTAGATCCAAGACCCGACACGCAAATCAAGATGAGTCCAGCCTGAACATGAGTGATGCCTGTAGGTGATGCCAGTAGTGATTCCAGAATAGAGGCCAGAAACATGAAATATACGTGTCGCAAGTAAATGAATCCAGAAATATCAGTCAGTATCCCGTGTTGTGCCAGAATAATCAGATGATACTATACTAGAAGCTGAATCATAATAATCATCAAATAATTAAAACTATCAGAGATTATACTCGCCTGACGTCCTGAGCAACTGGCGATCCGAACCGGTGTCGCAAGGACCTAATACGAAAAGCAAGGTTAAACATGGTTCTAATCAGTTAAACAGATATAAAATAACTAAAAATAGGCTTCTAGGGTCGTTCTAGGTCAAACGGGTCAAACCGGTGAAATCTGGGTCAAAAAGTCAACTCTGGGTCCAAAAAGTCAACTCTGGGTCAAATCTAGGTCAAAAGTTGACTTTGGCGGTCAACCGAGTCAACTACGGTCAAGTCTAGGTCAAACTAGGGTGCTCCTGAAATTTTAGGTCAAACCGAGCTTATTAAACTAGAAAACTCACAAACTCGCCTCCTTGAGATACCGGGATACCCTCGGTATCCGATACCTCAACCTAGGCTATATACCCCGCCTATACCCTCTAAAACCTATGCTAGCACACGTAAATATATACACATAAGCATATAAAAATCACTCCAATACTATTTCTAGGCTATTGCTCAAATACCCTGCTCGAAACCCAATACCTTGGATATCTCAAGGTATTGAGATACCTCGGTATCTCAAGGTATTGAGATACCGCTCTCAAACCCCTCTAACTAGCTATCTAGCTAATAAATATATACCTAGTTATTAATCTAGGCTAGGAAATATATATATCTATCATATATTTATATATCTAAGTATTTATATACCTATATACATAGATATCCACACACACATATACAAATACCCATTACCTTACCCAACCTATACATAAATATATATATTACTATAGGTATATAGATATCTATATCTTAGATAGATATATATCTAAGTATCTAGCTATCTATCTACCCGTCTAACTATCTATCTACCTATCTAGGTAACTATCTATCTATTACCTATCTATCATACTATCTAGCTATCTACCTATTTATCTAGGTAACTAACTAATAGCTATCTATCCATCTTATTATCCAACTAGCTATCTAGATATCTATCTATCTAACCACCTATCTATGCATCTATCTAGGTGTCTATCTATTTATCTATCTACCTAGGCATCCATCTATCTATGTATCTATTTATCTAACTATGTATCTATATATCTTTCAATCTACCTATCTATCTATCTCTCTAACTATCTATACATCACTTAGATCTCTCTCCCCCCCTCGCTACTCTAGCTGGTACCTTCGCCACGCCTCGCTGAACACTGTGGCTGCTGCCCCCCTAAACTGCTGCTGCTGCTGCTGGCTCCTTCAGATTGCTGCTGCTGCCCCTTTTGCTGCTGCACCTGCTGCTCCAGTTCTGGGCACCCCCCCTCTCTGATACACACACACACACACACCTATATACATATATATATATATCACTATATATATATACACATACATATATATATATATATCTCTAGATATATATATACAACTAGATATATATATATACACACACTTATATATAATCTAACACACACACACACTCAAACATATATCAACACACACACATATAATTATATACATATATCTATATATATATATATATAAACACCCATATATCTATCTATCTATCTATCTATCTATATATATATATATATATATATATATATATATATATATATATATATATATATATATATATATATATATACATACACTCACTCTCAAACATTTATATATATATATATATATATACCCTCACTCACACACACTCACTCTCACACACACTAGCACACACACACAACACTCATACATATATATATATATATATATATATATATATATAAATATATATATACACACAAACTCATAATCATATATATATATATATATATATATATATATATATATATATATATATATATATATATATATATATATATAACACTCACTCACACTCACACACACACTCACCTACACACATACACTAGCACCAACACACTCACACAAGCACTCACTAACACATATCTATAAATATATATATATAGGGACACACATACATATAAATATATATAGAGAGAGAGACATATATACACAAACACAATACTACACACAACAATGCACACAACGCTCACCAACGCACGCCCAACGACCCCGACACGCACAAACATCTATAAATATATAAAATATAGCCCGAGAATTCTAGCACACACTCCCCGATACTAACCCAATGGACGCACAACTCCGAAACTAGAAAACCACGCCGAAATGGCCGTTCGGTCATTTCGACGAACACGCGGTGCGCGGTTCGAAAACCTCCAGAAATGCACACCAAACCAACTCAAAATTGGCCCAAAATTTATCCATGGGTCCTAAACGATGTCTAAATCCTAGAAAAAATACTACCACGTCGATTCTAGGTCCGTGGCGGAAACGCGCACGCACTTAGAACCGGCGACGACGAAAACTCCAAAAATGCCCGAAATGCCCGTTTCTCCGCGACACGGCTTCCCGTGTCCGAACGAAGACACGCACTCACCCTCAAGACACCCGACAACGTCTACCTAGGTCCGTCTAACCTAGGATATCACCCAAAATTGGGCCAAATTTGGATTCCTCCCGAAATTGACACAAAACCTAGTGTTAAAGTCTCCAAACACAACCCAACTAGTTCCAACTTTCTTCCACGGGTAGCCTATGGGTCTAGGAAGGTTCTAAACTATTAATTACACTATATAAGAGTAATTACAAGGAGGAAAATTAGGGTTTACCTCTTGGGAGTTGGAATCCCAAGGCCAAAGTCTCCGATCTACTTGGAATCACCTTCCTAAGCTCCAAGCCACCAAATCTAGCCTCCACACTAAATCTAGGCTCCACACACCTAGGTTGGAGAAAATGCAAGGTGAGGGTTAGCATAAAGAAGAAGGAATGGAAGAAAGAAGGAAGAAAAAGGAAGAAGAACTCACCTTGAAGAAGAAGGAAGAAGAAAGAAGAAGAAGAAAATAGTGGAGAAGAAGAAGAAGTGAAGAAGAAGAGAATGGGGAGGCTCCTGCTATTGAACGGGTATGGAAATGGGGAGATAGGGTCGGCCACAGCAAGTATAAGGGGTTTCACAAAGTCAAAAATGCCCAAAATGCCCTCCTAACTCGGTTTTGGGTTTCGGGTTCCAAAAGCACTCAAACTAACTCCAAATCTCTCCAACTAACCCACTAAAAATATAATAAATATTCTAAACCAAAAAATAGGTCTTACAAGGGTGTGAGCTGGGTCGGACATGGGTCCACTAGGGTCTGACATGGGTCCAGGCTAGCCAAAATCCTAAAACAATTAATAAAAAAATAATACAATCATTAATTAAATATAAATACAATTAATTATAAATAATACACAATTAACTAAATAAAAATAAAAAAATACCCGGCTCTGGAAATGGGGTGGTGACAACTCTGAATTAGTCATTGGTACCGACTTATATTACGAGAAGCAACCCATATCTATATTGGACCGAAAGGAGAAGGTGCTCAAGAACCGGACTATTTTTTTTGTTCAGGTTGCTTGGGGACATCACACTCTTGGAGAATCAATGTGGGAGCACGAGGACAATATCCGGTCTCTATACCCGAATATGTTCGATTTGGAAGGTATATTCTATCTTATACCTTCGTATCTAGTTTTTGTGATCTGGTGATCACCTATGTTGTGATGATATTGCTTGCATGTGTAGTTGCTAGCAGATTTATATCGTGCTTGTCCTGACTTCTCTAGCTATTGCTTGGATTCGAATTCCGAGGATAAAATTTTTCTAAGGTGGATAGAGATGTCACTCCCCATTCCCGATATACGTATTTGGAACGTATTTTTATTTTAGCATGATTACATGTGCATGGAGACTAGACCCATTCTTTGGTTTAACCTAGTTCATGGTTTCTTTTGTGGGTTGGTTCAAGTCATGAGAACCCTTGGTTCAACCCTCAATCCTACTATATATAACCCAACATTTTCTCTCTCTCTCTTCACTTCTTCATTACTTCCTCTTCTTTAGTTGTCTCTCCCAATTTCCATAGGCAAGTATACCTTGCATGAGAATGGAGAAACCCTCTATATTATTGATCCATTATATTTGTTATATGCTTCTAAGAACTTTTAGTACTTGGAGTTTTCTGTTTTGATGGATGGATTAGTGTAGATCTATATTTCTAACTTAGAATTTTATGGGTTCCATAAGTTTTTCTTGGTTTTGATCTATTAAACTTGTGTTTTTAAAAATGAGTTTTTTTTTACATGATAGAGCTTTTAATTTAGATCTTTTTGGCTTTTGGTTCACCCAATTTGGACATAAAATGAGAATTTTATGAAGAAAACAAGATTTCAGTTTTTGGAGCTTTTCCGTCATGGCCGAACCTGCTGTTGGAGAAGACGAAGTTCCCATATGGCCAGTGAACATATGCGGCTGAGAGTGCCATGCGGCTCAAGAGGGTTATGGGGCCTAAACTCTTACGGCATACTGACAACATGCGTCCATCTTGTTGGACGTATGACTGCTGATTTACAAAAGTGTCCTTGAACACCTTGTGATTTCACTCGCTGAACGAATGAGAATTTTGCTAAGTCTGAGAGAACTCCATGCGACATCAAACCCCATGCGACATCAAACTCCATGCGATACTAACACCCATGCGGCCTAGAGAGCATACGGCCCCTATTTTCTTGGATGCATGGCTCTGCACCATTGGCACTTATTTCTATGGTTTTATCTTTTCTTCCTGAGACACTTTATGGCTTTTCACATTAGTCACTTTATGTCACATCTCTGACACTTTATTTATTTGACTGTCACTTCAACACTTGTCCCAAGGAGTAGACCTTAACCTTGAGCATGCGGCCAAGTGATTCATGCAGCCTGACTCCATGCAGTCTGACTTCATGCAGCCTGACTTTATGCGACCTAACTTCATGCGGTCTGACTTTATGTGGCCTAAATTTTCATGCGGCCTGACCTCATATGCGGCCAGAACTTTTTATTCGTCCAAGTGGTTCATGCGGCTCTGACTTCATATGCGGCCAGGTTTTATCATGCGGCCTGGCTTTTCATGCGGCCTAACTTTATGCAGCCTGGACTTCCCATGTGGCCTAGAGACCCATGAGGCCATATTTGTTTTGATTGAATATCTTTTTGATTTATGTGACAATGTATAATTGGTAATTGGACTCGAATATTGTATCCGTGCTAAAACCGATATTGCCTGATTATTGTTCATAATTTAATGTGCGATGAGGTACGACACATCATGTCATGTGTTAAGTGATTATCTTTAGTTGTGCATCGAGAATGACTCCAAATTCCTGAATACGTGATATTATAAATATATATATTATTTCTTTAGCATGGGCATAATAAGCGAGTCAACTACCAAAGCGTGGCTAGGATATTGATTGTATGAATGTTGCATACACGCTCGGGTGAGTCCAGATTTGACTTTCATGGATTTGTATCTAGCGTGTCTGTACTTTGTATGATATCTTAAGAGAAATTCTCATATGACCACGCCTTGAGATTTTAAACATAACATAGGGCTAATTAAGTAACTAAAAGTGGTAGTAACATTTGGAGGGAACAGTATCTCGAGATCATGCCAACGAACATTTCCACAGAGATCCATTCTAAGTGCGTTGTGGGTTGGCCACCACAGATACTGTATATTATCTGACTTAGTGGAGTACATTATCTGACTATTATTATTATGTTGAGCCACTGTTTCACTATAGGAACACTGGAACCGCTAATACCGTATTTTTAGCGCAGTGGCTCTACGGGGGACTGGTGCATCATGCAAGTGCATGTTTTATTTATTTAGATCGGTTAGCTCATGTTCGGCACTAGCGTGACATGAGGATACTTATTATGCATTATGTTTGAGATAGCCTCAGACTCCACAAAAATAGTAAAATATTTTAATGATTGGCCAATTTAGGAAGAAATAGATTTGGTTGTAATTGTATTATTCAGCTAGTAGTATAGGAAAGTGGACTATCATAGTGTGATGGTTGAACCCTTGTCCTTGTTTGGTTGTAGGGTTGGGCCTTCCCGCTAGGATATGCCATGGACCTATTTTACGACACTGAACCTATGTATTATTATATATTTTTCCTTCAATTTTTGTTTCTCCTTTTCGTGCTTCCTTTGTGGTACTTTTTATTTGGGGTCTAACCCAATTGGTTTTGCATGGCCAGGTTTTGAGCCAGCACCCGAGGATCCAGCGTACCTTTTCCCTACTCATGACGCATACCAGGAACATAGTCACCGGGGATAGCGAGTGGGTTTTCTTGTTCCCTGCTGGTCAATGCACATTTACTTCTTTTAGGCGTTTAGCCATCGGCACACGTTAGCCGGATCATCTGGACATTAGTTTCCTTACATGATTATATTAAATCAGACATCAGCTGATCACTGGCATATACTTTTGTTACTCTTCCAGCTTCTTATTTTGCACAACTGGACTCCAGAATATTTTAAGAAATCATTTGGGACACCTTATTGCTTATCATATATGTTCTATGCTTATTGTTTCTTGTTTGAATGATCGAGACATAAAAGTTCTTAATCATAGGAGACTTGATTGTAGCATGCACCCCCTTGTCTTATACAGCCGTGATCGTCGTAAGATGTATAACACCTTGTACGGGGTAGCTGGCCATGTATGTCTCTGTATTTTGGTATTGGGATGTGACATCATACTCACCTATTCTTCATTCCTTCGAACTTTGGTCCGGCCAATAGGTTAACTTCGATAAATCTTCCATTTACTTCTTCCGGAGTCTGGATGCCTATATAAGTCAAGTTCTCATAGATATATACTCGGTGTAAAGATAATGAATCCTGACGACAAGTACCTTGGGCATCATTTGTTGCTCTCTAAAAATTGTGTGTCCACCTTTGTTAACCTTATTACTACTAGTGCTTCCAAACTGAAGGAATGGAAAAGCAAGTGTTTATCGCATTAGGGGAGAATTCTGCTCATCAAATCTTCTTTATCTTCCTTCCTTATCTATTACTTGTCGTCCTATATCATCCCTAAACAAATCACCAATAAACTATCGCAACAACAAAGATCATTTTGGTGGGGAGGATATGAGGATAAAAATAGAATGCATTTATCTTCGTAGTCCACATTCACTACTCCTAAAGCTCTGGGGGGCTGGGGATTTGCAATCCCGAGATCATGAATTTGGCCATGATGACAATGCTTGCCTGGAGATTTTTTACCATCCCAGACTCGAGCTGAGTTAAGCTATTGAGAGACAAATATCTATGAAACACTAATTTTTGGAATGCAGAGATCAAATTAATCTACTTCTTCGTGCATTTGGACTAGCATCCTTCGTAGTAGGGATCACCTCCACTCTAAAGTTTATTGGTTTATTGGGGATGGATCAAGTATTGATATATGGTCAGATCTATGGGTTCCTTCACTGCCCACCTTCAGAGTTTATGGCTATCCAAGAACCATTAATAATGTACAGAAAGTGAGTGAACTGATCATTAAAGATAGGTTCTGCTGGAACTATGGCCTTATTAGTTCTCTATTTCCTGCCCATGAAGCTTCGGCTATTCTCCAATTACCTTTGGCCATTTCTAGCGCCAAGTCGACAAGTTGGTGTGGACTCCTACTGCTAATGGAATATTCAATACAAAATTAGCCTATACATCAATCCATGAGAGTACAATGAATACGCTGCATCCTCCACCATTTATTAGCTTCAACAATTGGAAGAATTTTTGGAACTTTAATGACATCTGCCCTCGAGTTCTTATGTTCAAGTGGAGAACTATCACAAATTCATTGCCTACAAGAGACAACATCCATCGGCCTCTTCCGTATCTCGATCCATGTTGCCCATTATGCCAGGTACATTCTGAAACCACTCACCACCTTCTCCTTCACTACTCTATTTCAGGTAGCATTTGGCAACATCTCAGTCAAGTACATAACTACTTGTAAGAAGACTCTACCATCTTGAGCTTTGTCCAAGATATCTTATGCAATACTGATAAGAAGACTGTTGCCACATGCTTCTATATGATGTGGTCACTGTGGAAGGCCAGAAATGAGCTCATATTCCAGGGCAGACCTTTCTGCATAACCAATATCTTATCAGCTACTCAAAGATTGCAAGCAAAATTTGATGCCATAACTCCTGATCATCCCCAGCAGGCTTTTACCTAATATGTCAACGATGCTGATGAATTTTTGCATGCACCTCCTCCACACTATTGGAAAATTAACTTTGATGGAGCCTTCTTTGAAGATAATATGGCGGGAGCTTCAAGCTGTCCTGTGAGACGAAGCTGGGCGATTTATTTTTGTCATCTCTTCCAACCATTGTGGAGGCACTCCTCTGGAATCAGAAGCTCTGGGTTTACGAATGGATTTACAACTCAGTAGGAGATATCGACCTTCAGCGATTGTGATTGAGGGAGATTGCAAGGTGTCACGTCCTAGTACCAAAATACGGAGACGGACATGGCCAACTATCCCGTACAAGGTACTATACGTCGTATAGCGATCACGGCTATAACTAGACAAGGGGGTGCATGCTACAATCAAGTCTCCTAGGGTCAAGAACTTCTATGTCTCAATCATTCAAACAAGAAGCAATAATATAGAATACTTCAGAATAAGTAGTAAGGCATCCCAAATGCCATATCAGAATATTCTTTAGAGATTTGGTGATACATAATGATGTGCCAGATACAAGATCAAAGTATACATGACAGTGAGTCAGCTGCAGTCTGAATATATACAGTCATGTAAGGAACTAGTGTCAATATTTGTCGGCTAACATGTGTCGGTTGGCTAAACGCCCAAAATAATATAGTTTACAAAAGACGAGCAGTGAAAAAAGGAAGCCACTCGTTATCCTCGATGGCCATGTTCCTGGTCAGCGCTATTAGTCGGGAAAAAGTATATTGGATCATCGGGTGCCGGCTCAAAACCTGGCCATGCAAAACCAGTGGGGTTAGACCCCAAATAGCAAGTACCATAAAGGAAGCATGAAAAAAAGACCAAAACCCAAAGCAATAAATATATATAATAGTTCTGCGTTGTAGCGTAGGTCCATGGCATATCCTAGCATAAAGGCCCAACCCTACAACCAAAAAAGGACAAGGGTTGAATCCATCACACTATGGTAGTCCATTTTTCTAGGCTACTAACAGAATAATACAATCACAACCAAGTCCAATTAATAAAATTGGCCAAACACTTGTACGGCTAGCTATTTGTGGAGTCTGAGGTTATCTCAGAATAATGCATAATAGGTATCCTCAGATCACGCCATTGTCGAACATGAGCTAACATAACCAAATAGATGAATATACAGGTACTTCACGAGTTGCACCAATTCCCCATAGGGCAACTACGCTAAAAATACAGTATTAGCGGTTCTAATATTCCTATAGTGAAACAATGGCTCGACATATTATAATAGATCAGATACTACACTCCACTAAGGCAGATTATATACAGTATCTGTGGTGGCCAGCCCACAACGCACTAGATGTGGGAAGGTTCGTTGGCATGATCTCGGGATATCGTTCCCTCCCCGTGTTACTACCACTTTTAGTTGCTTAATTAACCCTATATTGCATTTAAAAATATCAAGGCATGGCCACATGAGAATTTTTCTTAAGATGTTGTACAAGGTACGGACACGCTAGATACGAATTTATGGAAGTTCAAATCTGGATTCACCCGAGCGTGTATGCAATATTCAATAAATCAATATCCTATCCACGCTTTGGTATTTGACTTGCATATCATGCTCGTGTTAGAAAAAATAGTATATTTATAGTATCACGCGTTCAAAAATTTGGAGGTATTCTCGATGCACAACCCAACTATAATCACTTTAACACGTAATACAATATGTCACACCTCAGTCCATATCAGATCAGGAACTTTATCAAGCAATAATCGTATCAGCATGGATATAATTTTGATTCTAATTACCAATTATCATTGGATCACATGAATCTTAATCACATTATAACACGAAACTTATATCATACACATAGCTGGTTAGTCACTATTCACTTAGTCTGGTTCACCGAGAAAAATCTCAAGTCCAACACATATCCATGCCATATATGAAGCCAATCTTAGCACATGGTCATATCTAGCATGAGGTCTGGTTTCTAAGTCCATTCTTTCTTAGAATCATAAAACAAGCAATACCAGGATCAACCATATAGAGGATGATAAAAATATTCCAAATAGGATAAGTGAACACAAAATGAAAGCACTACGTGCACGCATGGGGTCACCATGGATAACGTACACATGAAATTGTACACATGAAGGTCAGGCGCATGAAGTCTCAGAAATAAGCTTGGCGCACAAACTCACAAAAATAAGCTTGGCGCACAAACTCATATAAATAAGCTTGGCGCACAAACTGACAGAAATAAGCTTGACGTACTTTGTCAAGTTAACCAACATGGCGCACTTGACAAAAGTACGCTAGCAAGAAATAAGACGTTCTTTCAAAGAAAGTGCGCGAGCAACAAGCTAAAAGATAATACACAATCCGAGGTCAAAGCTCGACAGTCGAGAAACTCGTCAGTCGAGGAGCACACAAATCAATAACACAGAAATCGAAAAACCAACAAAATCTTTGTCCCTAAGAAAATGAATAGCGAAGAAAGTGCGCGAGCAGACCAACGTAAAAAAAGTGTGACGGCTGACGAAACATAGAAAAAGTGTGCCATATTGCTAAACGCGAAAAAAATGCGATGACTGACTGTTGCGCACTTTCTTTCGGTTTCCCAGGGAGAACTTTAAATGAATATGATCAAAGTGCGCCAACTGAGTTTTCTCTCGAAAGTGCGCCACTGACTCAAGGAGTGTGACTGGCGCACTTTTGCTAGAAGACTGAGTGCAGTATGATTAGTATGCACGAAGAATTGGGACAGCACACCAATGCACCCAAAGTGAAACATACGTATTTCTATGCCAAAGGGGTCATCTTGCATACTCTTCATAAAGCATTGTTCTTCTTCTCTAGTCAGCCATTTTGGTATACGTATTATATCAAGTTTTAGCACTGAACTTAGCTGGACTCAAAATCAAGCACGGCCAAAAGTAAAGTTACATAAATTATGGTGCTCTACACTATGAACTAATCAGTTTGTAAAATACAAAGTTTTGGGGGATCATGTCCCAGGAAAATAAAAGTGAACCCATAGACCCAAACTCAGGCCCATGCAATTATAACCAAGAAAATCAAGAACAACAGGTATTAAAGATGAAGGGGGCTCAGTCCCAACAATAAGTGCTAGAAATAAACATGAATTATTAAGAACTAAAAGTATTCATAAATCTAGGGTTCTTCTTTTCGTGCAAAATGTACTTGCCTAAGGAGGGAGAGAGAAAACCTAAGGGAGAGAAATGATGTCACGCCCCAAATCAAGAATACTGGAGAGCGGTAGAATGACTCAGCCAACCATACCCTACGGAATACCGAAGCAGCCCACAATGTGTTAAGGTTGTCTAGAGATAAAGGGGTACATGCTACAATCAAGTCTTCTAGGGTCAAGAACTTCTATATCTCAATCATTCAAACAAGTAGCAATAACATAGAATATTTCAGAATAAGCAGTAAGGTGTCCCCAACATCGCATTAGAATATCCTAGAGATCTAGCAAATACAAGTGATATGCTAAATACACAATCAAAAGCATGATAGCGAGTCAGCTGCAGTCCGAGTATATAACATGTCATGTAGGAAACTAGTGTCCAGATTATCCGACTAACAAGTGCTGGTTGGCTAAATGCCCAAAAGATTATAGTTTACAAAAGACGAGTAGTGAATGAAGGAACCCACTCGTGACCCTCAGCAGCCATCCTTCTTGTGCGTGCCATAAGTGAGAGAGAGATACGCTTGATCCTTAGGTGCTGGCTCTAAACCTGGCCATGCAAAACCAGTGGGGTCAGACCCAAAATAGCAAGTACCACAAGAAAGTACTAAATGAAGAAACAAAACCAGTTCTATAGCATGAGATGCTTAACCAACAATCAATGGCATATGCCCCATCCATCACTTGACACGATACCCCTTCACCAAATAAGAACAGGAAGTGTCGCATTACATCAAGATAGAATACGTCCCTTGATTATGGTCAAGCTAGAATAACTATGCATCATAGTTTCAGTCCAGAGGCTATCGTAACAGCATAGCTCAACCCAACAACCAAACAAGAACATGAGTTGAACTATCATGCCACGACAGTCTATGTCCTAATTCTACTCAATGAAAGATACAATACACAAGCAGGGAAATAATATTAAGTAAAATAATATAGTGATAACAAATAGCTTTGATTCGTGTCCCGTTGTAACACAACAGCGCAACTCAACCACCAAACAAGGACAAGAGTTGGACTTTCATGCTGCAACGGTCCACTTCTCTAACTAAACAGATTTAACGGGTAAACATGGATTATGGCTTGAAATATGATCTCTGGTTTGTCCCAGTAATGCAATATATAAGTATCCTCAGATCGTGCCATAATCAAGCAGGGCTAGCTGAACCAGTGATATACAAGCAAGAATATATGATACGTCAGTCCCTTACAAGGGCCCTGAGCTAATTTAATGATCAGTAGCAGTTTCAGGCTTTCTATAGGAAAGATACTGGCTCGGCTTATAGTTAAGTCAGATACTGCACTCCACTAGTGCGGATGATATACAGTATCCGTAGTGGCCAGCCTTTACTCTTAGCTAACTTAGGATGGTTCGACATGCACGATCTCGAGATACCGTTCCCTCCCAATGCTCTACAAATTAAGTTGCCTAGTTAACCCTAGGTGATTTAGAATCTCATGCCGTGGTCACATAAATATTCCTTCCTAAATATCGTACTTTAAGTACGGGCACTCTTGATACGAATCTATATTATTTCTTAAATTTAAATCTGGATTCACCCAAGTGTGATGCAATAATCAATACTATCTAGCCACGACTAAAGTTGACGTCCAACTACCAGATTCGTGCAAGAAAATAATTATATATATCATGTAGCAAATGTATGTGGTACGACGGCTAACTATATATCAATTAGCACTCTTGGTACGATCAAGTGTATCAGTACGGATACAATAGTCAGGGTAGGAATAAGTTCTAATATCAAGGTTATGTGTGGTGCCCCGTTCCCCCTAATCGGGAAGCACGGCTAAGAAATACAAGACGGTATCGTTCAATCGGGATAGATTAAAATAAGAACTCATCCTCGTTATGGATTTGCTTCTTCGGAATCGATTCCCAAATTCAGTGGACCGTGCCCCCAGGATCGACTTAGCGGCAGAGTCAGGAGGGACCTTTCTGCTGCATCTCTTGTTGTCTCAGATTTCGATGTCGTTTGTTGCTTTCGTGCTTTGAGTTGGTTTTCGGATTTGCTTGTTTTTCTTGAACGGTTTTGATGGATTACATTATTTTCGTTCATTGAATTGCACTTCAATTCCGAGATTGGAAAGAGTGGAAGAGGTATTGATCAAGCAATTCGTGATGCAGGTGAACGAGCAGTAGGCGGCTTACGAGCGGAGTCTTGAAACGCCTCTTTCCTTCTCCCTTCCAATCAACTAAGTGAGTGGCTACCATCCCGATTAGATAGCCCTTCTCCCAGTCTTCACACCTAAAAATCTTGCATTCTTGTTGTCCCGATCAGACGATACCAAATAATAACTAAAAGATGCCAAGATAAAATAGGAATAGACTTGGATTATTATGCTTGTCATTCAACTTGGGAACGGTTACTCATTTGCATGCTTTTTCGTTGGAATGTTCATCATATGCTTCAATTTTAGTTAGAATGTAATACTTCTTCTATAAATTATGCTATGCATATGGAATACCCTTTCCTATGCGATATATTGATCAGAAAGACTATGCAAAATCGTTTATGCTATGGAACTGTTATCGTGCTAGTATTTCCTTGAATCCAAATGAATATTGTTTGATCACGGACAACTTGTGCACAAGGTCTTATGGTTTCTGCGGACGATCGCCGGGGTACTGTGACCGATCCGATCCGGACGGAACATTATGTATAGTCTTATGTTATGGGGCAAGGTGTTATGCAGCGGGGCTCACCACCTGCGTTGCATATCATCTTTTTCTTGAGACTATAAACCGTCCCTCGTGGCATCTAGCCAGTGATCCCTATGTATATTTAAACCTGTTGCAAACTAACTTGTGTCTTCGTGGCAGGGAAGGTATGGTAAGTATTGTGCAGGTGGTTCAAACGTGCAGGTAAAAGCCACCGAACGGTGGCAAGTTCATTTCAGTAAATTCTATATGCTGCATACTTGTAAATGAACTAAGGCAAGATAAAAAGACCACAAATAATATGCATGCTTCATATAAACAACGTGTTAATTGGTATAGTTGGATTAGCTCGCCTTCACCAGTATATTTCGATATACTGACCCTCGTTGAAACAGGTTCTCCGCACTAAGGAGTTCCGAGCGAGGAGCCGAAGTCGTCTTCCCGATCCAGTCCAGCTGTAGGCGCATCCTGATCGCGCCTCATTTTGAAGTACTTGAAGAAAGGAGCTAGCAACTCAAATACACAATGCAGCTCCGAGGGAAGGCCGTCATCCCGTCCAGAGGTCTTTATCATTTTGAAGTTTAGTAAAGGGATGTAATGTACAAGATTGTTATCTCATTTTGTGTCAACACTTTTGTAAGCCCGTGCAGCTATTAGCTAACTCGTCCAAGAGTTTGTAATAGATGTTCATATCAATAAAAAAAACTTTTCCATATTTCAAATCTGTGTTTTAATTTATCTACGTACTCTGAATATGTGCTCGTTATGAAAATACTCTAGCCTTGTGCGGGCACAACCCCAGGCCCGCACGACGGTCACACTCGGGGGACGCCCTAACGATTCCACGGAATCGGGGCGTAACATGTTGGTATCAGAGCACAGCTTCAAATTTTCTTAGACTCTCGTACTGGAAAAGTTCCTCTAACGATCAATCCCTGTATGAACTCTTGAACTCGTTAGGCCGAAATGAGATACGTTCATGCAATAAGTATATAATACATTATGATCCTAATGTAATTTACCTTCTTTTGAAGGAATGGCACCAGCGCAATCCTCAGCGCGAGCACCGAACAAAACACAAGGCCAAGAAAGTAGTTCGGGTACCTCGGAAAGTTCAGGGAGCCAGCGAGCCATGTCTCGCGTCGATCCCATCTAGCAACTAATGTGGATATTGGAGGCAAATCAACAAAGGGATGAAGCTCGCTATGAACGGGCCGAGAAGCGAGCGGAGGAGAGTCAACTCAAGTTTTAAGACAATATAGAAGCTCGATTCTCAGTCCAAAAGAAGCAGGTAGATACCCTACAACATATCGTGTAGACTTTGGCTTCCAACCAGTCCGCAGCAACAGCAGCGACTCCGGTGGAACAGCCCGTGCTTGAAGTCGAGACGTCGCCAATTCTAAGGACGAGGGAAGTGACTGCCTTCGACTTTGGCGACTTCAAGAAAGTCTGCAACACTCCATTCAATGGGACTGAGGACCCAATCGTTGCTCTAGATTGGTTAGCCGAACTTGAAGACCACTTCGCTCTGCTAGAGGTCCCCGAAGAGAAGCGCATCGCATGCGCACAAATACAGCTCTGTCTCAACGCGCACGATTGGTGGGACGTGCATCGACGATCTCTTCAATTTGACCATGGAGAGGAGGCGATCTTGTGGGCGATTTTTCATGCCGTGTTTGAAGAGGAGTTTATACCCCCCTCCTATACGTCGTCAGAAGGAGAATGAGTTCGTGCAACTGAGGCAAGGCAGCATGACAGTTAAATAATACTCTGCCGAATTCAACCGACTCTCCAAATTCGCTAGTGCCTATTTACCTGATGTAGCGAGTCGAGCCAGAAGGTTTGAAGGCGGCTTGCGCCCTGCCATCCACGCGCACGTAGTCGTTCCTCAGTATCAGACAATGATGGAAGTCATGAATCATGCCCTATCACTTGAACCACAGTATTCTCATGTTGCTGTCGGCGCTGTGCATACCTACAATCACAAACGCCAAGGCAACGATAGAGGAAAAAATGCTGCAAAGTGTCAAAACAACGGTGGCCATCAGAAAGGAAACCCGAGACCATTTTGTGATTTCTGTAAAAGATAGGGGCACACTACCGATAGATGTTACAACAGGAAAGGGCTGTGCTTCAACTGTGGCGGGCCAGGCCACATAGCTCGGGATTGTCCACTCCCCTCTAAGCTTCTGCCTCAACGTAATGTTCCCTAGCGGTAGGTTCTATTCTTAAGTTTCGGGATGAAACTTCCAATTAGTTGGGTAGGATGTGGTACCCCGTTCCCCCTAATCGGGAAGCGCGGCTAAGAAATACAAGACGGTATCGTTCGATCGGGATAGATTGAAATAAGAACTCATCCTCGTTATGGATTTGCTTCTTCGGAATTGATTTCCATATTCAGTGGACCGTGCCCCCGGGATCGACTTAGTGGTAGAGTCAGGAGGGACCTCTCCGCTGCATCTCTTGTTGCCTCAGATTTCGATGTCGCTTGTTGCTTTCGTGCTTTGAGTTGGTTTTCGGATTTGCTTGTTTTTCTTGAACGGTTTTGATGAATTATATTGTTTTCGTTCATTGAACTACACTTCAATTCCGAGATTGGAAAAAGTGGAAGAGGTATTGATCAAGCTGTTCGTGATGCAGGTGAACGAGCAGTAGGCGGCTTACGAGCGGAGTCTTGAAGCACCTCTTTCCTTCTCCCTTCCAACCAACTAAGTGAGTGGCTACCATCCCGATTAGCTAGCCCTTCTCCCAGTCTTCACACCTAAAAATCTTGCATTCTTGTTGTCCCGATCAGACGATACCAAATAATAACTAAAAGATGCCAAGATAAAATGGGAATAGACTTGGATTATGATGCTTGTCATTCAACTTGGGAACGGTTACTCATTTGTATGATTGTTCGTTTGGAATGTTCATTATATGCTTCAATTTTAATTAGAATGTAATACTTCTATAAATTGTGTTATACATATGGAACACCCTTTGCTATGCGATATATTGATCAGAAAGACTATGCAAAACCGTTTATGCTATGGAACTGTTATCGTGCTAGTATTTCCTTGAATCCAAATGAATATTGTTTGATCACGGACAACTTGTGCACAAGGTCTTATGGTTTCCGCGGACGGTCGCCGGGGCACTGGGACCGATCCGATCCGGACGAAACATTATGTATAGTCGTATGTTATGGGGCAAGGTGTTATGCAGCGGGGCTCGCCACCTGCGTTGCATATCATCTTTGTCTTGAGACTATAAACCGTCCCTCGTGGCATATAGCCAGTGATCCCTATGTATATTTAAACCTGTTGCAAACTAACTTGTGCCTTCGTGGCAGGGAAGGCATGGTAAGTATTGTGTAGGTGGTTCAAACGTGCAAGTAAAAGCCACCGAACGGTGGCAAGTTCATTTCAGTAAATTCTATATGCTGCATACTTGTAAATGAACTAAGGCAAGATAGAAAGACCACAAATAATATGCATACTTCATATAAACAACGTGTTGATTGGTATAGTTGGGTTAGCTCGCCTTCACCAGTATGTTTCGATATACTGACCCTCGTTGAAACAGGTTCTCCGTACTAAGGAATTCCGAGCGAGGAGCCGAAGTCGTCTTTCCGATCCAGTCCAGCTGTAGGCGCATCCTGATCGCGCCGCATTATAAAGTACTTGAAGAAAGGAGCTAGCAACTCAAATACACAATGCAGCTCCGAGGGAAGGCCGTCATCCCGTCCGGAGGTCTTTATCATTTTGAAGTTTAGTAAAGGGATGTAATGTACAAGACTGCTATCTCATTTTATGTCAACACTTTTGTAAGCCCGTGCGGCAATTAGCTAACTCGTCCAAGAGTTTGTAATAGATGTTCATATCAATAAAGAGAACTTTTCTATATTTCAAATCTGTGTTTCAATTTATCTGCATACTCTGAATATGTGCTTGTTATAAAAATACTCTAGCCTTGTATGGGCGCAACCCCAGGCCCGCACGGCGGTCACGCTCGGGGGATGCCCTAACGATTCCACAGAATCGGGGTGTGACATTATGGACAAGCAAATGATGATCACAATAATTTGTCACTTTATTAAATCGATAGATAAAATAAGAGTAGTGCGAGAACCCCTCGAGATCAGATCCACAATCCTTAAATCAAACAAGGACCTGGGTTGCAGACCCTCACTAGAGTTGAACTACACCCCTTTATTCTGTCCAACATATAAAAAGGTGATCTAGAAAAAGTAGCCTAATCAGCAAGTAAGTACATGTAGGGACATATCTACAGGCTCATGCCTGGTGCTTGGTTATGTAGCACATGGTCACATATGGGTCATACAAGTTATTTCCAAGTTAACACATAGCATCACAATCGTTCAATCAATATCTACATTAAACCAAGCAAGTGTCTAAAGTGAGTAAGAAACAATAGGCGCATAGGAGAAAAGGTACATAACAAGGTGCCGCATAATCGTCGAGGTCGCATAGGGTCAAGGCCGCATAAGGTCAAGGCCGCATAAGATCAAGGCCGCATAAACAGAGCAAAGTCCACTCTTCGAAAAATGTGTGATGTGACAAACAATAAATGCAAGCCAAGTCAAGTCAAGTTAAGTCAGAAAAGTGACTGATGTAACATGTGATAAAAGTGTGTCAGAAGAAAAGATAAATTATGAAAAGTCGTGCCGAGTTAGTCAGAAGTTATGCGTTCAGAAGGAGTGGAACGCATAGCTCCTGGTCGCATGGTCGACTAGGATGCATACTCCTCTAGGCCGCATGCACACTTGGATGCATAAAATCTTTTTGGACTTAGTAAAATTTTATTCGTTCAAGTTCATGCACTTGGCCAAGGGCGCATGGCAAATTCAGTCATACGTCCAACAAGGTTGGCTGCATGCTGACTCGAGACGAGAAGTTCAGGCCGCATAGCACTCCTTTATCTCCACCTAACGCTAGCTTTTCAACCATGGCCAAAAGCTCAAAAATGAGATTTTGTTTCTTTCATAGAAACCTCAAATGATGTCCAAATCCAGCAAAATAAAGTTCTAAACTACTCAAAATCAAGTGCTCATCAACATATAACAAGGAGTTTTCAAAAATATTAAGTTTTAAAAGATCAAAACCCAAGAATACTCTAGAACACAAAGAATATCCTAAAACTTAAAACTTAGATCTACACTAAACCATCCACCAAATCCAAAAATACTAAGTTTTAAATTATGGGGAATCATATAAGGAACATAATGGAACAAAAATATAAAGGGTTTCTCCATTTCTTGCAAGATGTACTTGCCTATGGACGGGTAAATAAAAACCTAAGAAAGAGAATGGAAGAGAAAAAATGAGAGGAGAGAGAGTGAAATTTGATTATATATGGAGGGTTTGAGGTTTGGACCATGGGTTCAACTCATGATAAAATCAAACCAAACAAATAACCCAAGAGCCAAGTGAACCAACGAATGGATCTAGTCTCTCTACAACATAAAACTATGCTAGCAAGAAAAATAATTATGCTCCAAATACGTATATTGGGAACGAAAAGTGACAAATGGAAAGGAAAGATAATGAGAAGAAAGAAAGAAATGGGAATATATAGATTTAGGTTTGAGATGTGGACCGTTGGATCACTCAAACTCATCTAAGACACACATGCCACCAACCCAACTAAACTCACTCTCTCCACAACTCTCAGGTCCGGTCTAAACAATGGTTGGGCTAGCAACCATTGTGCACCAAAGTGCGCCAAGGAGAATATGCGCCAAAGTGCGCCGAAAAATGGGCTGACATAAGGTACTGCTGGACGCTGTTAACAACAATGGCAACAAGATTCTTTGGCGAGCGCGTCACGCTATCGAAGAAGGACGAGAAGTCGTCCATCGGAACACTGATATCTCATTCCAATTTGTCCGGAGAAAATCAAATATGGTGGCGCACACATTAGCTTCCTACTCTCTTGAGCTAGAAAGTTATACTTCAATGTATTTTTTGAAGATGAACCAATTTGTATTCAGCCTCATATCAGAAATGATTTGAGCATTCTCAACTTTTCCATACATAAATGAAAGGTTCTACCAAATTAGAAAACTATGTTGTAGAAAAAAAAGAAAAGTATTCAATTTTGAATATAATATATATATATATATATATATATATATATATATATATATATATATATATATATATATATATATATATAAATAATATTCAAAATTGAATACTTTTCTTTTTTCTTTCTACAACATAGTTTTTCTAATTTGGTTGAACATGGTCCATTCTTGGTTACTACCAACTTCATTAACGCTTTATTTACCCATGCAATATGATTATCTTAGTTATGTTCTTATGTAGTATTATAATTTCTCATCATATATGCGTAGTATTTATTTTTGAACAGAACTAGAAGCAACTCGATAATGAAGCTAAGACAAGTAATTTTATACTAGAAAATAGGGTTGCATCATCGCATCATCTTTTCCAAGTGTGTATATGTGTGTGGAGAGGGGGAGAGGAGGGGGGAACATCCATAGGGTCGTTGCCAAGTACAAATTGCTAATTTTAGTTTCATCTGGTATGAACATCATCACAACATAATTTTAACCTCATTGGGGTTAGGGGTACTGCTCAAATCTCAGTTCTTTTGCACGTAACTTTTTATCTCCAAGAGATTCTCCATAGCCTATTTAGCTTGTATGTCAAACTATATTAAAGCACAAATCTTTGATGGCAGACTCATAAAACCCCCCACTATTATTGTTGTGGAGGCTCAAAAATAGATACTCATGCCTAAACCTAAACACAACATGGTCTAAATTTGTATCTTTACCCTTTCATTGTACCTTGGAAAGTTGGTTGTCATTTTCTCATATAGTGACTTTGGCTCTTATTTGTTGTTATTTGTATTTTAGTCCCTTTTCCTATTAAGTGCAATTATAATTCTTTTATCCATTTATAGGAACATCAATTTATATTCTCTTGGAATCTCAACATTTAACAACTCATATTTTTCAAAACTATGTACAAATAATCAGACATTTTCATAACATTAAGGTTTATATTTTAGAATTAAATAATAGCACTTAGCATATAGGTTACATAATACCAAGATACATGCATACTCTTGTAACACAAACTAGCAGAAATTAGGACCAGCATCAACCAAGTCTCTAGTGCATACCTAGTGACTTGTTGTAAAATCCGACCAAGATTCTTGATTTTCTTATTTCATATTTTATTCTATTTTCAGTCATGTGTTAAATAATTATAATCTAAGCAAAAAAGATAATAAATACATAAATAAATAAATTCCCATTTAGTGGATTAATGATTAGTATAGTACGTTAGATAAATAATGTAACCCCCGAATCCGAAATTTCAAATTTTAAATCTTTTATATAAAATATTTTAGTAAAATCGAAAATAAAAAATTATGAGAAATATTATGTATAGAAGGAATGATTTAATAACTTAATTAATAAAAGTATTGATAAAGGATTCTTTTTAAAATATCAATTTAGCTAATTAATTAGCAATCAATTAAGCAATTAGTAGTTAATTAAAGAAGATTCCTAAATCCATATTTTCCAAAATTAATGTCATTTTGTGGATATTTCCAAACAAAAGTTGTTATTACAAAGAATGAATGGAGGATTAGATTGAATGGAATTTTATTATGAATGTAATTTGATTGTGACTTTGGATGGTTTTGAATGTGGCATGATTGTAGTTGTAGTTGTAGTTGTAGTTGTAGTTTGACTATGAATGTGAATGATATATATATATATATATATATATATATATATATATATATATATATATATATATATATATATATATATATATATATATATATATATATATATATAATGTGTGCAGGGCAATGTAAAAGGCTAAAAGCCTAAATAAATGGTCTTTTTATATTATTATTTTCAAAATGCCACTATTTGTGACGGCATATGCCATACCAAATAGGCAAACGATAACGTGACATAAGCAACCTATTCGTGACAGAATGGGGATGTAACAATAGATTTGAATTTATTAAGACAACTATGTAATCCCAAAAGAGAAAGAGAAACAATAAAGTCACATTAGTCATTCAATTTGTGATGTAATAATGTCGTGACAAATGCTTTGAACTTTATGTGACGACCTATGTCATCACATAAACTGTCCCAAAATATTTTTGTGATGGCATCTAATGCCACGAATGTAGGCTTGTCACAAAAAATCTTTTGTGACAGTATTTGGCCATTATTTGAGACGATTTCTTGTCGTGGCAAAATGGCCTTTATTTTGTAATGGACTATCCAACGAAGTCCATGTTCAATTCCATGTTCGAGTCCAATTTAGATTAAGTTTTTTTTAAATATTTATTTGTATTTAGGAGTTATTTAATTAGTAAATTTTGTATTAGGTTTAGGCTAGAAGAAAGAAAAGTTATTTTTATAGGATTAGACTAGTGTCGTAATTTAGCATTAGTAGGAGTTATAAATAGTCATGTACTTGAACATTATTAATTATAGAGAAAAGAATAATAAATTTTTATTTATTAAATTTTGGTGTTTCGTTCAATTTTTTCTAGATAGAAATCTCAAATTCTTCTTGACCTCAATTTCCACTTCACATTTCTTGTGTTTTCTTTGAGTCTTCCATACTTCGCAACCACGTCTTTCATTGTTATTATGTAACTTTGTTCCAAATTTTTACTTTCAATTTTAAGGTTTGTAAATAACTATACTTATTTGTGCTACAAAAGTAATTCTAATTGTTCATAAAACCCAAAAGCTTCCGCAAATACCAATTTTTTTAAATCAATATAAAAAAGGTAGTCTAATTTTGTCATTTGGGTCCCGTCCTACATCAAAGTGGTATCTGAGCCATAGGTTACAGTTTATTTTTATATGTAAATGAGATCGTAGGGAACAATAAAAAAAGAGTAAATTATGTATTACAAAGGACTTCATTAACAAAATTAGTGACTTGTTAAAATTCAAAAATTTAAATGCCAAGCACAATTCTATTTTAATAGATTAAATGCTAAACTTGATAAATTTATTGACAAAATTTGTACAAACGAGGCATATTTTTGACCCATATATAGCCCTATGGAAAACTTAGCTACGACCCGTAAGGATGAACCTATAATTGTTAAGTTTGTACCCATAGAATCACCAATAATTGAGCATATGGAGTCTTTTCATGCCATCATATTCTTAGAACTAAAACATATGTTAGTCTAGATTTATATCATCATTAGAAGAACTCGGTAGGTTATTTACAGAAACTTGTGAGCCAACTTATATACCAATAGGTCCACTATTAGAGGTACCTTCTAATATTTATGTGAACAATTATGATTATATATTTATTAAAAATTATTGTAACTGTTTGTAAGATATAACGTTAATGGTAGGACTATCATATGGAAGAATTTATTTTATTGGCAGCATTGCCCATGTATCGTGTCGATTCTATGGAGGCACAAAGACATACAATCATTGGATGTAGTACCACACCAAAAAAAATCTAGTTGTGCTTCTTCCACCTCTGCAACCATCAGTATCTCTATGGACTCGTGTTGATCTTCCAAAAGCTCTCTCGACCACATCTACAATGCTACATGGACCACCACCATGACCATACTGGAATGCATCAACAAGAGCATCTTCTTCAGGCATACAGTTTACAGGATTCACTAGGAGAAGGTGGACTGCTTTTGTCACGCCTCGATTCCCGCAAGGGCCGATAGTCCTCGTATGGCGCCTTAAAGAACTGATCGTCCTCGCATGGGCGTGATGTCGTACAAGCCTAAGTTGCGCTTGCACAAGACTAAGACTTTGAATAATGATAAGTAAGCTATTCAAGATAGAAGCAGCGGCACAATATTTCAGAAAAGTAAATGAACACAATGGTATAAGAAAATAATCACTTTATTAATATTTGAAGTAATTACAAGATTTGCCAATTGGCTACATCTCTCAGAATATAATGACATTGTTCCATATATTATATCCTTTATACAAAAAATAGCTCTACATATCTTAATTCATCTCAAGGCATCTTCAGATCTCTGGCTCCTGAGGATGTCTCACAGTATCTATATCGATATATGGATACGTATTTTATACTGCATGTTTTATTTTTCTGGATTTCGTGGAACCAGAATACTGGAGAGCGGGGGATGACAACGGCCATCTACATATACTTAGAGCACACCGATACTTTGCATATACGATGAAGCTATAAAATATGGGGTTTAATTCTATAATCCATTAGGCAAACCTAGGTCAACGGTCCTAGGTGTCTCAATCACAAGCAGATAAGCAAGAAATAAGATCATCTGGAGCAAAATAGTAAAGCGTCACAAACCAAATATATATAGATAATCATGAAGCTAGTAATACAAATGAGGCTTAGCTATCGCTTCTTCGGACGATCCAGTACCTGTGAACAAAACCGGTGAGAGGTCAGCACTTTGGGAAAAACACTGGTGAGTATAAAAGTAACGAACAAAAGCAACATTCTCTAAAACCACACTAAGTAAGCATGTGTTAAAATATTATATTACTAATGATCTTGCTACTTTTATCTAGGTTTATTTCATGCAGTACGGGATCAGAGTCAGTTTACTTCTTTTTAAAAACAAATCTTTGAAAATAGTTTGCATATCGATTCATTCAAGCAGACGGTATGGATATTGTTCATGCAAAATACTGATTTTCTCTATCGTGTATTGTGCAGCATTTATCGTGAGCCATATTCAATTTTTTTAGGAATAATAACAGTAATCTAGTGGACTATGCATCTCATTTAAAAGGAATAGTAGCATATTCACGTAAAACATATAGACTTCTATTGCAGTTTCGATAAAGAACATAAATTATCACTTGTACAGTGATTCTTACCCACACTGAACGGTTATCTCTGCAACCGACATACAAGTTAGCAATAATTTTGCATAAACATATATAGGTGTTGTTCCATGTTCGTCTCTGCATCAAACAGTTAGGTATGCAAGAAGGCTAACCTAACATGCGACCAAACTACATGATGGTCCCCGAGTGTTGGTTCATCGGGATTAGCAGTTGGGACATACAAGCCCATCTCACTAATACCCTCGATATGGCATATTAGCAGTTGGGACGTACAAGCCTATCTCACAAATACCCTCGATTGTCTCTCCTAGGACGAACGATCCCTAGTGCCCCAGGAACCGCCTGAGAGACCAGATACCTTATGTACAAGTTGTCAGACCAATATAATGCATGATATTTCTATCAGATAAAACACTATGATGCAATAGTTGAATAATGCATATATTCTATCTTTTTATCTTCTCTTTTATACAATTGCGACCAAACTATAGAAGATTTATTTGAGACTCGTCTCACAGTATTCGTATTTTAAGCGGATACGTATTTTTGTGCTATTTATTGCATTATATTGGTTCTCGAGGAAGCTCAAAAATTCTTAAAATTAAAAATTTACTACCTAATTGGTATATGGACTGTATACTATAGTATACTGACGGTATACTGTCCGACAGATATTTGTTTTACTTTTCGAGATATTTTCGAAATTTTTTCCATAAATAGCCCTTGATTTTTCTTTTCTTTTTATTTCTCTTTCTCTCTCTTCTTTTCACCATTTTTCTCTCGAGCTTGGAGCTTGGTCTTGAGACCTGGAGTTTAGTTTCTGAACCCCTTCGTGGTGGTGGACTAGAAGGTTTAGGCTGAAAGCTCACTTTAGGCAAGTACACCTTGCCGGTTCTATGAACTTCTTTTACTTTCTGTCATTTTACTTTCCTGGAGCCTTGGTTGTTGCTTTTTAGCTTAGACGTGATTTACTATAATTGTTCATCTCATGATTTTTAGCCTTTTGACCATTTCGATTTTAATTTCGGGTAGAATCTTGTCATGTCCATTTTTGGTAACTCGATAGCGAAAATGGTACCGGAGTTGTGACCATGAGATTTAGTCCATATTGTGATATAAGATTTACCCTAGAATTAAATTCTTGTTAGACTTTGTTCTGGTAATTTTTGGGGTTTGATTTGGGTCCCAAAAATTGGACTTGACTTTAACATGTTTATCCTTGAAAACCGGCATACCGATTGTATACTACAGTATACCGATGATATACCGATTTCGACCGAGTTAGATTTCTAGATATTTTTTGTGAACCATATCAGCATACCGACGGTATACTACAGTGTATCGATGGTATACCGATACTTGCCGACATTGTTAACCAACTTCAGAATATTTGTCTTGGCCGGCATACCGACGGTATACTACAGTATACCGACGGTATACCGATTTGTAGAACTTTATTGCCTAGTTGGAACGGCATACCGACGGTATACTATAATATACCGATGGTATACCGATTTTTTGGAATCCAGACTTGCTATATTTTTTCTATCTCTGGACCGGTATACCGAGGTGAACTGGACTGTACCGACCATATACCGATCGAGCTCTTTCTTTAGGAATTCTTAGTTTTTTGTAATTTTATTTTGATTCTTCTAGCTTTTGCTTGGACACGCGATGACTTAACCTGACTAGACATGAACTTATATGGCTTCAAATGATTTGACTTAGCTTTACTCGATTTTACCCGTCTTTGCCCGGCTACACGTGATGACATGATTGACTTGACTTGGCATGACTTTACATGGATTCATCGGACATGGCTTGACTTGGTTTCACTTGGCTTCACCTGGATGGACTTGGCTTCGCATGGTTGTACATGGTTGTACATGGCTTTACATGGCTTCACATGGCTTTACCTGGCTTCACTTAGTTTCACATGGCTTGGTTATTGTCGTAGCTTACATAAGACTGTTTGTGCAATGTATATTAAAACTTGTTTATATTATTATTAGAACTTATTTTGTTGCATCATGTCTAGGATGGATTATGCGAAATGCCACACCCAGATTCATACAAGAAAAAGCTAGGGGTTATTAACTAGAGATTTACTTAGTACATGGCTAGAGATTTTTTTAGATTGCATGTAGTCTCGGTCATTCATATGGTTATCTTGTTGAGTATCTTGTGGAGTATCCAGTGGCATATCTTGTGGAGTATCTTGAGAAGTATCTGTGGCTGTTTTGTGTGTATGGATATCCCAAATGGACTGCCATGGCATACGATCAGAAGGAACCCTAGTATCACGTTTCATTATAATTGTTAGTAATTAGGATTGTGATAACCCTAGCTAGTTAAAGTATCAAGCCATACTTATATGATTTATCATGATTGATAGATGATGGTTAGTCTAGTCTTTACATGATCACACCTTTATTTTTTTGTACTTGTTTTGCTTATCAGTTCAGGATATGTCACATTGCAGGTTTATAGTATTTCTTTTATTATCTTGAGATCATTACATTCAGTCTTTACTTTCAGTGGTTTTATTGCTTGAGTTGTTAGTTTAAGTTCCTAGATTGGCTTTATTTGTGGTACTTACTATTTGGGGTCTGACCCCACTGGTTTTGTATGGCCAGATCTAGTAGCAGCACCGGAGGATATTCCGTACCTTCCTAAGGATGGTGACCACCAAGAGCAACAGACCACTTGAGTGGGTTTCTTACTTTCCCACTCTGATGTACATTCTACTTTTGTTGGCATTTAGCCACCGAGCACGTGTTTAGCTCATATTTTGGTTTGATCGGTTAGCCTACGGGCAATAGCATGATTGACATATCCTATGGTTGATCATATATGACTTAGATTCTGGTTAGTTTATTTATTTTGTGTTCAATAGATTCATGATCATATGTATATTATAGTTTGGGACGCTTTACTATTATATTTTAGATGATCTTACATCTTGTTATTATTCATGTTATTTTTGTGATTGAGACACTAGGGTTTGTTGGACCTAGGCTTGATTGTTAGTTTGTAACAGTGATCCCTTATATCTTACAGCTTTACCGTATATGCGAAGTATCTGTGTGCTCTAAGTATACGTAGTTGGCCTTGTCAGTCCCACTCTCCAGTATTCTAATTTTTTGGCGTGACATGGTTTTAGTGGTGGCCCATGCAGGTCTAGTTTTTTTACAGATATATGGGGGTTGTTACTGTTGCTAGATGTCTCAATCCTAAATTGTTCCCCTTGATCCCTAGTTATTTTTTCCATCCCTGATTCTTGATCTGATATCTACTTATTCGTTGATCTATCATGTTCTTCGATTAACTCTTGTGTCATTAACTTTCTGGGGTACTGTTCATGTTACTATCGGCCAGATGGATCGAGTGCAGCTCAAGGAAGGACAATATTCGGGAGCCTAGCGTATTCCTGAAAATCGGAGTCATCATTCAGGGACAGAGTCTAGAGTAGATCCTTAGGCAGATCAGCCGGCAGTACCGGACTAGCAGGCAGTATTGGTGCACTCAGTTCAGCTCGAACAGCCAGAGGGTGTTACCCGAGCCCTCATGGATGTCCTTCGAGGTTTCATGATGATCCAGCAACACCAGAGTAACGTACTCACTCAGTTGGTCCAGACAGGGTTGGAGCGAGGTGGTTCTCTGATTCATAATTCTGCGACCAGCTTTAGGCATCTCAGTCATTCATACTTCTATGGCACAGAGGACGCAATTTTATCCTATGCTTGGCTGCAAGACACCGAGGCCATCTTGGAGGCAGCAGGAACTCCGGCTAGAGAGCGTGTAGTTGTAGTGAGGCTACAGTTGTTGGACTTGGCTCATGACTTGTGGGCAGCGCAGGAGGGTTCTCTCACAGCACTGATTCCATGGCAATTTTTAGTGAGTGGTACCAGGCGAGGTATTTTGATGCGGTGGCGTGTTACTAGCTTCAGCAGAGGTTTAACAACCTCAGGCAGAAGGGAAGGACCGTCGACGGTTACGTGACAGAGTTTGCGAGGCTTAGTCGGTTTGCTCCCACTTTGGTAGCGACCGAGTTGGAGAGGGCGAGGAGGTTCCAGCAGGGACACCATTTAGAGATTATCTTGGCGGTGGAGCAGCATGAGTTTCAGACCTTTGACACGGTGATATGGGCATCCATGAGGTATGAGTATACATCACAGAAGATTACAGATCGAGTTGGGAGCCAGAAGAGGCCCAACATTTCAGGAGGATCAGTATCCCAGTCATCAGCACCAGCACCAGCAGTTCGAGCCCTGACGATTGGATCCTCAAGGAGGACATCATCATCTCAGTAGTCTTCCTAAGCAGAGGCAGTTATCTTCTTCTTCTTTCTGTAGTTATTTTTATTACGGGAAACCTAGGCATATAGTATCAGAGTGTCGTAGGGAACAGGGATTGTGCTTGGTGTGTAGGGCATCATACCACATGGTCGGAGCATGTCCTAGGAGGAACCAGACTGGATCATCATCAGCCCAGTCAGTAGTACGGCCAGCAGTATTGTAGTACAGGGCACCAGCACCAGTGCAGCATCAGAAGATTCAGAGGCCTTTGCCTCCACAGGCTCAGGCATTCCAGTAGAGGTCGCAGCAGGATATGCAGGCCCAGACATAGGCGAGACCTAGAGGTCAACAACATAGGGGACTAGCACCTAGAGGGCAGGGTCGAGCCTTCTTGCTATCGATAGAGGAGGCTTTGGCAGCAGGAGAGGTGGTAGCAGGTACCATTCTCGTCCACTTTTATTCAGCTTCAGCTTTATTTGATTCTGGTGTATCGCATTTATTTATATCTACACGCTTTGCGATACGAGTTGGATTGGAGTTTGAGTCCTTACTTGTAAGGTTGAATATACTTACTGGTAACGGTCTCGTGGGAGTAGATAGAGTATATCCCTCATATAGAGTTATAGTGTACGGGAGAGAGTTTCTCGCGAGACTGATAAATTTTTCTATGGGAGATTATGATGTCGTCCTTGGGATGGATTGGTTGAGTGTGAGACACACGACGATAGATTGCCATAGTGGCAAGGTTATCTTTCGTGTACCGGGTAGGGAGGAGTTCTCATTCTTAAGAGGTGCATTAGAGTCACCAGTGGTTACATTGATGATGGCAGAGGCCGAGGAGGCACAGTTTTTCAGGGTAGTTTAGGAGTTTTCTGACGTATTTCCCGATAAGCTACCAGTTGTACCACCAGTTAGAGATATGGAGTTCTACATTAATTTGATCCCAGGAGCAGAGCCAGTTTCAGATAGAGTTTATAGGATATCATCATCTGAGTTGGAGATCTTGTACCGGGTGATTGAGGATTTGAGAACCAAGGGATTCATTAGACCTAATGCATCGCCTTGGGGAGCCCCATTACTTTTTGTTAAAAAGAATGATGGTTCATCGTGTTTAGTTATTGATTATAGAATACTAAATATAGCAACCATTAAAAGCAAGTATCCCTTGCCCAGGATAGATGACTTATTTGATCAGCTGAGTGGGGCAGCTATATTTTTTAAGATCGATTTGCGGTCTGGGTATCATCCGATTAGAGTTAGAGAGCAAAAAATACCTAAGACAATATTCAGATCTAGATATGGTCATTGAAAGTTCCTAGTTATGCCATTTGGAGCGACCAATGCACAAGCTATATTCATGTCTCTCATGAATAGCATCTTCATGCCTTACCTAGACCAGTTTGTGATAGTATTTATTGATGTTATCTTGGTTTATAGTAGGAGTGAGGAAGAGCATAAGCAACATCTTCGCGTAGCTCTTCAGATTTTTCGAGTGCACCAGCTGTACGCGACGTAAGTGTGAGTTCGGGCTTAATCGTATCTCATTCTTGGGACATATCATTTCTGGTGGAGTCGAGGTAGATCCCAAGAAGGTGGAGGCTATTGAGAGTTGGCCAGTACCCCGTACAGCTTCAGATGTGCGCAGTTTTCTGAGTCTAGCAGGCTACTACAGACAATTTATGGCAAACTTTGCTAGGATCTCCGTACCCTTGACAAGGCTGACGTATATGGATATGAGCTTTAAGTGGTTAGATGCTTGTCATACTTCTTTAGAGAAGCTCAAGCGGAGTTTGATTTTGGCTCCTATTTTGACACTTCCAGTAGGACCAGGTAGGTTCTCAGTATATTGTGATACTTTAGGAGTGGTACTAGGGTGTGTCCTTATGTAGTATGGCAGAGTGATAACTTATGCATCTCGACAGCTTCGAGTCCATAAGAAGAGTTATCCAATGCATGATCTTGAGTTGGCAACAGTTGTGTTTGCACTTAAGCTCTGGAGGTATTACCTATATGGTAATCGAGTGAAGATCTTCACATACCGCAAGAGCTTGAGGTATGTGTTCACACAAAAGGAACTCAACATGCGTCAGAGGAGGTGGCTAGATTTATTGTCGGACTACGATCTTGACCTTCAGTATCTTCCAGGGAAGGCCATTGTCGTAGTAGACATTTTGAGCAGGAGAGAAGGAGCTTACTTCTTGACAAAGCAGCGCCATATTTTGGAGGATCTGTAGGAGATGGGTATCGAGGTAGTATTACCTGGTGATATCGATTTTATGGCAAATCTGCAGGTCCAGTCTTCTATAGTTAAAAGGATCAGAGCAGAGAAGACTGGTGATGTTAGGCTTCAGCAGCTCAAAGCAGAGTGTGAGTCAGGACGCAGACCAGAGTTGAGCATTCATGAGGATGGGACTCTCAGGTTTGGGAATCAACTTTGTGTACAGGAAGAAAATATCCGGAAGGAGATTATGTCAGAGGCCCACAGTCCTCAGTACTCAGTGTATCCAGGAGGGATGAAGATGTATCGGGATATTCGTTAGTACTTCTGGTGTAATGGTATGAAGAGGAAGATAGCTTGGTTCATTTTTTGGTATTTAGTCTGTCAGCAGGTTAAGGCTGAACATCAGAGACCGGCTATACTACTTCAGCCTTTACTGATTTTGGAGTGAAAGTGGAACCATATTATTATAGACTTTGTGACCGGTCTTCCTAGATCCCCATCTGGCAAAGATTCTATATGGGTTATAGTGGATCGACTCACGAAGGTTACTCACTTTCTTCCTTTCAGAGTGGGCCAGTCTACAGAGCAGCTAGGTGAGATGTACATGAGACAGATAGTCAGATTACATGGTGTGCCAGTTATTATAGTCTCAGATAGAGATTTGCGATTCATGTCTCATTTCTGGCAGAGCATACAGCAGAGTCTGGGTACTAGGTTGAAGTTCAGTTCAGCCTAACATCCGCAGACAAACGGACAGTCAGAGCATACTATTCAGACTTTGGAGGATATGCTTCAAGCTTGTATACTTGACTTTGGCAGATCTTGGGAGGATCAGTTGCATTTAGTAGAGTTCTCCTATAACAACAGCTTCCAGGCGAGCATTCAGATGGCACCCTTTGAGACTTTGTATGGTAGGAGATGTAGATCACCGTTAGCTTGGGATGATATTGGCGAGAGGCAGATGCTTGATCCAGCGATGATTTCTTAGTCGGTTGGAGTGATCAGGCAGATCAAAGAGCATCTCTGAGTGGCTCAGGATCGCTAGTGTCATTGGGCAGATCAGCACCGTCGTCATCTTGAGTTCTCTATCGACGACCATATATTTTTGAGAATTTTGCCTACCCGTGGAGTTATCAGATTTGGAGTACGGGGAAAGCTTAGTCCCAGATATATAGGTCCGTTCGATATTCTCGAGCGAGTTGGAGACGTATTATATCGTCTAGCTCTTCCACCATCGCTTTATGAGGTACATGACGTCTTTCACATGTCTCAGTTATGCTGATATATTTTAGACCCAAGCCATATCCTGGATTATTCTGAGTTGGCCGTTGGTACCGACCTATCGAATAAGGAGAGACTCGTGTCTATTTTGGACCAAAGGGAGAAGGTTCTCAAGAACTAGACTATCGAATTAGTTCGAGTTGCTTGGGGGCATCACTCACTGGGCGAGTCGACGTGGGAGCAAAAGGATGATATGCGTACTCATTATCCATTTTTCTTCGAATCGGGAGGTATACTTATTCGTATACCTGTGTCTTACCTTAGCATGTGCATCTGATTGATTATTAGCTTATCTGTTATGTCTGTATTTGTTTTCTTTTCTGATTTCTTGTTGTTGCCCAGGAAATTTCATGCTCACATGAGTTTCCTGCTTGTTTTAGTTCCGTGCTTGCTTTCTTGGGTTTTTTTGTTAGTTGATTTTGGATCCTTAAGAAAATTCTGAGGACAAAATTTTTCTAAGGAGGGGAGAGTTGTGAGAATCGTCTCACAGTATTCGTATTTGAAGCGGATACGTATTTTTGTGCTATTTTTGCATTATATTGGTTCACGAGGAAGCTCAAAAATTCTCAAAATTGAAACTTTACTATCTGACCGGTATACCGACGGTATACTACAGTATACCAACGGTATACTGCCCAACATATATTTGGTTTACTTTTCGAGATATTTTCGAGAATTTCTCTATAAATAGCCCTCGATTTTTCTTTTCATTTATCTTTCCCTCTCTTCTCTTCACCATTTTTCTTTCGAGCTTGAAGCTTGGTCTTGAGACCTGAAGTGTGGTTTTTGAACCCCTTCGTAGTAGTGGACTAGAAGGTTTAGGCTGAGAGCTCGCTTTAGGCAAGTACACATTGCCGATTCTATGAACTTTTTTTACTTTCTGTCATTTTTGTTTCCTGGAGGCTTGGTTGTTGCATTTTAGCTTATATGTGATTTACTATAATTGTTCATCTTGTGATTTTTAGTCTTTTGACTGTTTCAATTTTGATCTCTGGTAGAATCTTGTCATATCCCTTTTTGGAAACTCGATAGCGAAAATGGTACCGGAGTTGTGGCCATGAGATTTAGTCCATATTGTGATATAAGACTTACCCTAGACTTGACTTCTTGTTAAACTTGGTTCTGGTAATTTTTGGGGTTTGATTTGGGTCCCAAAAATTGGACTTCACTTTAATCATGTTTATCCTTGGAAACCGATATACCGATTGTATACTACAGTATACCGACGGTATACCGATTTTGACCGACTTAGATTTTTAGATATTCTCTGTGAACCTTATCGGCATACCGACAGTATACTATAGTGTACCGACGGTATACCGATCATTGTCGACATTGTTAACCGACTTTAGGATATTTGTCTTGGCCGGCATACCGATGGTATACTGATTTGTAGAACTTTGTTTTCCAGAATCTTTCTTACCTACTTGGAATGGCATACCAACGGTATACTATAGTATATCAATGGTATACCAATTTGATAGAATCCAGACTTGCCGTATTTTTTCTATCTCTGGACCGGTATACCGACGATGTACTGGACTGTACCGACGGTATACCGATCATGCTCTTTCTTTAGGAGTTCTTGGTTTTTCGTGATTTCATTTTGATTCTTCTGGATTTTGCTTGGACACATGATGACTTAAGCTAACTAGACATGAACTTACATGGCTTCAGATGACTTGACTTGACTTGGCTTTACTCGGTTTCACCCGGCTTTGTTCTACTATACGTGATGACATGATTGACTTGAATTGACTTGGCATGACTTTACATGGCTTCATCGGACATGGCTTGACTTGGTTTCACTTGGCTTCACCTGGATGGACTTGGCTTCACATGGTTATACATTTCTTTACCTGGCTTCACATGGCTTTACCTGACTTTACTTGGTTTCACATGGCTTGGTTGTTGTCGTGGCTTACATGAGTCCGTTTGTGCAATATATATTAAAACTTATTTATATTACTATTAGAACTTGTTTTGTTGCATCATGTCTAGGATGGATTCTGCAGAATGCCACACCCGGATTCATACAAGAAAAAACTAGGGGTTATTAACTAGAGATTCACTTTGTACATGGCTAAGAATTTTTTTAGATTGCATGTAGTCCCGATTATTCATATGGCTATCTTGTGGAGTATCTAGTGGCGTATCTTGTGGAGTATCTTGAGGAGTATTCGTGGCTGGTTTGTGCGTATCGATATTATGGACGGACTACAGTGGCATGTTATCAGAAGAAACCCTAGTATCGTGTTGCATTATAATTGTTAGTAATTAGGATTGTGATAACCCTAGTTATTTAAAGTATCAAGCCGTACTTATATGATTTGACGTGATTGATGGATGATGGTTAGTCTAGTCTTTACATGATCACACATTTATTTTATGCACTTGTTATTCTATTTTGCTTATCAGTTCAGGATATGTCTCATTGCAGGTTTCCAGTATTTCTTTTATTATCCTGAGATTATTACATTCAGTCTTTACTTTCAATAGTTGTATTGCTTGAGTTGTTGGTTTAAGTTCGTAGATTGGCTTCCTTTGTGGTACTTGCTATTTGGGGTCTGATTTCAGTGGTTTTGCATGGCCAGATCCAGTAACAACACCGGAGGATCTTCCGTACCTTCCTGAGGATGGTGACCACCAAAAGCACCAGATCACTTGGGTGGATTTTCTTACTTCCCCACTCTGATGTACATTCTACTTTTGTTGGCGTTTAGCCACTGAGCACGTGTTTAGCTCATATTTTGGTTTGATCGGTTAGCTTACGGGCAATAGCATGATTGGCATATCCTAGGGTTGATCATGTATGACTTATATTCTGGTTAGTTTATTCATTTTGTGTTCACTAGCTTCATGGTCATTTGTATATTATAGTTTGGGACACTTTACTATTATATTTTAGCTGATTTTACATCTTGTTATTATTCATGTTGTTCTTATGATTGAGACACTAGGGTTTGTTGGACCTAGGCTTTACTGTTGGTTTGCAGTAGTGATCCCTCATGTCTTACAGCTTTACCGTATACGCGGAGTACCGGTGTGCTCTAAGTATACGTAGCTGGCATTGTCAGTCTCGCTCTCCAGTATTCTGGTTTTGGGGTGTGACAGTTTCTATATAACTCTCTTCTCTTCTAATAATCAAACCCCCAAGATCCCGTAGGGCCGATCCTCAGGGTGCACTATTAGTCTTATCATTCATATCAATCTCTTAATCACTTTACAAGTTATTCATGCAGTTCTATCTTTACAGTAACGATACAGAAAACATAGAAAAAATCTCTAGTTAAACAGACATGGCAACAGTTCTTCTATCCCTCTCTATCTCTTTTCAACTAAGCATGCAGTTCTACTCTATCTTTAGCATTCTATATAGAGACATATTCAAGTATTCTTTTACTCTAATCTATTAGCATGGCAATGGTTCGTTCGATAACGGTGACCGTGTAACTTAGCATGCAACATTCATTTCTATACTTAGCATGGCAATGGTTCTATCTCTTTAGACAAGCATATAAGTTCTTTTGTTAAGCATGCAGGTTCATGTTTTATCATTCTTCTTATAAACACTATCTTCTTATCACAAGTAGTTATAAAACCAGATTCTTTATTAGGTATGAAAGAATCAGAGAATGAAGTTTTGTCCATTCACCTAGATCAATCGTCTTTTGTTTCAACAATGAGCTCTTCAGGAAGGCTTCTTCTCGAGCCAGTAAACCGATATCTCTTATACATAGTGCCAACGCGAAGTGGGACACTACAGTTTTGGTTGAAATTAATTAGGTAGAAACCACCTAAATAGGCTAAATTTACCAAAAATACCCTTTGTTGAAAATAGAGAGAATGTAGTTTGGTTATAACTAAATAGCAGGGTCAGTCCTGAGCTTATGGAGGCCCAGAGTGAACTCTCGAAATGGGGCCCTCATACATAATGTGGAAAGAAATAACTAAAATAAAAAATAGAAAAACACAAAAAAAAATATAATTGCCACCAGAAATTGAATTAAGGATCTATAATGTAAAAATCTAACATAATAGCCACTAAACCACAACTCTTTTGAATTAAGGGTGGCACATAGGGCATCATGATTAGATACATCCATATTGGTGCCTCCTTTTAGTTTTGGGGGCCCTGAGTCATTACCCAACCTGGGACCGCCCCTGCTAAACAGAGTCAATTTCGGCGTCTACAAGGACCGTGCAACAAAGTCCAAGTCTGAGTGTGTGTCCAAGTCCAATCTAGATTATAATCATTCTAATATTTATTTGTATTTTGGAGTTATTTAATTAGTGAATTTGGTATTACATTTTGGTTAGGAAAAGGTATTATATTCCGTATAGGATTGGATTAGTATATTAGTTTAGCATTAATATGGTAATTAATATTCATGTACATGAAAACTTTTTAATTATAGAGAAGAGATTAAGATTGTTTTATTATTAAATTTTAGTATTTGATCCAACTTTTTTACAAATAGAAATTTTAAATTCGTCTCAACCTCAAGTTTTCCACTTTATTGATAGTGTTGTCTTCGATTTCTCTGTTGCCTCGTCTTTCATTGTCAAACGGTAACTTCATTACAAATATTTATTTTGGGGACAACAAATTCAAATCCTTAAAATATTCTTCTCCTGATCATATCCCAACCATCTCTACCATAAACCTAAGGAAAGAAAAAAATGGCTCTGATTAACCAAAATGTAGTCAAGGAATGAGCATTGCAGAGTTGTCTTGATTAAAAAAAGGATAATTATATTCTCGAAAGAGGAATTTAGGAAGAAAAAGAAAATGGATCTGATTAACCAAAATGTAAGAATTTTTTTTTTCTTTTTTGCAAATTATGTTCCCTGGCACATATAGTCTCACACATAAGGGTTTCAAAGAGAGAATCCTAGTCCATTCAAATCCTTAAAATATTCTTCTCCAGGTATGATCATATCCCAACCATCTCCACTATAAACCCAAGGGAAGAAAAAAAATGGTTCTGATTAACCAAAATGTAATCAAGGGAAGAGCATTGCAGAGTTGTCCTGATTAAAAGAAAGAAGTATAGTTATATTCTCCAAAGAGGAATTTAGAAAGAAAGGAAATTGATCTGATTAAGCAAAATGTAAGATTTTCTTTTCAGAAAATTTTATCCTGAGGAAAAATATTTTATATATTTGTGCGTGGAGGAAAAAGTTTGAGGATATTGTAAATAGAGGGACAATTTGTCATAATCTTGGGCAAGTTGTGCCTCATCTATCCCAAAGGGACAACTTGTCATAAACTTTGGCAAGTTATGATGACTTGCTATAATCTTTGACAACTTATGCTTGATCCGCACCCCCATCCACAGACCGCCATTTATTTTGGCGAGTTGCGTCATAATTTTTGGCGAGTTGATGGTTTGTCATAATTTTGTTGATACTTGACCGAGGACGTAAAAATTATTTCCATGCTTCTTCGCATCTGTCAAAAAACATGTAGAACTAGAAATTAATTTATTTGAAGATCTATTTCTGGTTTTAGATGTTTTTTGATATATAGACGAAGAAGCATAAAATTTTATTCTTGAGATTAATTCACAATCACGATATATAAATATATATGTTATTCAAATATCACCTACATTTGATAATAGAAATAGTGAATATTTTTCTGATTACCAGCATGTTAGTTCGAATGCTAGTTCTTACCAACTAATATATATTTCTTACCAACTAAAAATCACAATCATACAAAATTAATTATGACGAGCCGCATGCAAAAGCAAACTCGCCAAAAATTATGACGAGCTGTATACAACTCGCCAAAATAAACGACGGTATGTGGATAAGAGTGCGGAACAAACATATCTTGCCAAAAATTATGGCAAGTCAGCATAACTCGCCAAAAATTATGGCAAGTTGTTCCTCTATTTACAATAACCTCAAACTTTTTCTTCCACTCAAAACTTTTCCCTCCACTCGCCAACAAAGAAAATTTTCTCCCATAGGATGAAATTTTCTGTTTCCTTTTATTTTCTTTAAATTATGTTTCCTGGTACATATAGTCTCACACATAAGGGTGTCAAAGAGAGAATCCTAGTCCAGTGGAGGGTCTTTACGACGAACTTCCCTCTGATATTTTCATGACAATTTTTCTTGTGGATCAAAATCACGTCTTCCCATGTGCTGTGCTTGCGTGCCACTCCTTCCTTCTACTCCAAACCATTCCCTCCCACATGCCAGCCAGTTCTTCTGGTTCCCACCCACCCCCCCCCCCCCCCCCTCTTTCTCTTTCCCCTTTTTTCAATTCTTTTTCTTTCTACTCTCTCGAGTCTGCACTTTCTTGGCATTTCCTTGCTTCCTCTGCTGAGCCTGAGCTTCTTGATCCCAAGGTTTAGAAAAGAGAAGGTTATTTGGGACCACAGAGCTGCACTTAAAAGAGTCTATTTGGTTAGGGTAAATTATAAGGGCACTGCACATTTTACTCGGGACTAGTTCATTTTCAAATTAGAAAAAATTACAAATTTGCCATCATGAAAGTTACTCGGGACTAGTCCACTGTAATACTCAGGACTGTCAAAATTTTGACAGTCCTACCACTTGGAAGGACTGTCAAAATTTTGACAGTTCTACACATAGATAGGACTGTCAAAATTTTGACAGTCCCATTTATAAGGACACTGCACATTTGACTCTGGGCTAGTCCATTGGAAATTTACAAAAAATTACAAGTTTGCCATCATGAAAGTTAGTCGGGGCTAGCCCACAGTTATAATCCGGACTGTCAAAATTTTGACAGTCCTACCACTTGGACGGACTGTCAAAATTTTGACAGTCCTACCCAATTTGTAGGACTGTGAAAATGTTGACAGTCCTACAAATTGTTAGGACTGTCAAAAATTTGACAGTCCATTTTCCAAAATTACAAGTTTGCCACTCTGATAGTTAGTTGGGGTTACCCCACACCAAAGTATAAAAGTCAAATGGGTTTCTATTTTTGGCATTCCACCTAGACTTAAGAAACCCTCATTCCACCAAGCCCAAACCTAAATTTGGAAATAGCTAGTTGTGGTTGGAGAAGTATTTTACCTAGGTGATACCCCAAGGAATATTCTTCCGGTATGTCTTCGACAACCTACGTTGAATAAGTTTTGCAAATGTGCGAAAAAGATTTAGTTTATTTTGATTAATGTAGGAACAATGCATGAAAAAATGTTCGATGACGAAGTCGGATCGTCCAATTCATTAATTATGCACTCCGGACGTTCCGAAGTACAAGTTGGTTGTTCCGAAGCACGTACGGTACGTAAAACGACAACCCTAATTTGACAGTCACGAGTTAGGACTGTAAACATTAGACAGTCCTATATAAATATAGGACTGTCAAAAATTCCACAGTCCTATATATTATAGGACTGTCATAAATTCGACAGTCCTACGTAAAAGTAGGACTGTCATAATTTTAACAGTCCTATATAAAAATAGGACTGTCTAAATAGTGACAGTCCTGGATAATTATATGAAGTTATTAATTTTTATATTATTTTATATTGGTTATAGGACCAAGCTTGTTCAGATATTGTGGTACATCCTGCTGTTGGTGTTGATGTGGATGATATTTTCTCAACGGATATTAAGTTTGCAAGCCATGAAGAAGCATTAGAGTGGTGCAGAGAAGTTGGGAGACGACATAACGTAGTTATTGTCATTGCAAGATCCATCCGATCTCGGCCGGGCTGAAAATATCTTGAGCTTGGATGCGAAAGAGGAGGTGTGTTTAGGCATCATAAAAAGAAGGGTGTTGTTGAAAAAGAAATCCCTAAGAAAAATGTTGGGACGAGAAAATGTGGTTGTCCATTGAAGGTGTTGATTGTAAAAGTTGAAGATATGAAGTGGACAATCGAAGTTTAGAATGGAAGACACAATCATCCTATTCCAGGGACACTTACGGGTCATGCCTACGTGGCACGGTTGAAGGAGGATGAGAAAAAGTTGGTTGAAGAAATGTTCCTTTCAGGAGTTGCACCGAAACAAATATATTCTGTTGTGCGACAAAAACAAGATGGGAACAAGTCCACCATAAGGACGATCTATAATAGTTTGGCCAGAGCGAAATGCAATAGTATGAAAGGAAGAATGGCGATGCAGCAAGTATTGAAGTTGCTTGGGGAGCATCACTACGTGGAGTACCATAGAAGACATCCACAAACTGATGAACTCCTTTCATTGTTTTGGGCTCATCCTGATTGCACACATATGGCTCGGTCCTTCGCAGACGTGTTGGTCCTTGATTGTACATATAAGACCAACAAGTTCAAGATGCCTCTTTTGCATGTTGTCGGGTTTACGTCTACGGGAAAAACATTTACAGTCGCTTTTTGTTTTATGAAGAGTGAGACAGTAAAGGATTACACATGGGCGTTGAGGAAACTACAATCCCTTTACACAGGTTACAAAGAGCCGTATGTTTTTGTTACTGACAGAGAATATGCGTTGATAAATGCTATAGATATTGTATTTCCTCATGCGCATAGACTACTATGCACTTGGCATATAAATAGAAATATCCATGCTCAATGCAAGAAAAAATTTGAAACTGTGGACGGTAAAATTGACATGTTTCGCTTCGAAGAATTCTACAGTGATTGGAGTCTTGTATGGCAAGCAAGTACTACAGACAGTTACGACGCAGCATGGTACATGTTCCAACAAAAGTGGGAGCCAAGTAACCCGACATGCATATCTTATATCAAAGATACTTGGCTAGGACCACATAAAGAGCAATTCGTCTTAGCATGGACCAACATGGTGAAGCATTATGGCACGATCACTACGAACCGGGTCGAAGGGGCACACTCATGTTTGAAAAGATATCTACGCTCATCGGTCGGTAATTTTGTCTCTGTTTGGCAATCGATTCATTTGATGACTATTGCCACGGTGAACGATATTGTAGCATCATTTGAGATGAGCCTCAATATTGCAAAGCATGAATACAAGCAAGAACACCTCTTGGATGGTTTAACTCATGTGGTATCTCACAAGGCCTTGGGGTTATTGCTTGAGGAGATTCGAAGGTCGAAGTCGGTGGGTTATGATCCCGAGGTTTGCAGTTGTTCATATCGACATTCACTCGGACTTCCGTGTGCACATGAAATCAACGAATACCGTCGTGAATCTATACCTATTCCAATAGATGTTGTTGATCAACGTTGGCGACAGCTGTCGATAATGCCGGCGGTGGATGTGCAAGATGATTTCTTTGCGTTGTCCCAAGTTAAACTACTTCACGCAAGGTGGTGTGGCGCAACGGAACCGGAGAGAAGATCCATTGAGTTTAAAATCCATGAGATTGCAGTCCCGGCAACTACTCGATTGCAAGAGCCATCCGTTGTTCGAACTCCTAAGGGAAGACCACACTCAAGAAAGAGTAGAGCCAAAAAGAAGGAGGAGGAGTCAACTAAAAGAGATCCATCCTTATTTGAACATATCGAACGCAGTTTGGAGGCAAAGTCCGTTGTTCGAACTCCTAAGCTAACTATTCGAAGGGGAAAGAAACAGAAAATGATAGATGCAGGCACGGCGGAGGGTGTTGAAAGCTTTTCTGTTTCTTATAGTCTATACATTGAAAAATTCCTACCTGAGATACGGAACTTCATTTGGTCTATTGATGATGTTCCTGCGGATGGCCACTGTGGATACCATGCACTAGCAAGACAACTAGGCTATTCAGTGGAAGCAGGATGGCGACAGGTTAGGGCAGAGCTGTACGAGGAGTTGGAGTCGCGACTAGCCTTCTATAGCCAGATACTTGGCGAAGAAATTATTGGGGATTTGTTGGCAGGCATACCTTGTACGAAAACAGTTACCGGACCAGAGCATTACATGGATGTCCCGCCTGCTGCTTACGTCTTCTCTAATAGGTATAAGTTACCTATTGTAATTATCTCACATGGTATTAACAATACTTTCTTTCCAATGTGTGCCCCCCGGCCGAACACCGAGTATCCAATCTATGTTGCATTGGGCTTGTGGGACAATACTTCGTCATCCCAAGGTTGATCGCTCATTCTCCTATTCCGCCACCTTCTACGCTTTGGTATAAACACGCATCTGAGGAAGCGATCGTATGGACGACACCCTACATGGATGCAATGGCGGCCTATAAGAAGATGATGAAGATGGAGGATCCAAAAATTATGTCGGACGACTACTTTGATATTTTAATCGATTGATACTGCCCCAAGTGAAAATGTATAATTTTTTGATCCATGTTTGAACAAGTGTATATTGAACCATATGTTGTATGTTGTGTAATGAAAAGAGTTATGAAGATTTTGATTGTATATTGCGCATTGGTACTAATAACTTAGGACTGTCATTATGGAAAACTGCCAGGATACTAGGACTGTCACAATTTTGACAGTCCAAGTGTAAACTAGGACTGTTAAAATTGTGACAATCCTAAAGTTTACCCACTGTCAATTTTGACATATATATAACTTTAGGACTGTCAAAATTTTGACAGTCCTAGTGTAAACTAGGACTATCAAAATTGTGACAGTCCTAAAGTTTACCCACTGTCAATTTTGACATATATATAACTTTAGGACTGTCAAAATTTTGACAGTCCTAGTGTAAACTAGGACTGTCAAAAATGTGACAGTCCTAAAGTTTACTCACTGTCAATTTTGGACAGTCCTAGTTTACACTAGGATTGAATATACAGTTAATCCACTGACCAATATGCACAGTATACAGATCAAAATAGTAACAACAAGGCAAAATAAACACAAACTGTCACAAGTAGGCAAAATTATAGTTTAAAGTTTTACAACTCAAATCCTCAATATCGTCAAAAGTGATATTCAATCAAACTTTTACAACGTTTACAACTAAAATTATAGTTTAAAGTTTTACAACGTTTACAATTTTATAACACAAAATAATTGTTCAAACGTCATGGCGCCTCTTCGTGCGTTGCTCTCTAGTATCCAAGAAAGGATATTCTTCGGCGTTGTCAATTTTTTGGAGTTCGTCATTGATTGTCATAAAATTGGAACCCTGGCAACTGACGAGGCTTCTTCCCAACTTCTTAACTTTCCTTGTCTATTCATGAAAAATAAAAAAATTTGTTAGACAAAGTTACAAATATCAAACTTAAGGTCTACAAGTAGGCTCACCATCTTGACCAGTGCAGTATATAAGACCGATTTGGGAGGAAGATCTGACGGTACACGCACAATATCCCCTCCGCGCTGGAACAAGGTCGGTAGTCCGACACCGGCGTAGTAGGCGAGGTAGTCGTCGCTGCACTCCGCCATATTGACTGCTGCTAGCCGGTCGGTATCTCTAATGACGTGGCGTTGCCACTCGGTGAAGAAGGCCGATACCCAGTTGAATTGTGCAGGTATGTAGTTTAGCGGTTTTGTACCGGGCGGAGGAGTTATCATTTGCAAAGTTCGTCTTGGGACAGTTTGTACGTAGCCAAACTGACGTAGCACTCTATCCGGCATATAAGCCTCCTTGATTTCATGACAACTGATAAGACCGTGATATAAGGCGACTGGTTGCAACGGACGGGTAGTCTGTCGCAAATCACGGTATGGATCCCATACAATCTGCACCACATAAAATTTAACATAATGTCATTTAGCATAACGTAGTAAATTAATACCAAATAAGTACAAAATTAGGTCTACATTCACCTCTTCTTTCGTCATATCTTCGAGTGCATGCCGTAGAGCGGCCAATGTGTGAGTACGTTTGGCATCTTCTTTAGTAGGCTTCCATCGGCACATTCTAGGCAGGTTCTCATCATACCCTAGGCTCAGCTTCGTCCGCTGCAGGGTTGGAAAGTGCTGTATATCCATGCCTTCACGTTACCGGAAATATATTAGTCCAAAAATAAACAACACAATTTAAATTTATGTAAACAAGTTGACAAAGATATATCTATACATGGAGTAGAGTCTGGCATCCGAAAATTATCTTCGAACCCACACGGGATGCCGCACCAAGCTCGCGGTAAAGGTATGCTAGTATACCGCTTCCCCAAGAAATTTCGTCCACCGTTTCAATGTTGTCCAAATCGATGAGATATTTCGCATTTATGGACGTTCCAGACTTATCGGTAATGCCGACAGCCCCTAAGATGAACTGCATATAACCGCGGGCCACATTATCGCTATTATCGAATTTGGGGGCCGGCTCAGCAAATATCTGCTCCAAATATTTTAGAGGAAGTCCGTAGGACTTCTTGAATTCTCGAAGACTAGTAAAACTAGTGGAATCAACTCCCAGACACCCTGATACATGATCCACAATATTGTCGTAATAGTCGATGCTCGATTCATCAAAAGTATGATTTTGCATGGGACTACCATCAACCCTAAGTCCCAATATATGATGGACGTCATCAAGGGTAATCGTCAACTCCCCATTGGGTAGATGGAAAGTGTTGGTCTCTAGATGCCACCGTTCTACAAATGCTGAAATCAGTGCATTATCCACCGTCGTATATGAGTAGCTACCCAAATATTGTAGACCGGTGGGACTAATTTTTGCCTTCACATCATCTCCCAATAATTCATACCTCCATGTATTCAATTTTTTGCCATGGTTGATCACCGTCAACATACGACCACTCTCCTGAAAAGTCAACAATTGGATGAAATTAAACCTCCATGTAAAATGAACTTTGAACTTACAACTATATATAAATTTTTCATAACGTAATGTACTTACCGGATTGTTCCATATTTGGTATGCAATATGGTTTTCGATCGACGGTAACATAGAGCAACCGTTTGGACGAGTGTCGACTGGACAATCTGCCTGCTCAGAAGGTCCCGAACCATCAGTAGGCCGGTTTCCGAGAGTTTGTGGAAGACTCTCGACAGGACTATCTGCAGGCTGAGAAGGTCCTGAACCATCAGTAGGCCGATTTGGAACATTTGGCATGTCCTCATCGGAGGAGGAAGAAGAACCGGAAGAACTAGGAGGAGCACGTCTCTTTGTGGCAATCTTCTTCGTCAATGGACGTTTTCTCACTTCAGGGCGTGCCTCGGCCTCGCGGATAGTGACGCCTTACGAAACTGTGTGTTTCTTACGCATCGACGTAGTAGGGCGTCTTCTCATTTCTTCATGACTATAAGACAAAAATTAATATATACAGACAAAAATTAATTTATATTTTAACATAATAATTGAATTTTTTTTTCAGGACTGTAGCCATTTCTACAGTCCTGTAAGTATACAGGACTGCAGATTTATCAACAGTCCTAATATTTTAGGACTGTAGAATTTTCTACAGTCCCATATAGATTTAGGACTATAGGAAATTCGACAGTCCTATATATATATAGGACTGTCGAATTTCCTACAGTCCTAAATCTGTATGGGACTGTAGGAAATTCTACAGTCCCGCTCAATACTGCTCGATAATGTCGAGCAGTCTCGACATTGTACACCCTAAAATCATGTTCCAAACGACTTCTATGTCTAAACTATATCCTAGACTCCGCCAAGGACTAGTATGCCCTCATTTGAAAGAAAATAACTCAAAATTTTCAACATGCAAGAGGATTTCTTATAATTTTTGGACAATTTTTTAAATACAATAGTACAAGGAGAATGATGAATTCTATCTTGGTTCTTTCGAGACTTTGGGAGCCATCGACAAGGAGGAGGAGGACAGCGGAGATCGGACGGCGGGAGGGGGTCGGCGGGAGGGGGGAAAGCTCCGGTCGGGGGGGGGGAGCTAGGTTTCCAGAATAATAAGAATGGATGTTTTCAAAACTTGGGCTACCCCCAAGTAAATACTTGGGCTAGTATGAGTAAAGGTTGCTCTATAGTGGGCTAGCCCCAATCCTGGGCTAGCCCCAAGTAAAATTGACAGTGCCCTTATCAAAAGCCTTGGTTAGGTGTTGTTGGTTTTGGTTATGTTTTCTTACAAAAGTTCAAATTCCTCTTTCTTTCTTTAGTCCCACATCGGATGCACCAAAGCCTTCTTGTGTACATATATTAGTTTCTCTCCTTTTCTCTATTAAGTTGTTGTGTGGGAAACCCCTTGGGCCACACGCGCGTGCCGCTGCCGCCACCAGGTTCGGCTCGGCGCGCATAAAGGGTGCGGGTACGCGCCCACATCTGCGGGCGCCGAATGCCGATCCGATTTTCTCTTCGGGTTCGGACTGGGACCCTAAAATTTTTTTTTCTCCTTTCATTTATTTTTCTGAACGTTGGAATTAATTTCTGAACGTTACAAATGTTTTGAACCGTTACAATTTTTTATGTCCAGATTCATTCTTTTAATTCTCCTGTGTAACGGCTGAATTAATCGAAAATTAATTCAGACCGTTACACATCAGTCTTATATATTTGTCTGTGTGTTTTTTTGTAAACGTCTCAGAAAAAATTCTTTACGAAAAATCTCTGTCAACATTCTGTTCGATCTTCATCGTCTCCAAGCTCTGGGCAGAGCTAAGTTCTGGTCATTCTCTCCAAGTCGTGTGCGACAACGAGATACCGGTAGTGCGAGGGTTTTACCACTAGGAGCTTCGGAAACGTCTGTCCACAGATCCCGAATAAACTCTTAGGGCAGTGCTTCGTGCACGACTTTCCCAGAGGCCGGTAACATCTGTTTAATTTTATTTTTGTATTCTAAAATTTTTCAGTAAGTAAAAGAAAATATTTCTAACAATCTAAGAGTTTATTCTATTTGTTAGCAATTTGTTATTTGTTAATAATTGATTTCTAAACATACTGTAGCAACATACTAATTTATTTGTTATAATTGATTTCTAGAAATTGTTCACAATTTGTTCTATAGCAATTTCTAAGTAGCTACTGTTAGCTACTGTGAGTTAGTTCTATGTAGCTATTGTAAGTTAGAGTTGTTACAATTTCTAAGTAGAAGTTGTAAGTTAGAGTTGTTACAATTTCAAAGTAGCTACTGTTACTTACTTACTGTAGCAAATTTATTTTCTAGAAATTCAACAAGTTGATTTCGTAGCAAATACAAGTTCACCTCTAACAATTTTTAGTTACTGTAGCAAATTTTCTACAAATTCAACAAGTTTATTTCGTTTCTCGTACCAAAGATAGTTATTGTAACAAATTCAAGTTAACAGTACAAATTCCTCAATTGATTTATTTGTTTACTTATCAAATTGCTTACTATATTGTCAAATTGTAAATCTGCTTAAAGTGTTCTAAATATTGTTAGCACATTTGATAAAATTATAATTTTTTGATCACAAAATTTCTTTCAGTTGTTACATACAATTTGCTTCATTTTTAATCACTTAGTTTTTTGAAAGCAACTAGGACCAAAAAGAAAACAGTTTAGTAAAAGAAAATTGCAAATAAAATCTTCAAATCTAAAGTTTCAAAGTAGAGACAAACTCGGGCACAAGCCAAAAGGGTCCTTCTGTCAACCGGGTGTAAACAACCCTAAGCGACACGGTACTTAAGAGTCTTCGGACCACCGCTAGCTTGATGGCTCATACTTCAAGAGATGGCAGAGCCAAATAAAATTTTGGCTCACGACCTTAGGACTTATTTCTGCCATTGATGGGTCAACACCCATCACAAATGATTCTGATGAAACTGAGTCTGACATAGGAGTGTCCACCTCGTCGAAACCAAAAACCCCAAAAGAGATAGACTTCCACTGCTTTCATAGAATTCTAAGCGCATTATCTGAATCCTTGTATGATATATTTTTTGAATACAAGAGCGCTAAAGAATTATGGAAAGCCTTGGAAGATGAATACGGCTGTGATGATGCCGGAAAAGAAAGGTTTAATTCTTCAACCTTTAATAGGTATTTTATGGTAGATAACAAACCAATGAATGACCAGCTACATGAATTCCAAGAATACCTTAGACATATTCAAGCCAAAGGGACATCTTTCTCCAATGAACATAAAATAGCATGCTTAATAGACAAGCTACCTCTCTTGGTCTGATATGGCTAAGGATCTTATCCATACACAAGGAGATCTTACCTACAATCAAGTCCTAAAGAAAATTAGAACCGAAGAACAAATTAGATTGAGGTCTAAGCCTAAGACTGAATCTAAAGCTAAGGTAAACCTTGTAGAAGGCCAAGGAAAACCCAAGTCTAATTTTCCTTATAAACCCAAGAAGAATTTCTTCAAGAAGAAGAAAAACTTTCAGTCTAACCACCAAAACCATCATCACCAAAACCATCATCACCAAAACCAAAAACCTAGAAACTTCAGTCAGACTCAGGATCAAAAGAGATTTTATTTTGTGTGTGGTAAAACAAACCATATGGCCATCAACTGCTACCATAGGAAGAAGGAAGCTGTCCAAACCTCCTACAAAGGAAAGGGCTCAGTTAGACCAGAAGCGAACATGCTTCACAAAGGTTCTTCGAGTTTCTTCAGGTCTGTAAGCTTTCAACCCCTTATTAACCTCTCTTACCATTCTGATGATTGGTGGTTGGATTCTGGAGCTAATGTTCACGTTTCGTTTGATCGCTCCTGTTTTTCAAACTATCAGGAATCAAGTGGAGGAGGTATGACCCTAGGAGATGGCTCAACGGCACAAATTATTGGAAGAGGAAAAGTTAACCTGAAGATGACATCAGAAAAAATCTTAACTCTTCATGATGTTCTTCATGTGCCGTCTGTCAGGAGAAACCTAGTCAGTGGATCCCTTCTTGTAGTCTCAGGATACAAAATTGTAATGGAGGCTAATAAAGTAGTTTTTTCTAAGCATGACTCTTTTATAGGAAAAGGCTTTGTAAAAGACGGTCTTTTCATTTTAAGTACAATGAATAAAATGTCTGATTGTTCTCTCATTGTCTCTAATATAGAATATTCAAATATTTGGCATGGCAGACTAGGTCATGTGAACCTCGGTTCTATTAAAAGAATGATGACCTTAGATCTTATTCCCAAGACTCCAATAGATGACAAACACAAATGTGAGATTTGTGTTCAAGCCAAACACACTAGATTATCTTTCAAATCTGTAGAAAAAAATTCTGACCTTCTAGAACTTATCCATAGTGATGTATGTGACTCAAATAGGATTTTGACCAGAGGCGGTAGAAAATACTTTGTTACATTTATAGATGATTATTCAAAGTATTGTTATATCTACCTTCTCAAAACCAAAGATGAAGTTCTAGATAGATTTAAGGTCTAAAAATCTGAAGCTGAGAATCAATTAGAAAGGAAGATTAAGATCCTTAGATCTGATCGTGGTGGAGAATATACCTCAAACGAAATGACTAACTTCTGTGAAGAACATGAAATAATTCATGAGGTAACTGCTCCATATTCACCTCAGTCTAACGGAGTTGCTGAACGCAAGAACCGCACTCTTTTAGATATGGTGAATGCCATGCTTCTCAGCTCTGGTGCTCCTGATAACTTGTGGGGAGAAGCTCTTTTAACTGCCTGTTACATTCTTAATAGGATTCCTAGTAAGACAAAAGATAAGACTCCCTATGAGCTGTGGAAAGGTAGAGCACCTAGGATTAATTACCTTAGAGTTTGGGGATGCCTTGCTAAAGTCGGAATTCCCGAACCTAAAAAGAGGAAGATTGGTCCCAAGACTGTAGACGTTGTTTTCATAGGATATGCCTTAGACAGCTATGCCAATAGATTTCTAGTGACTCACTCAGAAGTAAATGAAATCTCTAACAATACCATTATAGAAGCAAGAGATGCAGTTTACTTTGAAAATATATTTCCCTTTAAGGATAGAAGTTCAATCTCTTCCTCCATACCCTCTACTAGTTCTCAAGTCCAAATACCTAGCTCTCAATCTGAACAAGACTTAGAACCAAGACGGAGTAAAAGGAATAGGATTGAGAAAAATTTAGGAGAAGAATTCTTCATATTTTTGATAGAGGGTGATCCCTAAACTTATAAAGAAGCAATGTCGTCTCCTGATGCTCCCTTCTGGAAAGAAGCCATTAACAGTGAATACAACTCCATCATGGAGAATAACACTTAGTTTCTAACAGATCTACCTTTAGGGAATAAACCAATAGGTTGTAAGTGGATTTTCAATAAGAAACTCAGAGCCGATGGTACTATAGAGAAATACAAAGCTAGATTAGTTGCTAAGGGTTTTACCCAGAAGAAAGGGTTAGATTATTTTGATACCTACTCTCCTGTAGCTAGGATCACATCCATTAGAATTCTCTTGGCCTTAGCATCCATTCATGATATGCTAATCCATCAAATGGATGTAAAGACATCATTTTTGAATGGAGATCTAGAGGAAGAACTTTATATGGACCAACCTGAAGGTTTCATTGCTAAAGGTCAAGAAAATAAAGTTTACAGACTAGTAAAATCTCTCTATGGCTTGAAACAAGCTTCCAAACAATGGCACAACAAATTTGACAAAGTAATTTATGAATATGGTTTCTTGTCAAATGAGTATGACAAATGTATATACTCTAAAGGTACATGTAAAAGTTGTGTCATTTTATGCTTGTATGTAGATGACATTTTTATCCTAGGTTTATCACTGGAATTGATAAATACTACAAAGAACTATTTATCTAGCCAGTTTGATATGAAAGACCTAGGAGAAGCCAACTTAATTTTAGGAATGCAAGTGACCAAAGGCAAAGAGGGTTATACTCTATCTTTAACACATTTAATTGAAAAAATGCTAAAAAGGTTTGAGTTATTTGATAAGAAACATGTCCTTACTCCTTATGACAGCAGTATTGTACTGAAAAAGAATGAAGGACCACCTTTGGAACAACATAAATATTCACAGATGATAGGCTCCCTTATGTATATAACAAACAGAACAAGACCTGATATTACATTTGCTATTGGGAGACTAAGCAGGTATACCAGTAACCCAAATCAGTCACATTGGACTGCCTTGGATAGGGTATTTAGATATCTCAAGGGCACCCTAGACTACAAACTTCATTTTACTAGGCACCCTGATATCATAGAAGGTTATTCAGATGCAAACTGGGTAACCGACTCACATGATATAAAATCTACTACTGGATATGTATTTACTCTAGGAGGAGCTGCAATCTCCTGGGGCTCTTGCAAGCAAACTATCATAGCTAGGAGTACAATGGACTCTGAAATGATAGCTTTAGATACAACTTGCACAGAAGCAGAATGGCTTAAAAATCTTATTATGCATATACCTGTTTCTCTTAGTCCTGTTCCTGCAATTTCTATAAATTGTGATAATAAATCTGTTATTGAACTACTAAAGCATGAATCTGTGAATGCTAAGATGAACAGGCACCTACAGCTGCGCTTCAAGTCAATAAAAAGCCTACTAGGCAAATATGTGGTTCTTGACTATATAAAGTCAGAAAAGAACCTTACAGATCACTTGACGAAGGGTCTGTCTAGGACTTTGATCCTAGAATCATCGAGGGGGATGGGGTTAAGCCCATAAGTTAGTCACCAGCAGTGGCAACCCAACCGAGTCTGACTGGAGATCCCAAGAAGCCGGTTCAATAGGTAGAAACAAGCTGAACTTAGGTGACTTTATGGAACACTGACTCGAGATTAAAATCTCATTAAAATAAAGCCCAAGCGGCTGTACATGTGTACAATGACTCCCCATCCCTATGGTGACAGTGTTCCTGTGTGATATGGTTATGATGAGTTTAAACTCTTAATAGGTCCAAGCTGTAATGCTGGGTTGATTCATATCACCAACCATTAAGGACTTACCTATATGAGAGGTCGTGAAGGCCGCGACTATGGGACAGGGCGATCCCAGACAACTCTCGTGAATGTGGAAAGTGCGCATGGCCATTTAAAAGCGCCACCCGATAGATCAAGGACCTCTAGCGTACTATGTGTGCTATTTTTCTAAATCTGGTTCAAGAAGTCTGATTCAAGGCATAGTCCATCAAGCACTTCTTCAGATTAAGGCAATAGTCACTACGTGAGATTCAATGTTGTAGTCCATCTCATCTATGCATAGTATTTTACTGCCCAGATGCTCTCTCTCTCTCTCTCTCTCTATTTTACTTCACTCTTATCTCTGTTTCGGAACTTGACCTTTTGGGGGGGGGATTGTTGGTTTTGGTTATGTTTTCTTGCAAAAGTTCAAATTCCTCTTTCTTTCTATAGTCCCACATCGGATGCACCAAAGCCTTCTTGTGTACATATATTAGTTTCTCTCCTTTGCTCTATTAAGTTGTTGTGTGGGGAACCCCTTGGGCCACACGCGCGCGCCGCCGCCGCCGCCGCCGCCGCCCGGCACGGCTCGATTCGGTTCGGCGCGCGTAACGGGTGTGGGTACGCGCCCACATCTGCGGGCGCCGAATGCCGATCCGATTTCCTCTTCGGGTTCGGGCTGGGACCCTAACAAATTTTTTTCTCCTTTCATTTATTTTTCTGAACGTTACAAATGTTTTGAACCGTTTTATGTCCAGATTCATTCTTTTAATTCTCCTGTGTAACGGCTGAATTAATCGGAAATTAATTCAGACCGTTACACATCAGTCTTATATATTCGTCTGTGTGTTTCTTTGTAAACGTCTCAGAAAAAATTCTTTACGAAAAATCTCTGTCAACATTCTGTTCGATCTTCATCGTCTCCAAGCTCTGGGCAGAGCTAATTTCTGGTCGTTCTCTCCAAGTCGTGTGCGGCAACGAGATACCGGTAGTGCGGGAGTTTTACCACTAGGAGCTTCGGGAACGTCTGCACACAGATCCCGAATAAACTCTTAGGACAGTGCTTCGTGCACGACTTCCCCAGAGGCCGGTAACATCTGTTTAATTTTATTTTTGTATTCTGAAATTTTTCAGTAAATAAAAGAAAATATTTCTAACAGCTGCAACATGCATCGTGACTTGCACCAGCTACAGCATTAATCACAGGGGCCTGTACAGTTCCATGTTCTGGTTGTAAACTCAGAGCTCGAGCAACTAAAGACTTGGACCTACTTCTCGTATTAATGTGTGTGATTAAAACCACACAAATGTTACTTCCAGGAATCAAGATATCAGATTGCAAATAAATTGAAGAAAACACGTTAGATATGACAGTATAGATGGTTCTGCAAACTGAACTCAAATGTTTTCATGTTCGCTGCGGTAAACACGGAGAAATATCGAATGCTGTCAATTTCTGCAATCCATCTACTAATCTCCAATTCATTTCAAAATGTTTATTTATTATCGAAGGGATCGATATTCAAGCATCAAACAGTTCCATTGTGATGTTATCTTAACTAGGGCAGGCCACCAAGACCGCCACCACTCCAGTCTCTGCGCTCTTGCATCTCAGCAAGCTTTTCTTCCTTCAACCTCTTCACAATGTCGAGCATCCTGGGATTGGTGAACCGCTCACGGATATATTTCTGCTCTACTGCTTGTATCTCCTTAATGGCACTTGGATATGGGTTTGGAGGTGGCTTCTTCCTCAGGAGCCGGGATATTTGCTTCAGTTCAGCATATGCCTTCTTCTTAGCTTTCTTCTCTGCCAGATACTCCATCTACACAAGCAACAAAGACGCAAGATCAAGTAAAGGTCGTATAGTTGAATAAACCAGTGGTAGTTATGGACTATTTACGATCAATGGAATGGCATTCCAAAGTAATATTTTGCTAATAAGCCAAAGATCTAGAGAATTTGCAAATATGATACATACATCAGCAATAGCCATCGCTTCCTCTTCAGCGACACCCTGATTTTTCAGCTCAAGTACACGCCAAGAAAAAATTCGAGCTGGAGGGGGGTCGAATCCGCTTATCCTGTTATAAATTAAACGAGCTTATCAAATTCCTGGCAATAAACAGGATCAACTAATAACCAAAATGAACTCTCAACAAAATCAAAATAGTAAGAACCCTGTAAAACCTCTTTCAGAGAAATGGTCTACCGACATACTTCTCTTCTAAATAGATATATTCAATTTGCCCAACAGAAGGTAGAAAAACTGTTTTCTAGACCATCATAAAGCAAAAAAAAAAAAAAACAAGTACACAGCTTGACAATTGGAGTACAGATTACCTGTTCTGTGAAGAGTGAAGATGATTCATAACAAAATTAGGGACACCAAAGAAAAACCAAAAACACGTGCTTAGCTAAATCATAGCACCAGAAGATCAAAACTTTTGGTAGTATGCTTTCCTGCTCCGCTATATTTTCTATGCTTTGTCCGTCATTAACAAATCGCAGAGATCAGAGATAATATTATTTTAATGATGTATTTCAGTATGCGAATAGTTAGGTTCTTTTGTTGAGATTTCTTGACTTCAGGTAGTGTCAAGAAATCTCAACAAAAGAACCTAACTATTCGCATACTGCAATAGAATAGGCAAACTCTTAGATTGTGATGATCTGATGAAATAAAAATAATATTTGAAACAATTATGTTGCAACATTATAATTGTAACAGCAAGAGAGCTTTTAAAACAGCAAGATTGTGTTTCATGGATAATTCCCAAGCAAGAACAGAAGTCTGGTGTGTGACATAGAAGGGTATAGTGAAGTGCAAGATCACTCTGGTTATACATGATAGCTGACTGTATTACTTAGACCAGCATTTCTTACTTCTCAGCGGATGCTGCTCAAAATTGCGATCGCAAAATTTCAGAAGTCCTGGAAAACAAAGTGTTTTATTGTGGACAAAATCAAGAAAGAATTGAATATTAAATCCCATACTCTAATAACTGCATCACACCAAAAATTCCATGCATAATTTTCAATATTGCTTGAAACCTGCATGAGAAGTGAAATATTTGGAAGGGGCTAAAGAATAGATTGCATATGAAACATTACCTGACTGCATCATGGTATAGAGAATCGGGATGCTTCTTGAAGAACCTCTTAACATATACATCTTCCGGCATCTCTATCTTTTTTATTTTCCCATCGGTATGAGGAAATGTGACAGGAGGTGCCCTATGCAACAAAAGCAAGATAAAAATAAGTTTGGGGACTCTAAAGAAAGTTTCAAAGTCAACAAGAAGAACAAGTGACCCATAACTAAGAATAAATAAGAAAGAAAAAGCAATTAGATAAAGATTTCATTTCATGCATACTATCATATACACACAGTATTTATAACACAATTAAAACACATCCATTTCAAGTTTACTATCTAATCTGGGAACTATTTAAAAATTCAAATGTAGTCATGCAGAGGCTTTGGCTTTCCATCTACAATTTAGGTGATTTGAGAGCTGGAAGAGACAACCAAGGTTACCTGGAAAGCATAATGCTCTGTTATGTGGAACGAGAACGGGTGAGCGGTATGCTAGGGGTCCCTGTACGCGGTACACTGGGGGTAGGCTGCTTCATAACGCTTATCAGGAAAGCAGTACGATGGTCCGGAATGTGGTACATTGAATCGGAACTTGGAATAATTTTTTAGGAGCACATATGCAATATAATATTTATATAATAACGATAAAAACAAATAAGTTCATTATTTGCAAACTTCTTAATGATAATGTTTTTTCAATATGAAGTAGCAAGTAATCTCTTCTTAAGTTTTTATTGAAAATGAACTAAAATAACTACTTCTTTTTCTCTTTATCCTTGCTAAATTGCACTTTCTGTTTAGTAAGGGTGGAAAGACGAGGTTGTTGTGATCTTATCTTATGTGAGATGGTGAACTTTCTTCTTGAGTGTCAAGTGTCTTAAAGCTTTCATTCTCCAAAGTTGCCATTGTAGCTCTCATAAGATGTCACTTGTCTAGGTCACCGGTACATGGAAACCACGTACAGTTCGTTGGCGAACCGCGTTCAGGTACCCAGGAGCTGGTACACAATTCGCTACTCATATGGCAAATTCCGGTAACCTTGGAGACAATATCAAGTACAAATCTTGTTCTTGAAATCATGAGAGACATGAGAGAAGTTTGATTGGATCTTATCGAGAAGCAGTCCACTTGCCTAATATTAAGACTACTGCATAAGAACTTGCTCTATTAAAGATAGGATTACAATCAGATGCTCCACGCATATAAATAATAGCTTTTTATGAAGAAAGGAACCCATTTGGAAAACCAGGTAATACCATCTAACCAGTAACATTCTCCCTTGATCAAAATTCAAAGAAAAAAAAGTAAATTAGTAATAACTAATTATAAGTCAACATCTAATATACATCAGTTCCAACAACAGATTATATTTAATATCTTCTACATTACAGATTACAAAAAACAAGGTTTTGTCAGCCAAGATAGGATTTATTGAACGTGTGTCGACTGTTGAGGTATAAATAAAAGACACCCAACAGATATTTGTTCAATGACCCATGTGGAAACCCAAATGAACTCGCATCGTCTAATATGCAAGAAACTCAGATTACAAGAACTTTTTCCAGATTATAATTAATTTCTACTAATGCTAGAGAAATGGATGTTCTAACAATATACTTCTAGTACATAGGGAAGGAGATCAAGTGTGAGGAAGGAAGAATATGTACTCGTCCTACCTATGAGTGATACAATGTGATATTATAGGAGGGTTCGGAAGATTTCCCAGTCAACATCAGTGGATCTCCTCTCATGTACACACTTCTCTTCAAGGAAATTGGAAGGTTGAGAAAAGGAAAGGTGTATGTATCCTGTCTTGTGTGTGTAGACACTTTTGTTCATATCGAACTTGGTTAATTATGAAAACCTTAAGTTCCATTCTAGAAGCCAACTCTCATGATGCATTCTAAATTAAAACATGAAAAAAGTGTCTACACATATCAGTGGTCTCCTGTCATGTACACTTCTCTTCAAGGAAATTGGAAGGTTGAGAAAACGAAAGGTGTGTATATTCGGTCTTGTGTGTGTAGACACATTTGTTTATATCAAACTTCCAAAGAAAATATAACAAAAATAAAGGGTGCACCTAACTCACCGTTATCCATGGAAGACTAAAGGGCATTTGACTTTTTAAGATAATTTCCATCGCAGTCTTAAATCTTCTAAAGTTGGGGAATAAAAAATAGGACTTTAAATTGATCCGTCCCATTTTTTGAATGTTCAAATGAATGTGTAAATCAGAGGAATGTAATGATTGGATAGATAGAAGTTCATGGGATCGTTTACTTGAGTTTATGGACTGTATGGAAAGATTCTTCAACAAAGACTACACAGAATCACATAACTAAACAAGTTCTATGACTATATTGTTGGAAGGACATAAATATCTAACCCTCGATCCTCAGCAGAAATCTGGAATTATGGTGACTCTCTAGTGGGCATTTTAAGCAGATTTAAAAAAAAATTATACACTGTGTGAACTCAGCTTCAGACAAGAAAATGGGTATTCTACCTATGGGGGCGTGTTGGGATAATATAAGTATCAAAGCTTCGATCCTCACCAGGACACCGGAGTTTTGGTGTTGTGGCAGGGATTCTAACATATATGATATGTATTCTGATAGGTACACAAATTCCTCAATTAAATCAAATGAAAGGGTAATCCCTTAACATCCATGAAACGTGAACACGCTGCATTCTTAATCAATATGTCAAACAGTCAAAGATCTTTATATTCCCTTTCACAAAGAAAATTCCAAAGATAACATGGGTTTATTCTCAAGGTGGAAAAGAAAATTAGAAAAAGGTGGACTGATCTAAATCCAGTTTGTGTATATTTTAAGCGGTTCGAATAAAATTCATGAATAATTGCTAACAAACGTACTGTAATGTAACAATTGCATGGGCCATGCATGAATTACATTTACTTGACTTGATGGAATTGATGTGAAGATTCTTGAACAAAGAGTAGACAAAATTGGTATAAAATGAACAAACTGTGGCCAAGCTCAAGGTGATTCTTCTCCGGGCTGAGATATAAAGGGAAGGCTAGGGATTCTTCTCCAGGCTGTGGTCGCAGAGGTGAATACATGCAAAGAATATTAGAATTGCCAATTCCCATATTCAAAAAGAAAAAAATATTTAAGAATAAATTATGGAGACTAAAAAAGTATTCTGGCTTGGGGGTAGAATCACCTATTCCCATATTCAAAAAGAAAAAAATATTAGAAATGTGACGAATACAAATAAAGAGATTTGGAGGACAGCAATTTGTTTGGCATGACTAAGTGCCAATGCCAAATAGAACCTAGACATCTTCCAGTTCAGACACTATGAAAGAAAGTAGAAGCAACTAGCAATCAGATATTAAGAAAATAACCTAGAAAGCATGAACATTCAATTTTGTGTTTGTGTTCATCGCACGTATCAGACATGACACAGGACAATTCAAAAATACCGTACGATGCACCAAGAACAATGGTGTCCCCATTATCTCGTCTTCGCTTCTGTGCAACATAGACTAATCCAAGTTCAACCGAGGTAAAAAAAAAAAAAAAAAAAATTACAAATTTAGCCTATATGTAGAGCTACAACTAATAATAGTTAACATCAAATGTATAGCTCTTTTCCAAGCATTACTTAAAGCTACTTCTTATGCCCCTGCCATGACCACTGAGCACCACCAGTAGACAGTGATTTCAAAAATGACTCGTAAATTTACGGATACAAATGAATAATGGTATGCTTAATAAGGACAACCTCAATGTTAGACTTCCAAATAAAACCCTAAGATCGAAAGCACAGAAGAGTGGAGAAGAAGAGGACGGGTTGGAGGTCGAAGATCTGTGACAGAGACATTCTTACAAACACGTGGTGGGCCGAGAGAATGTAAGTACTAAATCGTCACAAGAGAGTGAGAGAGAAGAAGGAACGTACTGTTCCATGGCTTTGAGCCATAGTGGAGTGGGCTTGGCAAGGCCCTTCACCAGCTTCCTCGTCTTCGACAGCAGATCCCCTCTCATATACGACATCCCTCTTGTTCTCTCTGTACTTTATGGGAAATGGGATAAATAACAAAGTTGATTTGAGGTAATTATAAGGGCACTACACATTTTACTCGGGACTAGCCCATTGAAAATTTAGAAAAAATTACAAATTTGCCATCATAAAAGTTACTCAGGGCTAGCCCACTGTTATAATCAGGACTGTCAAAATTTTGACAGTCCTACCACTTGGAAGGACTGTCAAAATTTTGACAGTCCCATTTCCCAAAATTACAAGTTACTCGGTACTAGCCCACTGTTATAATCAGGACTGTCAAAATTTTGACAGTCCTACCACTTGGAAGGACTGTCAAAATTTTGACAGTCCCATTTCCCAAAATTACAAGTTACTTGGGGCTAGCCCAAATTGTTATAATCAGGACTGTCAAAATTTTGACAGTCCTACCACTTGGAAGGACTGTCAAAATTTTGACAGTCCTACAAATTGTTAGGACTGTCATAATTTTGACAGTCCCACAAGCTATGTGGACTGTCAAAATTTTGACAGTCCTAATTTTAACCCACTGAAAATTTTATATAAAACTAGGACTGTTAGGATTTTGACAGTCCCACAAACAATGAGGACTGTCAAAATTTTGACAGTCCTCATTTTAATTGTCAGAATTTTTTTTAAGTTTATTTCTATTTAGTTAGTTTTGGATTTTAATTTTTTTTATTTAGTTTAACATCCAAAATAAAATATGCTATCATTGAACCAAAAAAAATAAAATCTACCGTACGAATATTACGTCTGCCGTCGATCAGACTTCAAACGGCCATAACTATTTGTTTTCAAATCGTTTTTCGTCACACAATAGGTCTATTTGTATGTTTTCGACGAGAGTAACACAATTCGTGTAGAGAGAATTTTCATCCGAAGTAAGACGTACATATTACAGGCAAAAATATAAAATATAAAACTTTAAAGTATCATAACTTTTGACTGGGAGATCGAAACAAACTCCAGTTTGAGCCAAAATGACCGTATGGAAAAGTACTTCGGAATAAACCGTTTCACCGTTTGACGGACTTCCTAAATTTTTAGAATCGCAAAAAAAGATGTTTCGACCTCCAAATTTTACTTTTGGTAAAAAAAAAAAATTTTACAAAATATTTAATGTACCAATAATAAATTTACTATTTTAAATAACAGAATACTTTAACAAATTTTAAGGATATAAATTTTAAGGATATTTTGAAATTGGCCCCCCAACAATTAACAAAAATAAATTAACAGAAAAAAAAAATTTAGGACTGTCAAAATTTTGACAGTCCTACCAATTAGTAGGACTATCAAAATTTTGACAGTCCTAAAAATTCAACATACATTTTTAGGACTGTCAAAATTTTGACAGTCCTTCCAATTGGTAGGACTGTCAAAAGTTTGACAGTCCTAAAAATATATGTTGAATTTTTAGGACTGTCAAAATTTTGACAGTACTTCCAATTGGTAGGACTGTCAAAATTTTGACAGTCCTAAAAATTAACATATATGTCAAATTTTGACAGTTCTTCTATTTTTTCATTTTCTTTTTTGGTTTTGACGGCGACGACGACGGGAGGCGCGGCGACGGGAGGCTGCGGTGGAGGACGGGGGAGGACGGCGGGAGGGGGGAGAGCTCCGGTCGGGTGGGGAGGGTTTGGGAGGGTTTGGAAATAGTGGGCTAGTATGAGTAAAATGTTGGGTTAGTATAAGTAAAAGTTCCTCTTTAGTGGGCTAGCCCCAATCCTGGGCTAGCCCCAAGTAAATATGGTAGTGCCCTTATAATTTGCCTTGATTTGTAAATGCACATCAAAACTTACTCACCACCCCAATTTTTTTTTCTTCTTATTTACAAATTTGCCATCAAAAATTTTTATTCGAAACAATCCAATTTTTCTATGACTGTCAAAAACTTTAAGAGTCCTTCTTATTCGAAGAACTGTTAAATATTTCGACAGTCCTAATTCTATGACCGTCAAATTCCTAATTCTATGACCGTCAAAAAATTTGGCAGTCCTTCTAAATATTTCTACAGTCCTAATCTTTTAGGACTGTCAAATATTTCTACAGTCCTCCTCCTCCTCCTTTCTCGACCTCCGCCTCCTCCTCTCGTCATATGATCCTCCCGTCGCCACCGCCTCCTCCTCCCGTCGACTTTTCCTCCTCTCGTTGCCTCCTCCTCCGGCGGTTGGGTTAGAGCTAGGATTGGAATTTGGGGTGGAGGAGAAGGGAGGTGTGTGGGCAGTCCAAGTAAATTTTAGATTGTCCTGGGTAAAAGTTGTTTCAATCTGGACTAGCACCAAGTAGTGGGTTGTCCTGAGCAAGTTTGGATATGCATTTAGAAATGGCCAAAATATCTATTAGGGTTTAAGATGGCTGTCAATGGTAACTGCTAACCCAACTCGACCATTTTATCATTTTACTAGTGACGTGAGTAAAAAAATTGTTAAAAACAATTTAATATAAAATTTATAAATACTGTAACGACACTTTCAGGAGGATAAACTCAACTTTTGATCTAACATGGGGTAATATCAATATACATAAACTAACAGGAGGTAAAATCAAATAGCCCTAAATAATATTAGTTAGTTAAATAATAAATTATTTCAAAAAAAATATAGTTAGTGGAGTATTTACAAACGGCTTAGATAGCTCAAATTTGAACCGTTTTCAAACATCGTTATAAGAGCAAAGATAATGACTAAATTACAACTTGATACCCTCAACTATTCAAGTTTTTGGGCTAATTAGAGTTTAGATCCTAGAGTTTATACCAACTTAGAGTTTAGGTTCTGACATGTCCATTTAGAGAGTTTGGTCATTGAATTTAGTGTTACAGTGTACATTTTAGGATCCAAAAAATACTAAAATCAGGGGCTAAATTGTAAAACCCCTAATTTTAAAAGCTATATTAATTATTTAATTTATTTATGGTATTTATTAGTTAATTAGAAGATATATAATTTATTGAATTTTTATTTCTAGGTAACTATGCATTTAGAGATTTATGGAGCAACTATTATTATACCTTAATTTATTTCATGTAGGTGACATTGTGGACGGTTGATAGATTATTTGTATGCACTAATATAAATTTCTAGAATTATATATATATATATATATATATATATATATATATATATATATATATATATATTAAAAAAAAAAGAATGAAAAGAATAGAAATGAATAATAAAAAAGAATAGAAAATAAAAGAAAAGAAAAGAAAGGAAAAAGAAAAAGAAATAAATAAAAACAAAACCCTAAATACTAACCCTACCCGGCCCTGTAGAAACCCCAAACCCGCTAGAGGAAAGCCTAGCAGCATCCCCGCGTAAACCCTAACCCTAAAACCTCTACTCCACGACCCAGACCCTGAGCGCCGCCGACCTTACCATCGGAGACACCGCCGCCACCAACTGGAAGCCGCCCGCGGCCGTTCGCTCCGCGTCCACGATCGCGCGCACTGCAGAAATTCACAGCAGCGAAGCCCTGTTCATGAGTTGATTCCCGTTCCATCGCTTAGACCAAATTTGACCCCGTCTTCACCGGTATATTCACGACCCATCCCTCTTCCAATACTGTATATTAGTTTCCTTCGATTAGTGCATAACCCTAGGTAAAAACCGAGACCAAGTTGAAAAAAAATGACAACTTTTAATCTCAAAAAAACTGCTGTAACCATCAATGTTTACGGACTCGTATATCCCACCACAGAGATCCAAACATAGATTTTTTTTCTTGCTATGTGTAACCTCCGTATCCTAAAATTCTTGCTTAAATATTGTTATTAGGTTAATTTGGGACTATTGAAATTTTTTCACAATTTTTAGTTAATTAAAAACTAGTAACCCTAATTTCCTAGGAATTTCAAGAATTTATTTTAGGGACAAACTTAATTAAAAATATCCCAAACTTTTATTTTAGGTTCTAAATAATAAAATATATTTTCTAGAATTTTTTGGGAATTTTTTGATTATTTTTAGCATTTATTTTGAGTTAATTATGAAAAACTGAATTAAAAACTAATTTCTGAAAAAGAAAACCCAAAAAGTAATTAATTCTGCCCAGTCAGCCAACCGGGGCCCACATGTCAGCCTCCCGCAGCCAACAGTGCAGGGCTCGCCTGTCAGCGACCGCGGGTGAAGCCGAGCCGACCTCGAGCCGAGCTGAGTCAGAGTTCGACTCGGACTCAGCTGAGCCGAGCCGCGTGGATCCACGACCGTTCGATCTGAGCGGGAAGCCCCGGATGGCTGCCAAGTGGCGCTCTCCGAGCCGCGGCTGCACTCTCTCTCCTCTCTATATATATATATAATAGTTTAGTTATTTTCTAGGGTTTTTCTTGAGCCGATTTTTTGAGAATTGCCATCTAGGGTTCCTTCATCTTCCAGAAGTCATTGCGCATAGCTCCGGACTCCAAACGAGGCTCAGTTTCTTGCGTTAGAACGATATTGAGGTTAGATTTCTGATTATATAAATTGTTTTATGAAATTATGAGTATTAAATTCTGGAAAATTCGTAGAGCACAGCATGTCCGAAAATAGACGTGTTTTGATGTTTTCACGATTTTGGGAGAACCAGGAATCAGAATCATGAACCGTTTGAAGTTTCAGAAAGATAATGTCAAGATCATTGACATATATTTTTTCCAGAATTTAATTCGAAGTATTTATATACTTTTAATTCTGTAGAACTTCTAGGTTAGAATTTACCCATCGGTGCACAATACAAAACTTGTATGTGCCATAATTCCCAAACGAATTTGAATTCGGACGAGCCATAAATTCTAACATATTTTTGATGCTAAAATCTACAGGAAATCATGCATAAAAGTTGAGTTTGTGTTAGTTGACTTTTCGGTCAATAGATCGCCTCGATTTGCGTGCCATGAGTCTCGACTCGATAAAATTTAGATTTTTTTAGGCAAAATTTAGGAATTAACATAAAAATCAGAATAATAAGATTAAAATAAGATTTTAGAGTAATTATTCCAGAATTAAATAAATTATCTTTTGACATAGTAAATTATAATACATAGGCTATTTGGACAGTGACTTGGACTCTGATTCATACCAGCAGCAGGACCCCAGGCGAGTACATTCTCTGAAAATTTCTATTATGTTGATTATCTCTATAACTCTTGTTGTATAGCGTACATGACTCTGACACTATTGTTTACACGAGTTGGCATCATTGAGACCTGTCACGAGGAGTCGTGATTGGAATCCATCGTGCTAGCTGGGGATAAATGGGAAAATATTAGTAGCTTATGTGATCATACCCAACTTTACATGCATCATAGCTCACCCACACCTCACGTCGGTGCAGCCTGACCATTACATGCCTCATCACTGTTACATATGGTTAGCCGAACTTGTTGGGGATGATCGCTAGTCAATGTAATGAGTCATATAGTCCCAAGCCGATCACATGATATACTAATGTTTCACACACTTAGTTAGATGATTCTTGACATGTATCTCTAGTATATGGATCTAGCATCTCCACATGTTCTAGTTATTGTTCTTGTACACACTTATATCCCAGTTTATTGTTCTTGCGTGTACTTGGATTTCTATTTCATTGCTAGATGTATATTGATGATGATATTCTAGTATTTCTTTATTCCAGCATTCCCTTATTCCAGTATTTCTTATTGCCAGTATTCATATATGTCTTGTATTTCTTTATACTGTGCTATAGATTTTGTCAATATATGTGGAACTGCTGTTAGAGGTGTATTTTGTTCCAATCCTGACTGGATATTTTTTCCAGACTGTGACATAGAGGACTTGTTTCCGACATACTTGGAGACTGGATGTTATTGATTGCAGGTTAGACTATTATTGTTATTTAGACTTGTCTTGTATTTTATTTGTTTGCTTCGATATCTCATCGTGCTCTAGTTTATGTGATTGAGTATTTCCATATTATTTTGTGATATCTGCGTCTCCTTATGGAGTTGGATATCCATGTGAGATTGATTAGATAGTATCATGACCTAGACAGCGTTCTACCGTCGATGCTACGGCGTAGGCTGGACGTACCCACGCACTCGTGCCCAAATTCCGGGTGCGGATCGTGACACATTTTTAGTGGTGGGCATACAGGTCAGACTTCGCAAGTTGTACGATATCGTAGTAGTGCGACGTCTTAGTTATACTACTGCGTGCCTGCTATAGAATATAGGACATAGGATACTAGGATGAGAGAGGATACTCAATCACAAATTCTTGAGAGATTCCTGGGACGACCCCTTGAGAATCTTGTTATAATTTCCAATTTAAATCTTTTTCTTGTTTTCGTCCACTCTCGTTTGTTGTTATTGAACTTGATTCTTGTTGATCAGTTATTAAATTAAAATCTTGGTATCATTGTTGAGTTTGATTCTTGTTGACCAGTTGTTGAATTTAATTTTTGGTATCGTTGTTGAGTTGATTTCATATCGAGATGAATTTTACGGGCTAAAATTTACGGTATCATCTGATGACATATGTTGATGAGGACAGTGAGAAAGGTAAAACGTCTACTTTGGTTATGGAACCTAGAGTTTATCGCAGCCATATTAGCTGTCGTGACGAGAACGTAGGAACCTGACTTGGATGTACATCCTTTAGTTATGAAACTTAGAGTCTCTCGCAGCCATACCGGTTGGCGTGGCGAAGATTATAGATGACATGATTATAGAGTTGCATACCTTAGTTACGAAACCTGTCGTTTATCGCATTTCTGCTTACTGGCGTGGCGAGGATTTTGAGTGTCATAATTTCTGACATACGTGTATGATTATCAGGTTGTATCTTAAAATGGTTCTTAAAGTATCATCTCAAGACTTATCTATTTCTGTTATTCTAGGACTTTGTTCCATCGCTTCTTCTTTTTTACTAGCAGTAAAGATACCTTCAGTCCTTGATCCAGTTCCTTTTTGAGCTTATTTTCTTTGAGGATTCCTTGTTAGTATGATAATTAGTGACTTGTAATTATGTCTGTGTCTTGTATTAGTGTTGACTGAGTGTGACTTGTTAGTTGTAAGTGTTTCTTAGTTGGACATGTGAGCAGTAGGCATTAATCTAGAGTTAACCGTAGCATAGTACCTTGTAGCAATAGTTCTATGATAGGTGTTATTATTATTAGTATTGGTATTATAGGTAGAAGGAGTAAAGAGTATCAGTGATGATTCCAAGAGTTAGTATCAGAGTCAGCATACCCGTCCTGGATACTCATGAATTTATGTAATTGGATGATCTATGTAAACAATTAAGTATCAAGGAATTGTGTTAAAGATTAATGGAGCATGATGTTCAATTTGATGATTGATTACTTGGGTGTGTCAAGAGTAAATACATCAATCGAGATGAGGAACCATATACTTGTCTTTGAGAGTGAAGTGAAACAGGTGTATTATAAAATGTGCAAGTGATCATGGGTTCTAATAAGTGTGATGATGTAATATAATAATGAAGTTAGTGTTACCATACCAATAGTGCTAATGATTCTATATCAAGGATTAGTCGAGAATGATGCTAATAACAGTAAGTACTACATGTGATGATAATTAGATTGGTCTATCAATTAATATAGATAGAAAATCATTAGAGAAAATACGTGTGATGATAACTTTAATTATTGGGAGTAATAGTGCAAGTAATCCGGGTAGTGCAAATTTCAGTACACAGTTGAGGTTGTAGATAATTGGTGTATTTGTGTGTACCTTGAGTATTGGAGACTGTGAGTATTTATATGTATACTTGTGGATTTAAATTTATAAATTAAAGAGTGGAAATAAATTTCAATTTTTAAGAATTTTGAGGAGTTAAGATTTTATGTTATTAAAATTTTGAGGATTCAAATTCAATTCAATAAACATAGTCAAAGCTATAAGGATTTTAGAAGTGATTAAAAAATTTATTTCGATATTTTAGCATTTGACTTTTGAGGAAAGTATATGCATTTTATTTTAAATTGTTCGAGAAGTTAAATTTTGATAATTTTATTTTGAGGATAAAATTTTATTGTGGGTAAGAAATGTATAACAGTATATGAGTGGTTGATGTACATGCGTAAGGATCTATTGGCTTGAGAATGCTTGAGATGCACTGCAAACAGACTTGGGTGTCCATCTAGAGTTGCATTAGAAGGAGCAGTACTTAGTATGATGTGTTGCACTTAGCGTGCACTTGAGTGATAAGAATAACCAGTATAAACAGTTGTAGTAGGTAAGGGAGCTAGCAGTGAGTATGCTTGTAGTAGAAACTATGGTACCTAAAGGGATAGAGGTATCAAACTTTGGATGCATCATTAAACCTATATTTGTATTTGCAGGTTCTGTTATGTTATGTTATGTTCTGTTCTTTCCTCATGTTCCTTTTTCTGTCTTTTGATTGATTGATTGATCCCTTAGTACCGTAGCTTGTATCCATGATTCTCTTGCTAGAATATAGTTAGTAGTACACCCCAACAGAGACTGCAATACCATGACCAAGGAGACCATAACCATGCATATTTTCCCTAGATTGTATGTTGTATGACTGTAGGTAGGATTCTCTTAGACTTTGATTGTTGAGGGTTTGACCGTATTAAAGAGTTAATGAAGAGGTTATGATTTGACAAAGAGAGACAATGTGCCTTAAATTTCGAGGATAAATGATTATTTAAATAAAGAGAGTTGAGAATTTAATATGACAGAATTGACGATTTGTTAAATCATAAATTTTTATGAAGATTGTGGTATGACTGAATGTCACTAACATTTGAGAAAATTAAGGAGGTTATCATTATATTCATTGGACTGCAAGTTATGAACTTATATTGAATGTGGTATTTGAAGTTTTCATAACTATTACATTATTTGATTTTGTGTGGAAAAAGAAATCGAGGATTAAGATCACTAATGGGTTAGTGTTCGATTTTAAATTTTTGGAATGAGGATTTAAATTTTATAAACATGCATCAATTGGATTTAAATTAGAGGAGTAAGATCATTAATGGATTAGTGTTTGAAATTCAATTTTTGGGCTGCAATTTTTAATTTTATAAATATGCATAGATTGGATTTCAATTAGATGATTGAATATTAAATTCTTGTATTTCGTTATTAACTTAAAATTATGGAGGAGATTGTGATAAGAATGGAATTTGATTTTATATTTGAAGATTTTCAGGAATATGATATTTATAGAATTTTGAGAAAGTTGGTGAAATAACAATATGGATTAGTTCATGATTATATGATTTGATGAATTTAATTTTGATGCTAATAATATAAATAAATAAATATAACTATTGGGGATCTTAAATTTTGAGGAAGAAATTCTTTTAAGGTGGGTAGACTTGTAACCTCCGTATCCTGGAATTCTTGCTTAAATATTGTTATTAGGTTAATTTGGGACTATTGGAATTTTTTCACAATTTTTAGTTAATTAAAAACTAGTAACCCTAATTTTCTAGGACTTTCAAGAATTTATTTTAGGGACAAACTTAAGTAAAAATATCCCAAACTTTTATTTTAGGTTCTAAATAATAAAATATATTTTCTAAATTTTTTTGGGAATTTTCTGATTATTTTTAGCATTTAATTTGAGTTAATTATGAAAAACTGAATTAAAAACTAATTTCTGAAAAAGAAAACCCAAAAAGTAATTAATTCTGCCCAGTCAGCTAACAGGGGCCCACCTGTCAACCTCCCGCAGCCAACAGTGCGGGGCCCGCCTGTCAGCGACCACGGGTGAAGCCGAGCCGACCTCGAGCCGAGCCGAGTCAGAGTTCGACTCGGACTCAGCTGAGCCGAGCCGCATGGATCCACGACCGTTCGATCTGAGCGGGCAGCCCCGGATGGCTGCCACGTGGCGCTCTCCGAGTCGCGGTTGCACTCTCTCTCCTCTCTCTATATATAATAGTTTAGTTATTTTCTAGGGTTTTTCTTGAGCCAATTTTTGGAGAATTGTCATCTAGGGTTCCTTCATCTTCCAGAAGCCACTGCACATAGCTCCGGACTCCAAACGAGGCCTAGTTTCTTGCGTTAGAACGATATTGAGGTTAGATTTCTGATTATATAAATTTTTTTACGAAATTATGAGTATTAAATTCTGGAAAATTCGTAGAGCACAGCATATCTGAAAATAGACGTATTTTGATGTTTTCACGATTCTGGGAGAACCAGGAATTAGAATCATGAACCGTTTAAAGTTTCGTAAAGATAATGTAGAGATCATTGACATATGTTTTTACCAGAATTTAATTCTAAGTAATTATATACTGTTAATTCTGTAGAACTTCTAGGTTAGAATTTAACCATCGGTGCACAATACAAAACTTGTATGTGCCATAATTTCCAAACGAATTTGAATTCGGACGAGCCATAAATTCTAGCATGTTTTTGATGCTAAAATCTACAGGAAATCATGCATGAAAGTTGAGTTTGTGTTAGTTGACTTTTTGGTCGATAGATCGCCTCGATTTGTGTGCCATGAGTCTCGACTCGATAAAATTTAGGTTCTTTTGGGCAAAATTTAGGAATTAACATAAAAATCAGAATAATAAGATTAAAATAAGATTTTAGAGTAATTATTCCAGAATTAAATAAATTAAAATAAATTATCTTTTGACATGGTAATTTGTAATACATAGGCTATTTGGACAGTGACTTGGACTCTGATTCATACCAGCAGCAGGACCTCAGGAGAGTACATTCTCTGACAGTTTCCATTATATTGATTATCTCTATAACTTTTGTTGCATAGCGTACATGACTCTGACACTATTGTTTATACGAGTTGGCATCATTGAGACCTGTCACGAGGAGTCGTGATTGGAATCCATCGTGCTAGCTGGGGATAAATAGGGAAATATTAGTAGCTTATGTGATCATATCCAACTTTACATGCATCATAGCTCACCCACACCTCACGTCGGTGCAGCCTGACCATTACTTGCCTCATCACTGTTACATATGGTTAGTCGGACTTATTGGGGATGATCGCTAATCAATGTAATGAGTCATATACTCCCAAGCCGATCACATGATATACTGATGTTTCACACACTTAGTTAGATGATTCTTGACATGTATCTCTAGTATATGGATCTAGCATCTCCACATGTTCTAGTTATTATTCTTGTACACACTTATATCCCAGTTTATTGTTCTTGCGTGTACTTGGATTTCTATTTCATTGCTAGATGTATATTGATGATGATGTTCTAGTATTTCTTTATTCCAACATTCCCTTATTCCAATATTTCTTATTGCCAGTATTCATATATGTCTTGTATTTCTTTACACTGTGCTATAGATTTTGTTAATATATGTGGAACTGCTGTTAGAGGTGTATTTCGTTCCAATCCTGACTGGATATTTTTTCTAGACTGTGACATAGAGGACTTGTTTCCGACATACTTGGAGACTGGATGTTATTGATTGCAGGTTAGACTATTATTATTGTTTAGACTTGTCTTGTATTTTATTTGTTTGCTTCGATATCTCATCGTGCTCTAGTTTATGTGATTGAGTATTTCCATATTATTTTGTGATATCTGCGTCTCCTTATGGAGTTGGATATCCATGTGAGATTGATTAGATAGTATCATGACCTAGACAGCATTCTACCGCCGATGCTGCGGCTTAGGCTGGACGTACCCACGTACTCGTGCCCAAATTCCGGGTGCGGGTCGTGACACTATGTAAAGACCAAAGGACCTAGATTATTTTCTGTCAATTACAAAATTAGTTGATGCTGTATGCATAATTAAACTGAGTTAAAAATCACGAAAAACCTGTTTTTGAACATTCAAAATTTATGATACGGAGCGTGCCCCGCCAAACTGGACCACTTTGTCGCATACCAATTGCATCGAACGGCGCGTATGGTATGTTCAGACGTGTGGGCTTTTGCGAAAACTGATTTGGACGCGTGTGTGCGTCGGAATCAACCTGTATCCACAAAAAGTCCCCGTATCACGACTTTTGCAAAACTCTGTACTATTTATTGTACGCTCGTCAGAATGCGATAAAAATTGTGCCACTGTACTCGTGGTATCGCGCTGGTCCTGTGACCCAATTTTTACGCAATTCTTAGATAGTTGACCAAACTGCCTGTTTGCGGGCCCCACGGTTGACTTTTTAGGCGAAATTATGTTCGGCTCACCGGAATTCAAAATTGGACATATCGTTGAGTTCGTATTGACATTTAGAATTTTTTTGACCTATAATTTGTCCCATTTAGAGACCTTTACCCCTGGTACGCTTTTTGGTGCAAAGTGGGCCACATGTGGACCCACTTTGATCCAAAATTACCGTTTTGTCCCTATGTCCAAATTGGACGAAAGGGTAGTATTTTCTAGCTATCTCACTGATTCCGAAAATGTTGGTGATGTTTATTTCAGCATCCGAAGATGTTTATTCGGAGGCCTTAGTTTCTCATCCCGTGTTCTTGACATCTGGACGCTTACACTATACAGATTGCTTACCAGGCAAGTATACCTTGCCATTGTACTATAATTTACATTCTATATGATGCATGCATTTATTTCTATCTATTTAGTTCATTTATTTTAACTGCTATATAAATTGTGCGTCCAAGGAAACTTGGGTGCAACGATGGCGACGTCGTATTCTATTTTTATTTATATATATGCATGTTGACCTAGTTTATGAGACCACCCCATTATCATGAGGCATTTTATGTTTCATTGGCCATGACACTGTTCTTACACGAGTGTGAGTCACATGTAGGATACGGTCTTGCGTATTCGGCTGGCCACCGGTACGTACAGGTCGTACGACGGATAGGGATAACTGCCGATAGAAACTTTGCATGCTAGTAGACCTGACAGTTATTTAGAGGTATCATCGTGTCATGGATGTGACATGCTTAGAGCATGGGGTAGAAAGAATAACAAGTAAGGCATTTGGGCTCCTTCACACTTTCCTTTTTATGTAACCCGCACGCTCTGCTGGAGATGCTTGGTCGTGATGACCCCTATATATTACCTGGCGGCCTCTGAGGTTCAAAAGACGTCATACTTTTTAGGCCCCTGAATCTCCAAGAGAATCATGCCAAACCCATTTTTGGCCAGATAGCCCACTTGTTGGAAAGTTATTCTCAAACTGCATTCACATAGATGGTTAGGCGACCCGTTGGATGTTTATTTTTAGTACTTTATTGGCATGTTTATATGTATCTTGTTATGTCCCTTTGAGGACTTGGTCCCTTTCCAGATATAGACGGACAGGAGTATCCACTGGAGTATGGACCCGGACCTGACGCTTCTTATCAGACTGAGGAGGTCTTACCTTCGGAGTATCTTTGATTCATTGCAGCTGTTAGAGATTCTAGTTGCTATTTTCTTTTTGCACATTTATCTTATATTAGAGTTGATCTCTTCTCTCTTTTAGTAGTTTAGTATAGTCGATTTGTAGTGGATTTATTTTTATCCGACTATCATACTTTGATACTTCATCTTTGAGATTCAGTTATTTATTTCATATTTATTTATTTGTGCTATGGATGAGATAAAGATTGCGTGTGACTTGTTGACAGTATATTACCACTGGTGGATTTGATATTCATGTACAGCGTACGTGTGTGTATGGTTTCCATATATTGGAGTTCGTATACATACGACTGGCGTGTTACATATTCCTAGTCCTACGTATTTTGGGACCGGAGCGTGACATATTTTTGTGGTGGCCCATGCAGGTCCAAAATATATTGTCTCGATTATGTTACTGTACCGAACAAGTCTGCGTATAGGAATAGAGTATAGGATCTCATCCACGCTTGACTAAAACTTATCTTCCCTTTCAACTATCATATTTAAATGCTTGCATCCTGTTTGATTCATGTACTTCTTCTAATCGTTTCGTCCACACCTGCAAAGAGATGGATATGCGAGTGGATGTACTACCGCCGATGGCGACACACCTTCAGGAGTCAACGGCCAAACTCAAGGAGAGGCCTCAATGATTCCTAGAATTCCGAGGACGGATGGACAGACTCACAATCCAGTTCCATCTGACCTTTCCACATCACCTAATGGGACCCTTCCAGCATCATCGACACCACAGGATGGCCAGACACAACTGTTCCAATTCTTCCAAATAATAATGCAGGAACAGAGACAACAGGCGGTCGCGCTAGCTGCAGAGCAGAGGCAGCAAGCGACAGAGTAGAGGCAAGAATTTCTGGCAGCACTTGAGTGGATGGCTGCACAGGCTTCTGTACCATCTCAGGCACTAGTTCCACTACCATGAGCTAGAGTTAGTTCAGTCAAGGACTTTATACAGATGGGTCCCAAGCCGTATAAAGGCACTAAGAGCCCAGAGGAGACTACAAACTGAATTACCCACACCCAGAAGTTATTAGAAGCATCACAGCTACCTACAGATATATAGATGACAGACGTAAGGACGCTGCTAGATGGTAATGCTCATAACTGGTGGGAATCAATGGAGCGCCAGTTGGGTACGTATCAGACTTGGGAATAATTCTTGGGGTGCTTTGAGAGAAAGTACTTCCCGGACACCGTAAGGGATGCATTGTACGATCAGTTTCTTCATCTGGAGCAGGAGAACATAACAGTTGACGAGTATGATGCAGAGTTTAGTTGCCTTAGTAAATATGGCGCTGCCATGATACCGAATGACTTGGCCAAGGCTAAGAGGTTTCACCGTGGACTGACTCAGGAGCTCCAACACTACACTAGCTCCCAGTCCCGGATCTCTTATGCCAAATTATTGACAGAAGCAATATTTTAAGAGACCATCAGCAAGGGTAAAGGAGGTCAACTAAAGACACAATAAGGACCAGCAAGGACACAGCAAGGAAGGCCTATCAGACGCCATTTGGCACAGCAACAACAACATCAGCACAGAGCAGGACCGTACCAGATTTCGGAGAAGCCCCACTGCAGTTATTATGGGAAACACGGACACATTATGAGAGACTATCGGACTCGCTTAGGACAATGTATGAGATGTGGTTCCGGACATCATATGGTGAGAGACTGTCCAATACAGCAGACATTGGCGCTTCTACCGCCAACACCGAGGCTAGCGCTTCCAGCACCGAAGCCAGTTCAGTAGATGACTAGACCAGGAGCACCTCGACCCCCAGCAACCGGAGGATTTCAGCGAGGACCACCGCTACCTACTCAAAAGGATCAGTACACGAAGGTCAGACATGGATTACTACAGAGGAACAAACACGTTTTGCACTAGAAGTGGATGACATGGATCAGGAGATTGATGGCATAGCAGGTATTACTCTTGCTTTTACTTTTCCTATTGTGACATTATTTGATACGGGAGCCACCCACTCGTTCATATCTTCTAGTTTTATTGCCAAACATAATATTGCCACTACACCTTTACCGAGTTGTGTTAGAATTCTTACCGGAGGAGGAGTTGTACCTGTTAGTCGGATTTGTAGATCGTGTCATGTAGTAATCCGTGGCAGAGAGATGAATGCCCGACTCTTAGTACTCCCTATGCCAACTTTTGCTATTGTGCTTGAAATGGACTGGCTAAGCAAGTACCACGCTTTCTTCGACTGTTTTGAAGGAAGCATTATTTTTAAGATACCAGGCCAGTCGGAACTTGAGCTTACACGAGGATCCACAGAAGCCCTTGATGGTGTTCAGCTTGCAATGGACGACGTTATTTATCACCCCATTATTACAGAGTTTCAAGACATCTTTTCAGAGGAATTGCCAGGACTACCCCAGACAGAGACGTAGAATTCTCAATTGAATTGACACCGAAAGCAGCACCCATAGTATCGCATGTTTATAGATTGGCAAAAAAGGAGATGGATGAGCTGAAGGCACAGTTGAAATAACTAGAAGATAAAGGTTTCATCCGACCAAGTGCATCACCCTGGGGAGCACCAGTGTTGTTTGTACCAAAGAAGGATGGGACAGTGCATATGTGCATTGACTACAGAGCCTTAAATGTAGTGACCGTGAAGAATAAATACCCATTGCCACGCATTGATGACTTATTTGATCAGCTTAGTGGAGCCAAGATGTTCTTGAAGATAAACTTGAGATCGGGATATCACCAGGTGAAGGTACGGAAGTAGGACATCCCGAAGACCGCATTCAGAACAAGATATGGACACTATGAGTTTCTGGTCATGCCATTTGGGTTGACCAATGCTCCAGCTATCTTTATGGACTTAATGAATCGAGTCTTCCATCAGTATTTGGACCAGTTCGTGGTCGTCTTCATAGATGACATACTTGTCTATTCGAAGAGCCACGAGGAGCACGAGAAGCACCTACGGATCATCTTAGAGACCTTGAGGAGAGAGCAGTTATATGCGAAGCTCAGTAAATATGAGTTTTTCTTGGACACAGTCTCATTTCTTGGGCATGTCGTTACAGGAGATGGTATTTCTGTTGATCCAGAGAAAATCTCGGCAGTGGAGACATGGCCCGTTCCTAAATCAGCATCGGAGGTGAGGAGTTTCCTTGGACTTGCGGGATATTACCGATGGTTCATGGAGAACTTCTCAAGGATAGCAGCACCTATGACTCGGTTGACATGCAAGGATCAAGAGTTCGTATGGACCGACGAGTGTCAAGCCGCTTTCGAGGAGTTGAAGAAGCGACTGACCACAGCACCAGTATTGACTATTCCATCGGGATCAGGAGGCTATATGATTTATAGTGACACATCAGGAAGGCTTGGGATGCGTGTTGATGCAGCATGGCAAGGTGATAGCATATGCATCTAGACAGTTACGAGTGCATGAGAAGAATTATCCAACTCATGACTTGGAACTTGTAGCCGTTGTTTTTGCTCTGAAGCTATGGAGACATTACTTATATGGAGAACGAGTGAAGATCTATACAGACCACAAAAGCCTCAAGTACGTCTTTATGCAGAAGGAGCTAGATATGAGACAACGTCAATGGCTTGAGTTGATGAAAGATTTTGAGATAGAGCTACATTATCACCCAGGCAAGGCTAACGTAGTAGCAGACGCGTTAAGCCGGAAGCAAACAGCTTATTTCTTGACGACACAGAGGGAATTATTGGAGGACTTGCAAGAGCTTGGCATAGAAGTGATATTACCCAGAGCAGATGGGACTGTAAACTCCCTCAACCAAAATAGGTATTTTGTGTGTATTTTATATTATTATATTTATTATAGATTATTTTAAATATTAAATTACTTTAGAGTATTCTCTTAGTTAATTAGAAAATAAAATTTTTAATATATTTACTTATATAAATATTTATTTAGAATCATTTTTATGCTATTTTAGATTTTTGGAGATTTTTTTAGAATTTTTAGGTAATTAAAACATAGGGAACGTAAATTTCTAGGACTTTCATGATTTACTATGAGACCATACTTGCATATTGTTCCTACCAAATATTTATTTTAGGTTAAAATATTTAATTATATTTTTCTGTAATTTATTTAGAATTTTAAGAAATTTATTTAGATTTTTTGAAATTATTTAGGATTTATTTGGATTTATATAGTCTTAATATTAGATAGATGCTAATTTAGTGTTAATAGATATTAATAAAATTATATATAAATTATTTGTATTATCTTTAATTCTATTTAAGATTATAAATTATTGAGATAAACTCAAACTCTATTTTAAATTAATTCAAATCCTGAGTCTACTAGGAAAACAACTTCATGCATATCCTATCCTTATTTAAATTGATCAATATCTATTAGACTTATGGAATAAACTCTTCTTTCATATTTTTTCTTCCCCAAACTCCTCTCTTTTTCGTCCAAAAATAGTTAAAATTCGTCATAAATTCAGCCTCATTTTCTAGTAGTTATGACGAATTAAAAATACGATATCTCCTATCTCCGGACTCCAAACGCGCTCTAGTTTTTTTTGCTAGAACCATATCAAGGTTAGTTTTCTGAATATATAAATTATTTTAATAATTTATGAACCTATTTTTCCAAAAAATTCTAAAAGTGCCAGCTGTCCGAAACCAGACGCATTTTGGTATTTTTGAGACTACGGGAGATCCCGAATTCGGAATTACGAACCATTTGAAGTTTCGAAAAGTTGACATGATAAAATTACATAAAATTATTTTTCCAGAATTTAACATGCAACTTTAATCTACTGTAAAATTCGTGCAACGTAGACGTAAATAGGAAACCACCAAAAACTGTTATATGTGCGCCTTTGTGGCCATAACTCTTTACCGACTTGTGATTTTATGAAACCATCGATTCCGAAATTCATGTAGCACTAAAATCTATAGAATTTTACACACAAATCCAGGATTTGAGTTGGTTAACTTTTTGGTCAACGGATTGTCTCAATTTGCGTGTCACGAATCACAAATCCGTAAAATTGACTTTCTTTGGACCAAAAATAGGGTTTAACAATAAAAATTAGATTATAATAAAATTAAAATATTATTTTAGGTTATTTTATTCAGAGTTAAAATAGATTAAAATGGCAGAAACTATTCACCCACTTTTGTAACCTAACTTGTTTAATTTATGTGACGGGTAGATCGGACGACGCCTTGAGTTGGGACTTCATCCTTTTCAGAGCAGGCAAGATACCTTACAAAATTGCTTACAGTACTTTGCATGCTTATTATATTTTTATATATTTATTGCATGTGTATTTTCTTTCAGTTATAATTATATACTATATATATGTTGACACACACTTGACACATAGTATCATGGGAGGGGAGGACAATCAGTAGGCATATGGGCTATAACCACTCTGGTAAACCGTAGTAACTAGCACGTTCTACGGTTGTGTGTCGCGCTGGTCACTACCCCCGAGGTATATCAATTTCTGGTGTCGCGCTGGTCGCTACCCCCGAGGTATGTCGATTTTTGATGTCCCTGTCGTGTGTGTGAGTTGTGAGATTCAGATCTAGTAGCCTACCCATGTCCATATGTCAAAAAGTTAACCTTATTATGCATATTCATATAGATTGTCTTGTACAACATACTTATATATTTTTTGTCATTATGCATGTTTACTGTATTCAATTGGCATGCTTCTATGTATCTTGTTACGTCCCTCTGAGGACCTGGTCCCTTTCCAGGTGTAGACGATCATGACTATTTGCAGGAGCACAGATCAGGACTTGCTACTTATCTCTTTCGAGGAGGTCTTCTCTTCGAGCCTTGTTGTTCATTAGATGTACTTATTTTGTTCCTCTTATATTCTAGTTTGGTAGTGGATTTGTCTCCACCCAACTACTAATTCTTATCAAGTATTTTATACTTGATTCAGTTATATAGTTGATTAGTTGTTGATTTTGTGGAAGAGATCTAGTTATGCCCTGTGACTTATGACATAAATCTATACCACTTATAAATTATTGTTCATAATACAGCGTACGTATGTATTATAGTTTCCATATATTGGAGTTGCCATATACATACGGTTGGCATACTTACGTATTCCTAGTCCTACGTATTTTGGGACTGGGGCGTGACAGGGACATTAGCCAACTTGCAATTACAATCATCACTAGTAGAAAGGATCAAGGCAGCTTTGCCTACAGACGCCAGATTCAGGAGATTAAAAGAAATGACAGAGGCCGGAGAGCAGATAGGATTGCGCATTCATGATGATGGGACATTATGATATGGTGATCGTCTATATGTTCCCAATGGAGAGATTCGACAGGAGCTGATGGTAGAAGCTCATAGTTCGATGTATTCTATTCATCCTGGAGGCACCAAGATGTACCGTGACTTACGATAACACTTTTGGTGGCATAAGATAAAGAGAGAGATAGCTCGCTTTGTAGCCAAATGTCTAGTATGCCAGCAGGTAAAGACGGAGCATCAGAGAACAGCAGGGTTATTGCAACCACTTTTGATTCCTGAGTGGAAGTGGGAGCACATCACTATGGACTTTGTCACAGGTTTTTCCAAGAGTCCAAGTAGGAGAGATAAAGTATGGGTAATAGTGGATCGACTCACCAAGTCAGCCCATTTCTTGTCTTTTAGAGTTGGTCAGTCTACAGAAGCTTTGACTGACTTATACATGAGGCAAATCGTGAGATTGCACGACATTCTGGTCAGCATTGTGTCAGATAGGAATTCGCATTTTATATCACACTTTTGGAGAAGCATGCAAGAGAGTTTTGGGACTCGTCTGAAGTTCAGTACATCTTATCACCCGCAGACAGAAGGGCAGTTCTAACGTACTATTCAAAAACTGGAGGATATGTTAAGGCTTGTATGTTAGACTTTGGAGGATCATGGGAGGACCACCTACATCTTGTGGAGTTCTCTTACAACAATAGCTATCAAGCGAGCATTCAGATGGCTCCGTTTGAAGCATTGTATGGAAGAAAGTGTAGATCTCCCGTGTGTTGAAGTGACGTGGGAGAACGTCAGATTCTAGGACCAGAGTTGGTAGTCAACACCGTTGAGACAGTGAAGAAGATACAAGGGCACTTGCGAGCAGCGCAAGACAGACAGAAGCAGTAGACAGACCTTCATCGTCGTCCCTTGGAGTTTAAAGAGGGCGATCATGTCTTCTTGAGGATATCACCTACCAGAGGCACCATTCGATTCGGAGGGCGTGGCAAGTTGAGTCCAAGGTTGTAAAATCCCCTTCCTAGAAAATCGTATATACCTTTAATTATTAATTATTAATTAAATTATAGTAATTAGGTCTAAATAGGAGAAATAGATTTTTAATAATTTTTATGTTAGGTGTCGGGCACTTAGATGACTTATGGGACCTTCAGGAATTTTTCGGATTTTATTCCATGTAGGAGACCCCTTGAGCAGTTGCTAGCCTAACGATGTGCAATACCCTAACATATAAATTTTCTTATATATATATATATATATATATATATATATATATATATATATATATATATATATATATACAAATATATATATATATATATTTAAAGTAAGAAAGGAAAAGAAAAGAAAAGAATTAAATAATTAACTAATAATATAATAATATTATTAATAACAAAGTTACTACTTTGTTTACTTTTCCCTCCTAGCAACTTGCTGTTGCTAAGACCGGCCACTCCCTTTATTCCATTCAGCAAGCAACTTTTGCATTGCTTTAAGACCAAGTTGTTGAACCCTTCCGCCCACTTATGAGCCCTTAACCCTTTCACTTCAGCCTTTGTAATCCAGCGGCTCCAACCCGATATCCATCTCTTTCTCTCTTAATATATAATATCTATATATATATAGTTAGCTCTAAAACCCTAACCTAGAAACTCCAGACTTTCTCTTCCCATCTAGAGCCGTCACCGCAGCCAGAGAAGCCCCGCCAAGCCATCCAACCATCCCGTCGACGCCGACCTCGCGAACTGCAGTTTCCCACTCGAGGCACCTTCGCTCCGGCGTAATTTTCCGTCGACTCGCTCGACCAAACGCTGTTCCATTTTCATAGGTATGATCTCCCCTCAACCCTCTCCAATATTCATTTTATAGCAAACCTTGGAAAACGTGTGCCCCTAGGTGTAAATCAGCGTCCAAAATGGACGGACAGACATAATTCTGGGATCGCAGAATTCCAGAATGACCACCCGTATTGCCGAGTTCGTATCTCCCACCACAGAGATCCGAACTCGGTGATTCTTTTTGATACCTGTAGAATACCTGACCTAGTTTAATTTCTGTAAAATAACCCTAGGCTAATAGTTGCTATGGACATAGTTATATTCGTCACAAAACTGTGCGCACCCACTTTTTCCGGTTTTCCAAAAGTTGGAAAATGGAGCGCGCCCCGCCAAACGGAACCGCCCCACCGTGTGCCAAGTGTACCCAATGGTGCACGCAGCATAACCAGACACGTGAAAATTCGTGGAGACTGATTCGGGCGCGTGTACGCGCCGGAATCAGGCCGTATCCGCGGACACATTTTGTGTCGTACTTATTTTGTGTCCGCTTGTCAGATTGCGACGAAACTTGCGCCACTGGACTCGTGGTAACGCGCTGGTCCTGTGACCCAAATTTCACGCGATTCTGAGACGGTTGACCAAATCGCCAATTGGCGGGTCCTACAGTTGACTTTTTGGACAAATTAGTGTTCGGCTCATCGGAATCCACATTTGGACATACCGTTGGGTTCGTATTAACATCTAGATTTGTTTGACCTATAGTTTGTCCCATTTAGAGACTGTTACCCTTGGCACGCTTTTCGGTGTAAAGTGGGCCACACGTGGACCCCATTTTTACCCGAAATTACCGTTTTGCCCCTGTGTCCAAATTGGACGAAAGGGATGTGCTTTTTAGCTATTTTGCTCATTTCGGAAACGTTGGTGATGTTTATTTCAGCATCCGGAGACGTTTGTTCGGAGTCCTTAGTTTCAGGTTCAATGTCCTTGACATTTGGGCGCGTACACTTTACAGATTTCTTGCCAGGCAAGTATACCTTGCCATTGTACTGTATTTACATTCCATATGAGGCATGCATGTTTATTTCTGTTTATTTAGTTCATTTATTTTAACTACTATATAAACTGCACGTCCAAGAAAACTTGGGTGCAACGACGGTGTCGTCGTACTATGTTTTTATTTATGTATATGCATTGGACCTACTTTATGAGACTACCCCATTTTCATGAGGCATTTATGTTTCATTGGCCATGACACTATTCTTACACGAGTGTGAGTCACATGTAGGACACGGACTTGCGTACTCGGCTGGCCCCCGGTACGTATAGGTCGTGCGACGGATAGGGATAACTGCCAATAGAAACTTTGCATGCTAGTAGACCTGGCGGTTATTAGAGGTTTATCGTGTCATGGACATGACATGCTTAGAGCATTGGGTGGGGAGAACAACAAGTACCGCATTTGAGCTCCTTTACACTTTTTCTCCTGTACGCCCGGATTCTCCGCTGGAGATACGGGTCATGATGACCACTATATATTATGTACTATCAGGCGGGCCACCGGCGTTCAAAAGACGACGTGCCTTTTAGGCCCCTGGATCTTCAAAAGAGAACCATGCCAAATCCCAATTTTCAGCCAGATAGCTCACTTGTGGGGAAAGGTGTTCTTAACTGCATTCACATAGATGGTTAGGCGACCCCAATGGATATTTATTTTCAGTACTTTATTGGCATGTGCTTTTTGTATCTTGTTACGTCCCTCTGAGGACCTGGTCCCTTCCAGATATAGGTAAGCAGGAGTATCCGCAGGAGTATGGACCTGGACCTGATGCTACCTATTACCGGAGAAGATCTTACCTTCTGATTATATGTGATTCATTGCAGCTGTTTAGAGATTTTAGTTGCTATTCTTTTCTAGACATTTATTCTTATATTAGAGTTTATTCTCTTCTCTCTTTAGTAGTTTATTATAGTCGATTTGCAGTGGATTTGTCTCCACCCGACTATTGCACTTTGAGATTACTATTTGAGACTACTTCTTTGATATTCATTTATTGATTTCCATTCTTCTATTATTTGTGCTGTGGATGAGATATAGAACTGCGTGTGACTTGTTGTGACATATATTTATCACTGTGGATTGGATATTCATGTACAGCGTACGTGTGTATATGGTTTCCATATATTGGTGTTCGTATATATACGGCTGGCGTGTTACGTATTTCTAGTCCTACGTATTTTGGGACTGGGGCGTGACATGTTTTTGTGGTGGCCCATGCAGGTCAAGAATATATTGTCTCGGTTACGTAACTGTACCGAACAAGCCTGCGTATAGGAATAGACTATAAGGATCTCATCCACGCTTGATTGAAATTCATCCTTCCTATTTAATACTTGCATCCTGTTTGATTCCTGTACTTTTTCTAATCGTTTCGTACGTCAACTGCAGAGAGATGGATTTGCAGAATGGACGTACTGCCGCCGATGGCGATGCAACTTCTGGAGTCAATGGTCAGACTCAAGGAGGGACCCCAACGATTCCTAGGCTTCCGGGGCCAGATGGACAGACTCACACCCCAGTTCCATCTGACCTTCCCGCTTCACCTATTGGGAACCTTCCACCTGCCTCAGTACCGCAAGATGGTCAAGCGCAGATGTTCCAATTCTTTCAGATGATGATACAGGAACAGAGGCAGCAGGCAGCCGAGCAGAGGCAGCAGGCAGTCGAGCAGAGGCAAGAATTTTTGGCAGCACTGGAGAGGATGGCTGCACATGCTACTGTACCAGCCCAAGCACTAGCTCCAGTACCTCGAGCTAAGGTTGGATCAGTAAAAGATTTTGTTCAGATGGGTGCAAGGCAGTACAAGGGCACTGAGAGCCCGGAGGAGACCACCAGCTGGATCACTCACACACAGAAGCTACTTGAGGCATCGCAGTTACCTACGGACCTATGGATGACGGGTGTACGGACGCTTCTAGATGGTAATGCCCATCACTGGTGGGAATCCATGGAGCGCCAGTTGGGTACTTACCAGACTTGGGAGCAGTTCTTGGAGTTCTTTGAGGGAAAGTACTTTTCGGACACTGTCAGGGACACCTTGTATGATCAGTTTCTTCACTTAGAGCAGGGGAACAGAACAGTGGATGAGTATGATGCCGAGTTTAGTCGACTCAGCAAATATGGCGCTGCTTTGATACCAGATGACTTGGCTAAGGCTAAGAGATTTTATCGAGGACTGACCCAGGAGCTTCAACATTATACAAGCTCGCAGTCCCGAGTCTCTTATGCTGAACTACTGACAGAGGCCAGATTTCAGGAAACCATTAGCAGAGGAAGAGGAGGTCAGCTGAGGACACAACAAGGAACAGCAAGGATACAGCAGGGACCAGCCAGGACACCACAGGGAGGACCTATCAGACGTCCTTTGGCACAACAGCATCAGCAACACCGAGCAGGACCGTACCGGATTCCGGAAAAACCCCAATGTAATTATTGTGGGAAGATCGGACATATTTCGAGGGATTGTCGGACTCGCTTGGGTCAGTATATGAGATGTGGCTCCGGATAACACATGGCGAGAGACTGCCCAATACAGACATCGACACTCCCACCACCAGTTCAGAGACTAGCGCTTCCAGCACCGAAGCCAGCCCAACAGATGACCGGACCGGGAGCACCCCGTCCTCCAGCAGCAGGAGGAGTTCAGAGAGGACCCCCGCTACCCACTCAGGAGGAGCAGTATATGAGGACCGGACATGGACAGCCACAGAGGAACGGGAGAGCTTTTGCATTGGAGGTAGATGACCTGGATCATGAGGTGGATGTCATAGCAGGTATTACCCTTGCTTTTACTTTTTCTGCTGTGACATTATTTGATACGGGAGCCACCCACTCATTCATATCATCTAGTTTTATTGCCAAACACAACATTGCTTCTACACCATTATCTAGTTGTGTTAGAATTCTTACCGGAGGAGGAGTTGTACCAGTTAGTCGAGTTTGTAGAACGGGTCCTATAGTGATTCGTGGCAGGGAGATGAATGCCCAACTCTTAGTCCTTCCTATGCCGTCTTTTGATATTGTACTTGGAATGGACTGGCTGAGCAAGAACCACGCTTTCTTCGATTGCTTTGGAGGAAGCATTCTTTTTAAGGTACCAGGCCAGCCTGAACTTGAGTTTACCCGAGGATCCACAGGAATCCTTGTTGGTATGCAGCTCGCAATGGACGATGTTGTCTATCACCCTATTATTTCAGAATTTCAAGACGTCTTCCCAGAGGATTTGCCAGGACTACCCCCAGACAGAGACGTAGAGTTTTCAATTGAACTAACACCCGGAGCAGCACCTATAGCATCGCATGTTTACAGACTGGCAAAGAAGGAGATGGACGAGCTGAAGGCACAGTTAAAAGAGCTAGAGGAGAAAGGTTTCATCCGACCGAGTGCATCACCCTGGGGAGCACTAGTGTTGTTTGTACCCAAGAAGGATGGGTCAGTGCGTATGTGCATTGACTACAGAGCCTTGAATGCCGTGACAGTGAAGAACAAATATCCATTGCCACGTATTGATGACCTGTTTGATCAACTCAGTGGAGCTAAGGTATTCTCGAAGATAGACCTGAGATCGGGTTATCACCAAGTGAAGGTACGGAAGCAGGACATTCCGAAGACCGCATTCAGAACAAGATATGGACACTACGAGTTTTTGGTCATGCCATTTGGATTGACCAATGCTCCAGCGATCTTCATGGACTTGATGAATCGAGTCTTCCACCAGTACTTGGACCAGTTCGTGGTCGTCTTCATAGATAATATACTTGTCTATTCGAAGAGCCACGAGGAGCACGAGGAGCATCTGCGGATTGTTCTAGAGACTTTGAGGAGAGAGCAGTTATATGCTAAACTCAGCAAATGTGAGTTCTTCTTGGACAGAGTTTCATTTCTTGGACATGTTGTTACAGGAGATGGTATTTCTGTTGATCTAGAGAAGATCTCAGCAGTTGAGACATGGCCTGTTCCTAAATCAGCAGCAGAGGTGAGGAGTTTCCTTGGACTTGCGGGATATTACCGACGGTTCGTGGAAAACTTCTCAAGGATAGCGGCACCTATGTCTCGTCTGACTTGTAAGGATCAAGAATTTATATGGACTGACGAGTGTCAAGCAGCTTTTGAAGAGTTGAAGAAGCGACTGACTACAGTACCAGTATTGACAATTCCGTCGGGATCAGGAGGTTATGTGATCTACAGTGACACATCAGGAAAAGGTTTAGGATGCGTATTGATGCAGCAAGGCAAGGTGATTGCATATGCATCTAGGCAGTTACGAGTACATGAGAAGAATTATCCAACTCATGACTTGGAACTTGCAGCCGTTGTATTTGCTCTGAAGCTATGGAGACATTACTTATATGGGGAACGAGTGGAAATCTATACAGACCACAAAAGCCTCAAGTACGTCTTCACGCAGAAGGAGTTAAATATGAGGCAACTTCGATGGCTCGAGTTGATGAAAGATTTCGAGATAGAGCTACATTATCATCCAGGCAAGGCTAACGTGGTAGCAGACGCGTTAAGCCGGAAGCCAGCAGCTTACTTCTTGACAGCACAGAGGGAACTTTTGGAGGATTTGCAAGAGCTTGGCATTGAAGTGATATTATCCGGAGCAGATGGGACACTAGCCAACTTGCAAGTACAATCATCATTGGTAGAGAGGATTAAGGCAGCTTTGCCCACAGATGCCAGATTCAGGAGACTGAAGGAAAGGACAGAGGCCGGAGAGCAGACAGGATTGCGCATTCATGAGGATGGGACATTACGATGTGGTGATCGTCTTTATGTTCCAAATGGAGAGATTCGACAGGAGCTGATGACAGAGGCTCATAGTTCGATCTATTCTATTCATCCTGGAGGCACCAAGATATATCGTGACTTACGACAGCACTTTTGGTGGCATGGGATGAAGAGAGAGATAGCTCGCTTTGTAGCTAAATGTCTGGTATGTCAACAAGTGAAGGCGGAGCACCAGAGGACAGCAGGATTATTGTAACCACTTCCGATTCCAGAGTGGAAGTGGGAGCACATCACTATGGACTTCGTCACGGGTTTTCCCAAGAGTCCAAGTGGGAGAGATGCAGTGTGGGTAATAGTGGACCGACTCACCAAGTCAGCCCATTTTATACCTTTTAGAGTGGGTCAGTCTACAGAAACTTTAGCTGATTTATATATGAGGCAGATCGTGAGATTGCACGGCATACCAGTCAGCATTGTATCGGACCGAGATTCGCGCTTCACATCGCACTTTTGGAGGAGCATGCAAGAGAGTCTTGGTACTCGTCTGAAGTTCAGTACATCTTACCACCCGCAGACAGATGGGCAGTCGGAGCATACTATTCAGACCTTGGAAGACATGTTGAGGGCTTGCATGTTAGACTTCGGAGGATCATGGGAGGACCACCTACATCTTGTAGAGTTTTCTTACAACAATAGCTATCAAGCGAGTATTCAGATGGCTCCGTTTGAAGCATTGTATGGAAGAAAATGTAGGTCTCCTGTGTGTTGGAGTAACGTGGGAGAACGTCAGATTTTGGGACCCGAGTTGGTGGTCAACACTGTAGAGACAGTCAAGAAGATTCAGGGACACTTGCGAGCAGCGCAAGACAGGCAGAAGTAGTGGGCAGACCTTCATCGTCGTCCCTTGGAGTTCAAAGAGGGCGATCACGTCTTCTTGAGGATATGACCGACCAGAGGCACCATCCGATTCGGAGGACGCGGCAAATTGAGTCCAAGGTATATTGGACCATTTGACGTACTCGAGAGAGTTGGAGAGGTGGCATATCGACTTGCGCTACCACCTTCACTGGAGGGAGTACATGACGTATTCCATGTGTCGCAGCTCAGGCGATATGTGGCTGACAGTAGTCATGTTCTCGACCATTCAGAGATCACCATTGGGCCGAGCTTGTCATACCAAGAGCAACCCGTGGGAATCCTTGATCGTCGCGAGAAGGTATTGAGGAACCAGTCTATTCCCTTGGTTCGCGTAGCATGGAGGCATGGCGCGCCAGGAGAATCAACTTGGGAGCGCGAGGACGACATGCGCAAGCGTTTTCCGAACCTATTCGCAGACCAAGGTATGAATTTACATTGTTAAATTATATCTTATACCATCATTGCATTCTATCGTGGCTTAATTTTAATTTCGAGGACGAAATTTTTACAAGTTGGGTAGAATATAAAACCCCCTTCCTAGAAAATCGTATATACCTTTAATTATTAATTATTAATTAAATTGTAGTAATTAGGTCTAAATAGGAGAAATAGATTTTTAATAATTTTTATGCTAGGTGTTCGGGCACTTAGATGACTTATGGGACCTTCAGTAATTTTTCGAATTTTATTCCATGTAGGAGACCCCTTGAGCAGTTGCTAGCCTAACGATGTGCAATACCCTAACATATAAATTTTCTTATGTGTGAATATATATATATATATATATATATATATATATATATATATATATATACAAATATATATATGTATATATATATTTAAAGTAAGAAAGGAAAAGAAAAGAAAAGAATTAAATAATTAACTAATAATATAATAATATTATTAATAACAAAGTTACTACTTTGTTTACTTTTCCCTCCTAGCAACTTGCTGTTGCTAAGACCGGCCACTCCCTTTATTCCATTCAGCAAGCAACTTTTGCATTGCTTTAAGACCAAGTTGCTGAACCCTTCCGCCCACTTATGAGCCCTTAACCCTTTCACTTCAGCCTTTGTAATCCAGCGGCTCCAACCCGATATCCATCTCTTTCTCTCTTAATATATAATATCTATATATATATAGTTAGCTATAAAACCCTAACCTAGAAACTCCAGACTTCCTCTTCCCATCTAGAGCCGTCACCGCAGCCAGAGAAGCCCCGCCAAGCCAACCAACCATCCCGTCGACGCCGACCTCGCGAACTGCAGTTTCCAACTCGAGGCACCTTCGCTCCGGCGTGATTTTCCGTCGACTCGCTCGACCAAACGCTGTTCTGTTTTCATAGGTATGATCTCCCCTCAACCCTCTCCAATATTCGTTTTATAGCAAACCTTGGAAAACGTGTTCCCCTAGGTGTAAATCAGCGTCCAAAATGGACGGACAGACATAATTCTGGGATCGCAGAATTTCAGAATGACCACCCGTATTGCCGAGTTCGTATCTCCCACCACAGAGATCCGAACTCGGTGATTCTTTTTGATACCTATAGAATACCTGACCTAGTTTAATTTCTGTAAATAACCCTAGGCTAATAGTTGCTGTGGACATAGTTATATTCGTCACAAAACTGCGCGCACCCACTTTTTCCGGTTTTTCAAAAGTTGGAAAAAGGAGCGCGCCCCCCAAACGGGACCGCCCCGCCGTGTGCCAAGTGTACCCAATGGTGCACGCAGCATAACCGGACACGTAAAAATTCATGGAGACTGATTCGGACGCGTGTACTCGCCGGAATCAGGCCGTATCCGCGGACACATTTCGTGTCGCAACTTTTGTGGAACTCGTACGTATTTTGTGCCCGCTTGTCAGATTGCGACGAAACTTGCGCCACTGGACTCGTGGTAACGCGCTGGTCCTGTGACCCAAATTTCACGCGATTCTGAGACGGTTGACCAAATCGCCAATTGGCGGGCCCCACAGTTGACTTTTTGGACAAATTAGTGTTCGGCTCATCGGAATTCACATTTGGACATACCGTTGGGTTCGTATTGACATCTAGATTTGTTTGACCTATAGTTTGTCCCATTTAGAGACTGTTACCCTTGACACGCTTTTCGGTGCAAAGTGGGCCACACATGGACCCCACTTTTACCCGAAATTACCGTTTTGTTCCTGTGTCCAAATTGGACGAAAGGGATGTGCTTTTTAGCTATTTTGCTCATTCCGTAAACGTTGGTGATGTTTATTTTAGCATCCGGAGACGTTTGTTCGGAGTCCTTAGTTCCAGGTTCAGTGTCCTTGACATTTGGGCGCGTACACTTTACAGATTTTTTGTCAGGCAAGTATACCTTGCCATTGTACTGTATTTACATTCCATATGAGGCATGCATGTTTATTTCTGTTTATTTAGTTCATTTATTTTAACTGCTATATAAACTGCACGTCCAAGGAAACTTGGGTGCAACGACGGTGTCGTCGTACTATGTTTTTATTTATGTATATGCATTGGACCTACTTTATGAGACTACCCCATTTTCATGAGGCATTTATGTTTCATTGGCCATGACACTATTCTTACACGAGTGTGAGTCACATGTAGGACACGGACTTGCGTACTCGGCTGGCCCCCGGTACGTATAGGTCGTGCGACGGATAGGGATAACTGCCAATAGAAACTTTGCATGCTAGTAGACCTGGCGGTTATTAGAGGTTTATCGTATCATGGACATGACATGCTTAGAGCATTGGGTGGGGAGAACAATAAGTACCGCATTTGAGCTCCTTTACACTTTTTCTCCTGTACGCCCGGATTCTCCGCTGGAGATACGGGTCATGATGACCACTATATATTATGTACTATCAGGCGGGCCACCGGCGTTCAAAAGACGACGTGCCTTTTAGGCCCCTGGATCTTCAAAAGAGAACCATGCCAAATCCCAGTTTTCAGCCAGATAGCTCACTTGTGGGGAAATGTGTTCTTAACTGCATTCACATAGATGGTTAGGCGACCCCAATGGATGTTTATTTTCAGTACTTTATTGGCATGTGCTTTTTGTATCTTGTTACGTCCCTCTGAGGACCTGGTCCCTTCCAGATATAGGTGAGCAGGAGTATCCGCAGGAGTATGGACCTGGACCTGATGCTACCTATCAGCCTGAGGAGATCTTACCTTCTGATTATATGTGATTCATTGCAGCTGTTTAGAGATTTTAGTTGCTATTCTTTTCTAGACATTTATTCTTATATTAGAGTTTATTCTCTTCTCTCTTTAGTAGTTTATTATAGTCGATTTGCAGTGGATTTGTCTCCACCCGACTATTGCACTTTGAGATTACTATTTGAGACTACTTCTTTGATATTCATTTATTGATTTCCATTCTTCTATTATTTGTGCTGTGGATGAGATATAGAACTGCGTGTGACTTGTTGTGACATATATTTACCACTGTGGATTGGATATTCATGTACAGCGTACGTGTGTATATGGTTTCCATATATTGGAGTTCGTATACATACGGCTGGCGTGTTACGTATTCCTAGTCCTACGTATTTTGGGACTGGGGCGTGACAAAGGTATATTGGACCATTTGACATGCTAGAGAGAGTGGGAGAAATGGCATATCGACTTGCGCTACCACCTTCACTCGAGGGAGTACATGATGTATTCCATGTGTCGTAGCTTAGGCGATATGTGGCAGATAGCAGTCATGTTCTCGACCATTCCGAGATCACCATTGGGCCGAGCTTGTCATACCAAGAGCAACCCGTAGAAATCCTTGATCGTCGAGAGAAAGTGTTGAGAAACCAGTCTATTCCCTTGGTTCACGTGGCATGGAAGCATAGCGCGCCAGTGAATCAACTTGGGAGCGCGATGACGACATGCGCAAATATTTTTCGTATCTATCCATAGACCAAGGTATGAATTTATTTTGTGAATTTCTACCTTATACCATCCTTGACTTTCTATCGTGGCTTAGTTTTAATTTCGAGGACAAAATTTTTATAAGTTGGGTAGAATTTAAAACCCCTTATTTTAAAAACCGTATTAATTATTTAATTAATTATTTAATGTATTTATGGTATTTATTAGTTAATTAGAAGATATAGAATTTATTGAATTTTTATTTCTAGGTAATTAAGCATTTAGAGATTTATGGAGCAACTATTATTTTACCTTAATTTATTTCATGTAGGAGACCTTGTGGACGGTTGATAGATTATTTGTATGCACTAATATAAATTTCTAGAATATATATATATATATATATATATATATATATATATATATATATATATATATATATATATAGATTTATTAAAACAAAAAGAATGAAAAGAATAGAAATGAATAATAAAAAAGAAAAGAAAAGAAAGGAAAAGGAAAAAGAAAAAGAAAAAGAAATAAATAAAAACAAAACCCTAAACCCTAAATACTAATACTACCCGGCCCTGTAGAAACCCCAAACCCGCTAGAGGAAAGCCTAGTAGCAGCCCCGCGCGCGGAAGCTCCCTTCTCATTCCCTGTGTGTGTGTGTATATATATATATATATATATATATATATATATATATATATATATATATATAAACTCTAAACCCTAACCCTAAAACCTCTACTCCACGACCCAGACCCTAAGCGCCGCCGACCTTACCACCGGAGACACCGCCGCCGCTGGCCGAAAGCCGCCCGCCGCCGTTCGCTCCGCGTCTGCGACCGCGCGCACTGCAGAAATTCACAGCAGCGAAGTCCTGTTCACGCGTTGATTTTTGTTCCATCGCTCGACCAAATTCGACCCCGTCTTCACCGATATGTTCACGACCCATCCCTCTTCCAATACTGTGTATTAGTTTCCTTCTATCAGCCCGTAACCCTAGGTGAAAACCGAGACCAAGTTGGAGAAAAACGACAACTTTTAATCTCAGAAAAACTTCTGTAACCATCAATGTTTACGGACTCGTATCTCCCACCACAGGGATCCAAATGTAGATTTTATTCTTGCTATGTGAAGAACACCTAACCTAGATTATTTTTTGTCAATTATAATATTTTAATTGATGCTGTATACAGAATTAAACTGAGTTAAAAATCACAAAAAACCTATTTTTGAACCTTCAAAATTTGTGATACGGAGCGCGTCCCGCCAAATGGGACCGCCCCGTCACGTACCAATTGCACCGAAAGACGCGTATGGTATGTTCAGTCGTGTGAGCTGTTGCGAAAACTGATTTGGACGCGTGTGCGCGTCGGAATCAACCCGTATCCGCAAAAAGTTCTCGTATTGTGATTTTTGTAAAATTTTGCACCATTTATTGTACGCTCGTCAGAATGCGACGAAACTTGTACCACTGGACTCGTGGTATCGCGCTGGTCCTGTGACCCAATTTTTACATAATTCTGAGATAGTTGACCAAACTGCCTGTTTGTGGGCCTCACGGTTGACTTTTTGGGCAAAATTATTTTTGGCTCACTGGAATCCAAAATTGGACATACCGTTGAGTTCGTATTAACGTTTAGAATTTATTTGACCTATAATTTGTCCCATTTAGAGACATTTACCCCTGACACATTTTTTGGTGCGAAGTGGGCCACATGTGGACCCCGCTTTGACCCGAAATTACTGTTTTGCCCCTGTGTCCAAATTGGACGAAAGGGTAGTGTTTTCTAGCTATCTCGCTGATTCCGGAAACGTTGGTGATGTCTATTTCAGCATCCGGAGATGTTTATTTGGAGGCCTTAGTTTCTGATCCCGTGTCCTTGACATCTGGACGCTTACACTATACAGATTGCATGCCAGGCAAGTATACCTTGTCATTGTACTATAATTTACATTCTATCTGATGCATGCATTTATTTCTGTCTATTTAGTTCACTTATTTTAACTGCTATATAAACTGCGCGTCCAAGAAAACTTGGGTGCAACGACGGCGACATCGTATTCTGTTTTTATTTATATATATATGCATGTTGACCTAGTTTATGAGACCATCCCATTATCATGAGGCATTTTATGTTTCATTGGCCATGACACTGTTCTCACACGAGTGTGAGTCACATGTAGGACACGGTCTTGCGTAAAGTTGGCCACCGGTACATACAGGTCGTGCGACGGATAGGGATAATTGCCGATAGAAACTTTGCATGCTAGTAGACCTGGCAGTTATTTAGAGGTATCATCGTGTCATGGATGTGACATGCTTAGAGCATGGGGTGGGAAGAACAACAAGTAAGGCATTTGGCTCCTTTGCACTTTCCTTTTTATGTAACCCGCACGCTCCGCCGGAGATGCGTGGTCGTGATGACCCCTATATATTACCTGGCGGCCTCTGAGGTTCAAAAGACGTCATATTTTTTAGGCCCCTGAATCTCCAAGAGAATCATGCCAAACCCACTTTTGGCCAGATAGCCCACTTGTTGGAAAGTTGTTCTCAAACTGCATTCACATAGATGGTTAGGCGACCTGTTGGATGTTTATTTTCAGTACATTATTGGCATGTGTTATATGTATCTTGTTATGTCCCTCTGAAGACCTGGTCCCTTTCCAGATATAGACGGGCAGGAGTATCCATAGGAGTATGAACCCGGACCTGACGCTTCTTATCAGACTGAGGAGGTCTTACCTTCGGAGTATCTTTGAATCATTGCAGTTGTTAGAGATTCTAGTTGCTAACATTTATCTTATATTAGAGTTGATCTCTTCTCTCTTTTAGTAGTTTAGTATAGTCGATTTGCAGTGGATTTATTTTCATCCGACTATCATACTTTGATACTTCATCTTTGAGATTCAGTTATTTATTTCCTATTTATTTATTTGTGTTGTGGATGAGATATAGATTGCGTGTGACTTGTTGACAGTATATTACCACTGGTGGATTTGATATTCATGTACAGCGTACGTGTGTGTATGATTTCCATATATTGGAGTTCGTATACATACGGCTGACGTGTTACGTATTTCTAGTCCTACGTATTTTGGGACCGGGACGTGACATAAACTCTCTAAATGGACATGTTATGGTCTAAACTCTAAGCTGGTATAAACTTTAGGGTCTAAACTCTAATTAGTCCCAAGTTGTTCAACTTGATACCCTAAAAAAACAAAAATGCCGAAACTACCCCCGCCCATCCACCTTCCCCTCCCCCTCTCCCTCACCCCAGTTGCACCACCCCGCGCCCCCTACCCCACCCGCTCTCTCCACAGCGTGCTACCGCTATTGTCGCCGCCACGAAGAGAGAGAGAGAGAGGGGTCGGGAATGAGGGGTGGGGTGGTGCAAAGGGGAGAGAGGGAAGGGCGGAGGTAGTTTCGATATTTGTATTTTTTAGGATATTAAGTTGATTCCTATCAAAGTTGATGATATCAAGTTGAAAAACTTGAATAATTAAGAGTATCAAGTTCTAATTTAACTTTTTATAATTATAGAGTTTGGATTTGAAAAATAAACTCCAGAATCTTAGGATCCGTTTGGATTTATTTTCTGAAATTTCGTTCTAAAATAATTTTCTGAAAGTAAATTATAAAACTGCTTTTATAGAGTTTTTAAGTTTGTGTTTGGTTACTTTTATCTGTAAAACAATTTTTAGAAAAAAATATTAAAAATTCTGTTTGATAAAAAAAATTTAAAAAATAATATTTTTAATAAAACTTTATAAAGTATTTTAAGTTTTGTAAAAAAAAGGAATATTTAGACTTTTGTTCTCACATAAGTTATAAAATTAGTGTTCGAATATTCAAAAAATAATAATTAGTATTTTAGTCTCAAAAATGTCGCAAAAAATAATTAGTGACACTTTTGATCTCAAATGTGTCACCAAAAGTATATCAAAAGTATTACTAATTATTTTGGCGACGCTTTCAAAATCCAAACAATAATAATTATTTTTTTAGATCCAAATACTAATTTTACAACTTATGTGAGACCTAAAATCTAAATATCCAAAAAAAAATTAAAATTAAAAACATAGTTCTTTCTTCGGACAGTGTCCGATACAGCAGAAAACGAAACTATTCCTATGTCACCGAGGACACAATACAAGTCCTGACACCGGACGCAATATAAGCCCCCGCGTCGAGCTCTCCTCCTAAGCGCCCAACCCTCAGCATGGCCCCGTGCTCCGCCCTCGGCTGCCTCAACGTTGCAGATCCCGCGCTACCGACCTGATCCGGTCTTTCCCGCCGCGTGCGGATCAGATCCGAAGCTGCCACTCCACCTTTCTATTCCCCTCGACGCCGGCATATCACCCCGAGCTCGTCATCGAGTGGAGACTGTCGCCCAGCCCGACCGTGCCTACCATTTTCCGTCGTCGTCGTGACCTCGGGCGGTCCCCGTGCTCGGCCACGAGACCCGGCGACTCCGAAATCGTGACTACTCCGGCCGGAGAACTCCGGCGCTGGTCAGATCTGAGTCGAGGTCCGTTCGGCATGGCCGACCGTGGGTGGAGGCGGTGGGAGGAGAGGGAGAGGGAGAGGGAGAAGGAGAAGGAGAGGAAAAAAAGTTGTGATCTCTCTCTCTCTCTCTCTCTCTCTCTCTCTCTCTCTCTGGACTTGGGGGTTAGGAGCTTTGGGCCCGCCAGAAGAAGTGAACAGAGAAGAAGAAAAAAAGTTTAGGGTGTTTCTTCGCCACCCACAAATAATAGAAAATGCACATATGGTATCTTCATCCAAACAAAATTATCTTGTAGGTGGTTTTGTTCATCAACCAAGATGATTTTGACTTTGAAAATGCCACGTGTGCATTTTCTATTGGAGGGTAAACAAACACTTTAGTATTTGTGGGTGAACAAAAATAGACTTATGTTTGGATAGCCCTTTAAACTCACTTTAATGAGTTTAAAAGCAACAGTACTCCAAAATACTGTTTGGCAAGGTCCACTTAGAAATAGTTTCCAAACGTTGCACTCTGAATAGTTGCTTTTAGAAAGTAGCTAAAAGCTACTTTATAACTTACTTTTCAGAATTATCAATGAAAAAGTGGGCCCCATCCCATCCACACCCAAGCTGTCACGTCCCAGTCCCAAAATGTCAGGAACTAGGCCACGTGGCATTGGCCAGCTGACACGTCACTAAGGGTTTAATCCCATATAATGGACCCAAAGAACGTGCTACGCTGTCCTAAAATACTACAAGTCTAATACAGGTAAATCTATCTCATCCACAACAAAATGTCAGGAAAATAAGTGCTGAATATATATAAAAGCTGAGTCTGATAAAGACATAGTACATCTGATGGGAACAAGCCCATAACAAAACTAATAATAGCGCAGAAAAATAAGACAGACTAAGTAGCGTCTATCTGGGGAAAACAGCTCCATCTCCAGGTGACCAGGCTTCTAGGTTCAGGCAAACTCTGAGGGTGTCTCCTCTAGCTCCTCCTCGGTAGCACATCTAGCCTCCTGATCAGGTCCGTATACCGTGGGGTAGAAAGCCTCGTCTAAATCTGGCAGAAAACCAGGTCCTCAGTGGGACGTAACAAGATACAGAAAAATGACATGCCATGTAAATACTGAATAAATAAATAAATACTGGGTGCTAACCATCTAAGTGAAATGCAAGTAAAGACCTTGTAGTACGTATGGGAAAGTGTAGGCTTGACATATGCTGACTTAATTCACCAATCGTGTAGACTGGCTAGTATATGTGGCATATGCCCCCGGAAAAACGGGTAGCTCTGCAATCGACCATCTCCGAGGAGCATGGTACGAAGGATAAAAGACTCATGGAGGGGTGTCCCATACGTCCACTAGTTATCTTTCCCGCCCAATGTTCTAAATGCTAAGTCATACTTTCCCTGAGTTTTTCCTTATTTTATGCTAAGCCGTGATGCGTGTCACACGTACCGGTAGCTAATCAAATACGTAGCTCGCATCCCAATATGTATTGCAACCATGTTGCGTGTTCTCGTGATAGGGTCTAGGAGGATACTAGGGTACCCTCACAGATGTTGGTAGGTCTGTAAAGACTAAGTTAATTATGCTACGTGTCAACGCATTTGTTGACTGTACCTGAGGCAATCTCAGGTACTCACAGTCATATGAAATTCAGGAATAATAACATATAACAATATTTGAATTTAAACAGTAAACTTGGCAAGGTATACTTGCCTACTCCCTGATAGTATTGAAACCCTGATCTCACAGTCAGGTTTGAAGGTGCTTGTGACAGGGGGTCACTGGCTGAGCTGGAGATATTTTCTGTTAAAACATACAGGGTTCGTGAATATCATGGGTATAATATAAAAGTATATTCATATATATACTTGTATATAATATAGGATATACATATATATAGAGTATATATATACATATAGATATAGTATATAATATATATAATATTATATATAGATAATATATACATATACATATATATATACATATATATATACATATATATATATATATATATATATATATATATAATAAATTGAAAGACAGTGCAGGGAATGTAAATATACATATATATATATGCTGTATTATCGAGCACTATATTATATAGTATATATTTATATATAGACAATATATATATATATATATATATATATATATATATATATATATATATATATATATATATATATATATATATAGATATAAAATGAAATGACTGTGCAAGAAATGTAAATATATATATATATATATATGTACTGTATTTATACAGTACTATATAGTATATATTATATTATATATATATATATATATATATAGATTTAAAATGAAATGACAGTGCGAGAAATATAAATATACATATATATATATATGTACTGTATTTATACAGTACTATATAGTATATATTATATATTATATATATATAGATATAAAATGAAATGACAGTGCGAGAAATATAAATATAAATATAAATATAAATATAAATATACATATATATATATATATATATATATATATATATATATATATATATATATATATATATATATATATATATATATATATATATATATATATATATATATATATATATATATATATATATATGCTGTATTATCCAGCAATATACTATATATATTATATGTAGATAATATATATATATATATATATATATATATATATATATATATATATATATATATATATATATATATATATATATATACATATATATATATAATAAATTGAAAAGACATTGCAGAAAATATAAATGTATATATAAATACTGTATACCCAGTATTATTTATTAATAATAATATATATAATTCATATATATAGATTACATATATATATAAATATATGTATATATAAATATAAAAAGAAAACAGAAATAAATATGCATAGTATTTATATATATACATATATATATACTATAATCATGATAATATATAAGTATATATATATATATAGAATTATATATATACATATACATATATTAATTACATATATAATAATAATATATACAGTATAGATATACTGTATTTAAACAGTATATAATATGTATTATAATACATATATATATATATATATAAATATACATATATATACATTTATAATACATATATATATATACAAATACATATATACACATAAATACACGTATATACGTAGAGAGAGAGAGTGGGGTATACCTACTGACAGGGGGGTCCCACACGTCGTCGCCGGTGGAAGGACGGCGGCGGAGGCGGCAGTGGCGGCGGTGGCTGGCCGGAGGAGCAGCAGCAGCAGTAGTTGCTGCCAGTAGCAGTAGCAGCAACAGCAGCTTGCGAGGGCTGCCGGCGGCGGAGCGGTGGCGGAGACGGCGGTGCAGGGTGAGGGATCGACGGAGGGGGTCGAGGCGGAGAGGTTGGTGGTGGTGGCGGGGGTCTACGGTGGCTGTGGTGGCGGCTAGAGGCGGTCGGAGGTGAGGGGGTGTTGTAGGGTTAGGGGGAGCTGATGGTGTTGCGGGGGCTGCCGACGGCGGAGGAGGCGTCGTGGGCCGGAGGGGAAGTGGTGGTCGGGTAGAGGGGGTCGGGACGAGTCGAACGGTGGGGGTGGTGGTGGTGCACGGTGGCCGGAGACGGTGGTGGGGGTGGTTCGGGTGGTGGTGGCTGTGGGTGATGGTGTTGGGGGAGTTGGCTTGCGGGGGCTGCCCACGGCGGAGCAGACGGCCGGAGGGGGTGAGGCTTGGCCGGAGGGGAGGTGGGGTAAGGGCGAGGGCTTCGCCGGAGTTGGGTGGCCGGTGGTGGCAGAGGGAGGTGGCTGTGAGGGTTTGAAGAGAGGGGGGGTCGGGTTTATATAGGGTTTAGGGGATGGCAGTTTAGTAAATAAGTGGAAGTTTTAGGGTATTTTGGTAATTTGGGTTTTATGATATTTTTAACAGATTTTTCTGGATACTTAGTGCCACATGTAGGTGTTAGGGTTAATAGCCAATGAGGTTATGCCACCTCACATGCATTTTGCATAAAAACCCTTGTAATTCCATAATTTGTATAAAAGTCCTAAAATTGGTATTTTGCGCAATTACACAATTTGTCTGGAAAAACACCTTGTTCCTAAAAATATAGAATTGTACAGAAATAAGGGGGAAAGCTGGGGAATTATTTTGCGAAGTGTGGGGGTGAGCCTGGGCTGGTGTTGGGCCTGGTTTCTGAGTGATACAGCTCACCGTATTTATTAATTAATAAATACTGCGCACGATGTTCACTAATTATTTTGGGGCAGTTAGGATCATAATTTTTCTACGGTGTTAATACACTAATTGTAGTATAATTAGAGTAGAATATTATCGTATTTTTGTTTGGCCAAAACTGGTGCCGGTTGGGCCTCAAATCTCTAGGGGTACAGAGATGGGTAAAGAGCAGAAAATTAAATAGGAATTAAATACGAACTTATGTAACGACATTTGTGCGTCTCAAACGAGGCTCAAAATAAAGCATATGGGAGTTGCACAAAAAATCAGGAAAATAGTCTAACATGTCTAGGGCATGTATGTGAATTTTGTTTGGGAAATACAGCTAGTGTAATGTTCTAATTAATTGTGTGAAGTACAGGTGCACAATCAAATAGGATATGTAAACATAATAAATTTTAAAAAGTTGCAATAATTCTAATTAGCTAAAATTAATCCTAAATTACTGAAATCTGGTCGAGGGAGTTTACAATCTACCCTCCTTAGAATATTTCGTCCTCGAAATAAAAACAGACATATAATGAGAATGAAAGATTTATTTGAAATATTAGGACATACCCTGGTTTGAAAATATATGGGGGAAACACTGTCGAATATCCTCCTCTCGTTCCCAGGTTGATTCACCTGGTGCATGATGCCTCCATACAACACGAACTAGAGGGATAGTCTGGCCTCGCAACACCTTCTCGCTACGGTCTAAGATCTCTACAGGTTCTTCCTGATACGATAGGCTTGGGCCAACGGTGATCTCTGAATGGTCCAGTACATGGCTTGGGTCTGGAATGTACCTCCTCAGCTGAGATACGTGGAAGACGTTATGCACTCCTTCCAAGGTCTGAGGTAGAGCTAGTCTGTAAGCAACTTCTCCGACGCGTTCCAATACATCGAAGGGTCCAATGTACCTTGGACTCAGTTTTCCTCTTTCTCCAAATCTGATAGTACCTCGGGTAGGTGAGATCTTCAAAAATACATGCTCTCCCACTTGAAACTCTAGAGGTCGTCGATGAATGTTGGTCCAGTGCTTCTGTCTGTCTTGTGCAGCTCGTAGGTGTCCTTGGATCTTCTTTACTTTCTCCACCGTACGAATAATCAATTCTGGTCCCAAGACCTGTCTCTCGCCTACATCGCTCCAGCATACTGGGGAACGACATTTCCTGCCATACAAAGCTTCAAAGGGAGCCATTTGAATGCTCGCTTGATAGCTATTGTTGTAGGAAAATTCTACCAGGTGCAAATGATCTTCCCATGATCCGCTGAAATTAAGCATGCAAGCTCTCAGCATATCTTCAAGGGTCTGGATGGTGCGCTCTGATTGTCCATCTGTCTGTGGATGATATGAGGTGCTGAACTTGAGGCGGGTACCAAGACTTTCTTACATACTTTGCCAAAAGTAAGATGTAAACCTCGTATCCCTGTCAGATACTATGCTGACTGGTACTCCATACAGACGCACTATCTCCTTCATGTACATGTCTACCAAGACTTCTGTAGATTGTCCGACTCTAAAAGGTAGGAAATGTGCAGCCTTTGTGAGTCTATCTACGATTACCCATACAGCATTACGACCACTGGGACTTCTTGGGAAGCCCGTAACAAAGTCCATAGTAATGTGCTCCCATTTCCACTCGGGTATTGGGAGGGGTTGAAGTAAACCGGCAGATCTCTGATGCTCAGCCTTGACTTGCTGACACACCAGGCACTTTGCCACAAAGCGTGCTATCTCTCGCTTCATTCTATGCCACCAGTAGAATTGTCTCAGATCCCTGTACATCTTTGTGCCTCCATGATGTATAGAGTATGTTGAGCTATGAGCTTCTGACATCAGCTCCTCACGAAGTTCTCCATTTGGAACATAAAGACGATCACCACATCTTAGAGTTCCATCTTCGTGTATGCGACATCCGGTTTGGATTCCAGCCTCTGTTCTTTGGCGAAGCCTCTGAAATCTTGCATCTGTTGGTAGAGCGGCTTTGATTCTTTCGACCAATGTTGATTGTAGCTGGTAGTTTGATAATTGGCCGTCAATTCCTGGCATAATGACCTTTATTCCCAACTTTTCTAGATCTTTCAGCAGACCTGGTTGGGTGATCATAAAGAATGCCGAGGGTCTTCTGCTTAGTGCATCAGCTACTATATTTGCCTTCCCTGGATGGTACTGTAAATCGATCTCGAAATCCGTCATCACTTTGAGCCATCGTCTTTGTCTCAGATTTAGGTCCTTCTGGGTATAGACGTATTTCAGGCTTTTGTGATCGGTGAATATCTCCACTCGTTCGCCGTATAGATAATGTCTCCATAGTTTCAGGACGAAGATGACTGCGGCAAGCTCCAGGTCGTGAGTGGGGTAATTCTTCTCATGAGTCCTCAGTTGTCTTGAGGCATAAGCTACAACCTTCCCATGTTGCATTAAGATACAACCCAATCCTTTTCCAGATGCATCGCTATAGATTACGAAACCTCCGGATCCAGATGGTATAGTCAAGATGGGGGCAGTAGTCAGACGCTTCTTCAACTCATCAAAAGCTGTCTGGCATTCCTCAGACCAGATGAACTCCTGATCCTTGCGGGTAAGACGGATAATTGGCTCCGCGATTCTTGCAAAGTTTTCTACGAACCTCCGGTAATATCCGGCAAGTCCTAGAAAGCTTCTCACCTCTGAGACGTTGGTAGGGGTTGGCCACGTCTCGACAGATGAGATCTTTGCTGGGTCCACCGAGATGCCTTCTCCTGTGATAACGTGTCCAAGAAAAGCGACACGATCAAGGAAGAACTCGCACTTGCTCATCTTAGCATAAAGGCTCTCTCGTCTCAGCGTCTCTAGCACCAGTCTTAAGTGCTCTTCATGCTCCTCGTGGCTCTTTGAATACACCAGAATGTCGTCGATGAAGACTACCACGAACTGGTCCAGATATTGGTGGAAGACTCTGTTCATCAAGTTCATGAATACGGCAAGTGCATTAGTTAGTCCAAAAGGCATCACCAGGAACTCGTAATGACCATAACGAGTCCTGAATGCTGTCTTTGGAATATCTTCTCTCCATACTTTGACCTGATGATAGCCTGATCTCAAGTCTATTTTTGAGAATACTACAGTTCCCGTCAGTTGGTCGAATAGGTCGCCAATTCGCGGCAAGGGATATTTGTTTTTGATTGTCAAAGCATTGAGAGCTCTGTAATCAATACACATTCGATATGTCCCGTCCTTCTTTGGTACAAACAATACTGGTGCTCCCCAGGGTGATGCACTAGGACGAACAAATCCCTTGATCTGTAATTCCTCCAGTTGCAGCTTCAGCTCGTCAAGTTCCTTCTTTGCCAGTCGGTACACATTTGAGGATACCGGTGCAGCTCCGGGTATCAGCTCAATAGTGAACTCTACTTCTCTGTCAGGCGGTAGGCCTGGCAATTCCTCCGGGAATAGTCTTCGAATTCTGCAATGATTGCTGGGGGTTCTTTCTCCATCGCCATATAAGCTCTAGGAGTCTGGCCTACTCCTTGCTCGATGGTTCCTCGTACGTATTCGAACTCCGGGTGTCCTGGTGGTCTAAAGATGATACTACCTTTTCGGCAGTCTAGGATAGCGTTGTTCTGGATTAACCAGTCCATGCCTAAGACGACGTAGAAATTTGGCATAGGGAGTACCAAAAATCGCGCTCTTAGCTCTCTACTACAAACAACTATCGAACATGTTTCGATAATGTTGGTAACTGGAACAATACCTCCTCCAGTAAGAATTTTCCAGCACTTAGGTAGTGGGAAAGTGGCTAGTTTGTGCATGGCTACGAAATTACTAGATATGAATGACAGGGTTGCACCAGAATCAAATAATGCAGTTGCAGGTAATGATGCAACTAAAATGGTATCTGTGATGGTTTCACCTTCGGGTTCTCCGGCAACTGCAGCTAAAGCAAAGGCCTGCCAGTGCCTTTGTCCTCCAGATTGTTGTCTAGCCTTGTTGAATTGGGCCTCCTGAGTGGCCAGGGGTGCTCCTCTCTGATATCCTCCAGATGTTGAGGGTAGCATCTTCTGGGCTTGTGCTCCTGGCTTCTGTCCGTGCTGAGGTGCTGTATCTTTGCGTTGTGGGCAGTCTCTGGCCATATGCTGGCTTGCTCCACATACTAGGCATAATCCCAGCTTCTTTCTGCAGTCATTGATATAATGCCCCTTCTTGCCACAAAAGTGACAAGTCGGGAGCTCCTTCTTCTGGTAGGGTCCCGTCGTCTGATGCGTCTGATTTTGTGGACGACGGATAGGTCCTCCTGCTTCTTGCTGGTTTTTGGCCGGGAAGGTTGGATTCGGGCGTCTTGTTCCTCGACCAATTGATTCTTGCAACCTTGCTTCTGTAAGAACCTCCTCGTAGGAGATTCTTGACTGCGCCGTCGTATATCTCTGGAGCTCTAGGGTGAGGCCGCGGTGGAATCTCTTGGCCTTCTCCAGCTCGTTCGGTATCAGATTGGCACCGAATCGACTCAGTCGGCAGAACTCTGCATCGTAGGCATCGACGGACATGTTCCCTTGTTCCAGGTGCAGGAACTAGGAATATAGGGCATCTTGGACTGTTGCGGGGAAGTACTTGGCATTGAAGTGCTCCAAGAATTGTTCCCAAGTCTGGTCTTTGCCGACGCTACGCTCTATGGATTCCCACCAGTGATGGGCGTTGCCGAGGAGTTGGGCCCTCACAGCGGTCATCCATAGGTCGGGGGTAAGTTGCGATCCTTCCAGTAGCATCTCTGTGTTGGAGATCCAGTCGGAGATCTCCTTTGGGGTTTCGTTGTCTTTAAAGGTTTTTGGGCTCATCTGGCGGAAACCTCGGACTGTGCCTACTGGCTGGACAGGTACTGGTACCGGACAGTGGTTCTCTCCAAAGCCGTCATTAAGGTCTGTCTCAAAGCTTCAGTCTGTTGCCACTGAGACTGTCTCAGGGCTTCAGTTTGTTGCCATTGAGTATGCAACATAGCTTGGAGGAACTGGAACATTTGAGGTTGGCCCTCAAGCTGTGGCATCATGGCAGGAAGGGCTGGAGGTGGTGGCAAAGGTGTCTCCGCCTGCGGTGTTGATGTTTGCCCTTCATGTTGAGCTGGTGTTCCTGTCTGGGCAGGATCCTGGTGGATGTACGGGGTTGGTGGGTAGACCAACATCCTTCTAGGGGATTGGTCTCTCGGGGTGGACGGATTTCCTTGGACATTGGTCGAGGGGTCTGTTGCTTGGTCAGCCCCATCAATCGCATGTTTCCCGGGTATGTCCATATTTCTGAAGAAAATAGAATAATTAGAAAAGCATGAAGGAAAAGATAATCAAGCAGGATGCGATAAGAAAATATTTTAAGGATAGTGTCAGTGTGGATGAGACCTAGTATTCCTATTCTATTGCAGGCTTGCTGGGCATGTCATCATACCACTAGCAATAAATTCGACCTGCATGGGCCACCACTAAAACCATGCCACGCCCCAGTCCCAAAATGTCAGGAACTAGGCCACGTGGCATTGGCCAGCTGACACGTTACTAAGGGTTTAATCCCATATAATGGACCCAAAGAACGTGCTACGCTGTCCTAAAATACTACAAGTCTAATACAGGTAAATCTATCTCATCCACAACAAAATGTCAGGAAAATAAGTGTTGAATATATATAAAAGCTGAGTCTGATAAAGACATAGTACATCTGATGGGAACAAGTCCATAACAAAACTAATAATAGCGCAGAAAAATAAGATAGACTAAGTAGCGTCTATCTGGGAAAAACAGCTCCATCTCCAGGTGACCAGGCTTCTAGGTTCAGGCAAACTCTGAGGGTGTCTCCTCTAGCTCCTCCCCGGTAGCACATCTAGCCTCTTGATCAGGTCCGTATACCGTGGGGTAGAAAGCCTTGTCTAAATCTGGCAGAAAATCAGGTCCTCAGTGGGACGTAACAAGATACAGAAAAATGATATGCCATGTAAATACTGAATAAATAAATAAATACTGGGTGCTAACCATCTAAGTGAAATGCAAGTAAAGACCTTGTAGTACGCATGGGAAAGTGTAGGCTTGACATATGCTGACTTAATTCACCAATCGTGTTGACTGGCTAGTATATGTGTCATATGCCCCCGGACACACGGGTAGCTCTGCAATCGACCATCTCCAAGGAGCATGGTACGAAGGATAAAAGACTCATGGAGGGGTGTCCCATACGTCCACTAGTTATCTTTCCCGCCCAATGTTCTAAATGCTAAGTCGTACTTTTCCTGAGTTTTTTCTTATTTTATGCTAAGCCGTAATGCGTGTCACACGTACCGGTAGCTAATCAAATACGTAGCTCGCATCCCAATATGTATTGCAACCATGTTGCGTGTTCCCGTGATAGGGTCTAGGAGGATACTAGGGTACCCTCACAGATGTTGGTAGGTCTGTAAAGACTAAGTTAATTATGCTACGTGTCAACGTATTTGTTGACTGTACCTGAGGCAATCTCAGGTACTCACAGTCATATAAAATTCAGGAACAATAACATATAACAATATTTGAATTTAAACAGTAAACTTGGCAAGGTATACTTGCCTACTCCCTGATAGTATTGAAACCCTGATCTCACAGTCAGGTTTGAAGGTGCTTGTGACAGGGGGTCACTGGCTGAGCTGGAGATATTTTCTGTTAAAACATACAGGGTTCGTGAATATCATGGGTATAATATAAAAGTATATTCATATATATACTTATATATAATATAGGATATACATATATATATAGAGTATATATATACCTATAGATATAGTATATAATATATATAATATATATATATATATATATATATATATATATATATATATATATATATATATATATATATATATATATATATATATAATAAATTGAAAGACAGTGCAGGGAATGTAAATATACATATATATATATGCTGTATTATCCAGCACTATATTATATAGTATATATTTATATATAGACAGTATATATATATATATATATATATATATATATATATATATATATATATATATATATATATATATATATATATATATATATATATATATAGATATAAAATGAAATGATTGTGCAGAAAATGTAAATATATATATATATATATATATATATATATATATATATATATATATATATATATATATATATATATATATATGTACTGTATTTATACAGTACTATATAGTATATATTATATATTATATATATATAGATTTAAAATGAAATGACAGTGCGAGAAATGTAAATATACATATATATATATATGTACTGTATTTATACAGTACTATATAGTATATATTATATATTATATATATATAGATATAAAATGAAATGACAATGCGAGAAATGTAATATATATATATATATATATATATATATATATATATATATATATATATATATATATATATATATATATATATATATATATATATATATATGCTGTATTATCCAGCAATATACTATATATATTATATGTAGATAATATATATATATAGATATATATATACATATATATAATAAATTGAAAAGACATTGCATGAAATATAAATGTATATATAATTACTGTATACCCAGTATTATTTTTAATAATAATATATATAATTCATATATATAGATTACATATATATAAAAATATATGTATATATAAATATAAAAAGAAAACAGAAATAAATATGCATAGTATTTATATATATACATATATATATATTATAATCATGATAATATATAAGTATATATATATATAGAATTATATATATATACATATACATATATTAATTACATATATAATAATAATATATACAGTATAGATATACTGTATTTAAATAGTATATAATATATAATATGTATTATAATACATATATATATATAAATATACATATATATACATTTATAATACATATATATATATATATACAAATACATATATACACATAAATACACGTATATACGTAGAGAGAGAGAGAGTGGGGTATACCTACTGACAGGGGGGTCCCACACGTCGTCGCCGGTGGAAGGACGGTGGCGGAGGCGGCGGTGGCTGGCCGGAGGAGCAGCAGCAGCAACAGTTGCTGCCAGTAGCAGTAGCAGCAACAACAGCTTGCGAGGGCTGCCGACGGCGGAGCGGTGGCGGAGACGGCGGTGCAAGGTGAGGGATCGACGGAGGGGGTCGAGACGGAGAGGTTGGTGGTGGTGGCGGGGGTCTACGGTGGCTGTGGTGGCGGCTAGAGGCGGTCGGAGGTGAGGGGGTGCTGTAGGGTTAGGGGGAGCTGATGGTGTTGCGGGGGCTGCCGACGGCGGAGGAGGCGTCGTGGGCCGGAGGGGAAGTGGTGGTCGGGGCGAGTCGAACGGTGGGGGTGGTGGTGGTGCACGGTGTCCGGAGACGGTGGTGGGGGTGGTTCGGATGGTGGTGGCTGTGGGTGATGGTGTTGGGGGAGTTGGCTTGCGGGGGCTGCCCACGGCGGAGCAGACGGCCGGAGGGGGTGAGGCTTGGCCGGAGGGGAGGTGGGGTAAGGGCGAGGGCTTCGCCAAAGTTGGGTGGCCGGTGGTGGCGGAGGGAGGTGGCTGTGAGGGTTTGAAGAGAGGGGGGGGGGTCGGGTTTATATAGGGTTTAGGGGATGGCAGTTTAGTAAATAAGTGGAAGTTTTAGGATATTTTGGTAATTTGGGTTTTAGGATATTTTTAACAGATTTTTCTTGATACTTAGTGCCACATGTAGGTGTTAGGGTTAATAGCCAATGAGGTTATGCCATCTCACATGCATTTTGCATAAAAACCCTTATAATTCCATAATTTGCATAAAAGTCCTAAAATTTGTATTTTGCGCAATTACGCAAATTGTCAGGAAAAACACCTGGTTCCTAAAAATACAGAATTGTATAGAAATAAGGGGGAAAACTGGAGAATTATTTTGGGAAGTGTGGGGGTGAGCCTGGGCAGGTGTTGGGCCTGGTTTCTGAGTGATACAGATCACCGTATTTATTAATTAATAAATACTGCGCACGATGTTCACTAATTATTTAGGGGCAGTTAGGATCATAATTTTTCTACGGTGTCAATACACTAATTGTAGTATAATTAGAGTAGAATATTATCGTATTTTTGTTTGGCCAAAACTGGTGCAGGTTGGGCCTCAAATCTCTAGGGGTACAGAGATGGGTAAAGAGCAAAAAATTAAATAGGAATTAAATACGAACTTTTGTAACGATATTTGTGCGTCTCAAACGAGGCTCAAAATAAAGCATCTGGGAGTTGCACAAAAATCAAGAAAATAGTCTAACATGTCTAGGGCATGTATGTGAATTTTGTTTGGGAAATACAGCTAGTGTAATGTTCTAATTAATTGTGTGAAGTACAGGTGCACAATCAAATAGGATATGTAAACATAATAAAATTTAAAAAGTTGCAATAATTCTAATTAGCTAAAATTAATCCTAAATTACTGAAATCTGGTCGAGGGAGTTTACACAAGCCCCCCTCTCCCCCAACTCTCTCGATCTCTCTCCTCATTCAGAGTAAACGCTGGAGCGCCCTCTCCTCCTCCCACCCCCTCTCTCTCTCTCTCGATCGAAGAGGACGACGATCAACGCGGACGATGACTCGACGGGGACAACAACTCGAAGACGAGGACTACAACTCGGTGGGGTTGTCGACGACGGGGACGATGACTCATCGACGGGAACGACTACTCGGTGGGGTTGTCGAGGTCTTCCACGAGGACGGTGATGGGGTTGTCGAGGACGATGGTGGGGTTGTCGAAGACGGTGGCGGTTGTTCTCCGGCCACAGGTCGAGGCGACCTCGATTTAGGGTTAGGGTTCCGTCGACGGAGGAGAGAAATGGCGGATGGCTACTTGAAACGATGAATGGAACTGCTCGAGGACGGTGGTGGGGAGCTGCTCGAGGACGATGGTGGGAGAAGTTGGACATGGAAAACACAGGACACAGGGACATGGGAGAACCAAAACTATTTTTAAAAAAAATATTAAAAAAATAATTTTGTGATTTTTTTTTTACCAAACATAATTTACAACTTTGGTTTATAAAAACCAATTTCCAGATGAAAGTAACCAAACACATACTTAAATTTTATATACTCAAAAAGCAACTTTATAACTTACTTCCAGAAAATCGTTTTTAGAAAAAAAATTCTGAAAACATATCCAAACGGACTCTAAACTTTCTGAAAATGGGTGATTGGAGTATCGATTTTTGAAAAAAAAAAATTTAGTAATGGAATCTTTGAGTGTTTGTTGCCAAACACTGTTTTTGGTGGAGTTACGTTAAAACCCTAAAAACTGCTTTTAAAAGCGGATCCAAACAGCCCTTAATTTGGATGTAGTTTTATCTGAACCATAAGGAACGTTAGGTACTCTAATGTAGCTAAAAAAAATTATAATTCTGGAAATCAAATTTTTAGTAATTAAATTTTCTAAAAAAATTATATTTTTGTGTTTTGACTATATAAATATTTCGAAAAGAGGGATAAAAAAACTGAAAATAAAATAAAAAGAGGATAAAATAACTGAGAAAAATAACCCAAAAACAAAAAACCTGTAAAATAAAAAAATGAAAAAAAACTCTAGAAAAAACCAAAAACAACTAAAAATGGGAGAAAAAAAAAACGAAAACACAAAAAATAAACAAATGAAAAAAATGAAAAAGGATTAAAAACTGAGAAAAAAGGAAACAATAAAAAATATCACAAAAATAAAAAAAATAAAAAATATGAAAACAAAATATCTTAAAAAAAGAAAAAATATATAAAAACCAAAAAAAATAAAAACTGAAAAAGGATAAAAAAAATGAAATTAACAAGAAAAAACATAAAAATAGTATAGAAAAAAATAAAATTTTTTTTTCCCCGAGCAAACAAAATATAACTACCTATTCTTAAGGTATAGGACTCCCATGTTATATGGGTAAATCATTTATCCGGATATTCTTAATTCCTGTAAATAAATTAACCTAAATTAAACATGGAAATATGGTTCACATACTAAATTTGTGCAGGAATAAAAAGAATCCCTCCCCATAAAAAATATCAAGTTTTTTCGACTATTTTTATTTTATTTTGGTTAGAAGTCAAAATTTATTGAAATATACTAATTAGACATCAAGAGGTGCTGGAATGAATGAAAAAAGCATCCCCTAAACGGATACAAATATCATAATATATATATTAAGAGTCAAGGTAAAAGGACGGACGGTCCGGAATTCGGTTCGGATCCGGACCCTGCCAACGGACCAGTCCGCTCCGGTCCACTCCCCCCATGGGTCCGGATTGGGTCGAAGGATCCGACTCTCAAGTCCGGCCCGGCCCAATCTCGTGTATGTTTGGGCCGGATCCAATTCGGTCGATACGGTCGGCCCGGTCCGGTTCTGGCCCAGTTCAGTTTTTTTTGTGGATATATCCTTTGGGGATATTTTTACCAAAATATCCCCATTTTAGTGGCCGTTTTTGAATGTTTTTGGAGTATTTTAGTCATTTTGTTAAAAATGATCAAAATATCCATTATAACAACTCTTTTTTGAGGGTATTTGGAATCATTTTGCCCCCAAAATTTATATAAATAGTCCATAATTCATGAAAAATAAACACAACACAATTTCTTCTCTCTTAATTTTTTTTTTATCTCTTACAAAGTTTAGAAGAAAGACAATTATAAAATTTAGAAGCAAAACAATTACCGGAGTCCAGCTTCTTTCCTCTCAACACATTTTCTTGTGATTTCTTTTGGAACCTTTTAGCATACGTTACAAGTAATTTTAATATTATCAAATTTTTTTCTGATTTGAGATTTTTCTTTCCCCCCTCTCTCTCTCTCTCTTTGTAGAGAAATAATTAATTTTGCTCTAAATTTTTTTGAATTTTTTTTTAAATATCCTAAAAAATTTGTTTTTACCGTGCGTGAACATGGAAGCTCCAATTTTGCTGGCTTGATTGTTGTTCTCCTCCTGCCAGCTGACATCGATAAGGAGATATCAGTATACAAATCAGTCAGCCATTGTGATGATACTAAGGCAGCAGATGTGAGGTGTTGATTTATTCAGAAGAGTTTGATATATATGTTCATTAAGTTTGTATGTCTAGCCCATTTTTCAAACTGGGATATCGTAATGTTCAGCGTAAGATGTAGTACAGGCATTGGGCTATACCAAGCTTTTAGATTATGAGCCTTTACTCTCTCACTCCACAAGTTGAGGTATGATTGATTGTTGGGATTTGGTTCCTTTATTTGGACAGGATGTAATAATTAGCGAAATGTTGTAACCATTTTTATAAAAGAAATAATTATTTAGTGATATTTATCTTCTACTGCTTCTTTTTTCCTTCTGCCTGTATTTAATATCTGATAGTAGTGTCATGGTCTTCGACATAATTAGTAATTGTAAAGTTAAGCTATTTTCACACTACTGTATTGAATCATTTAGAGATATTTTATGAAAGCAAGACTTTGACCCTCTCTGGGATTTGCTCTCAGAGCCTCAGTTTTCCCACTTGGATGCGCAACATTTGATCAAGAACGTGCCACTAGAGCTTGCTATAATTAGTTCAGTTGAGGCACTTTCTAGAGTCGTGCGCATGATTACTCTATTGTACTGGACTTTTGTCTTACTGATCTGTAATGCGCAAAGTTGAATAATTCATGAGGGTATTGGAATTTTGACTACTGGATAAATTCTTGGTACTTTTTATGAAATCAATATTTCTTCTACACCAATAAAAGTTGCACTGTTGGGTTTACTCAGGGACGAAGTCAGAATTTTGGAGTAGGGTGGGCTAACTAGTAGTTACTATAAGATTCTAAAAATTTATGCCAAAAATTCGACAGACTTTTCTTTGTAAATTCGATGATTCGATAGAATTTTTTTTGTAAATTTATGGCTAAATTTTGGTAATGTTTACTAATTAATAATTTTTCACCAAATATAATTGCTTCCATCTATTCCAAAGATATACTATGTATTTCAAAAAAGAATACTAGGAAGCAAGAATCTGAAAATAAAAACCAAAACCTTGAGGAAAATGTATTCTTGCACTCCAAGTTGTTAGGCACCAAGTAAGGTATGAACATTTGCATTTTCAGGTGGCAACTGAGCAGCTTACTTGAACAACCAAGCAACCTGGAAAGATATATAAGATCAGCTTTTAGAAGATAGTACATATAAATCTATCAGGTCCATTTGCAGCGTCCTGGTCGCCGGTCGCCGGTTGGGCTGGAGTGTGGAGAAAAACCCTAGACTATGAGACAGAGAGTGAGAGAGTCGGGGTCTGAGGTATCTGGACTCAAATGATTCACTCTTCACATCTGTTGATTGGTATAATGAGTGAGCTTTATGGAGTATTGGGTGGGCTATAAGTCTATACTAGCATATATATATAAAAAATTTACTATTTTTTTTTTTTGCCACTGGGCTTAGCATATATATGAAAATAAGTTTACTATTTTTTTTTTGCACTGGGCTGTAGCCCAGTGCAAGCACTGTGTGTCTCCGCCCCTGGGTTTACTAACAAAGGGCATATATAAAAGTTCCAAGTCTGTACCCACTAGAATCTCTTTCAGAATGCCCTGAAAAGCAGTTCATATGGTGAGGCATGCTGTGGGAGAAATTATTCAATGAGCCGGGCTCAGTGTGTATCTTGAATTTCTTCCACTTGATAGTCTGAAGATAAGGAGGACTGTTTCAGACTGTCACTGCATGCACATGCCATCAAGTGGAGGAGAATCAATGTGCACGGTGAGATCAGTTCATTTAATAATTTCTCCTGCTGTGAGCTCTCTGAGCATTTGCACTGTTTGGTTGGCTGTAGCTCATTGGCGGACCTACATGGGGTGAATTAGGACAGTTGTTCCTACTGAAATTTTGCTTCAATGTTATATATTCCTTTATTTTTTTTTTCTATCAATTTCGTCTTTTGTCCTCTCCGAAATTTATAAATTTTAATTTTAGTTTCGATATAGATATTTATATCAGGTTTTACTTTTTCTTCATAATTTTTATTTTTTGATGATTCGATACAGAGACAAGTCATGGTAGAAGAACAACAAAAATTTGATGTAGCGAACTTTATTTAACAAAATTTTGGACTTTTTTTACATTTAAGGTTGACTCCCTTTTTTAAATTAGTGCGTCCGCCCCTGCTGTAACTAGTGTTGCTTTAAGTGGTGTCGTACCATTTACGACAAAGTATTTGTTTGTTTTGCTGTAAATGGTGAATTTGTTGCAAAAAAAAATGTTATATTTGCTGTAGTTTTTTTTTTTTTTTTTGCAACCAAAATAACTCGGACACTATTTATAGTAGCAAAAGTTGCATGTGATTCATATTTACTGGCAACCAACAGTCCTTTAATGTGAAATAAAAAACGTATGAAATAGATAAATGACAGTAAACATGATAAAATTTTCATCCTGGGCCGTACACAGGTTGTTTCCAGATGGAGCTCAGTTCCATATAGAACATGACAAGGAGTGGCACGAGATGATGACTACATGCATTGCAGGTTGCAGTTTCGTTTTCCTATTCAAATGTTAGCACATGTTAATGTTTTGTTTTGAACCGTCGAATAAAAAGTTGGGGTTTGATTGCTTGAAGCGTCAAGACTAGGTGGAGCACGCCACATAAGTGGCATGCATACTACGACACTGCCGATTGATAAGTCTGCAATGATAAAACCTTTGACTTAGGATCAACTTCGACTGTAGGTGATGGCGCCAGTGAGCGTACTGGAGAAGGTGAGTTGATTGTATAGAGTGAAAAAGAGATGGAGGAGTCTGGGAACTTAGAGATTGTTGACTATGACTCCAATCTGACATTGATTGGTTTGATTTGTTGTATCGAATAAAATATCTTCCCATACTTTTGTTGTTTGGAAAGAGAAGAAGTTTTATCAAACACCAACACGATCCTATATATTTTTACACCAGATCCATATGTTAGAAAATCTACGCCTAATCTAAACTATAAAAATATTTTTTGTTTTTCGTTCAGTTCTGAGAAACTGACTTCATTAGTAGAGATGGTTTGAAAGCTTGTTGTAGTCGTCTAGAAAGCACTTTGAGACATGGTGATTGCTCTAATATTGATGGAGATGAATTGTTTGAGGACCTCGAAACTTTACGAGTTATATCAAAAGACATCTAAGTACTTGAGGTATTGAATTTCATGAAGTAATTTAATTCTATTGACAATACCAGTAATTGTTGCATCTGCACAAATGAATTTTTTTTCAAGTTGAAGTTTTTAAAATTGTACATGCGATCAATCATGTCGCAAGAAAGATTAAATGTGATAGCTCTAATTTTCATTGAAAATGAGTTCTTAGAAGGTGTTGATTATGAACGATTGATTGATGACTTTGCAGCTAAGAATGCTAGAAGATGGATCTTAATGTGATGTCACGTCACAGTCACAGTCACAGTCACAGTCACAAAATACGTATGACCAGGTATACGGACACATGCCAGCTGTAAGAACAAGTATAGGAACCCAATTTAGTGAACCTAACCAGTCGTAGTACGCTGTAAAATATATCTAAGTCACAGTATCACAGGCAGGTACAATTTAGTCCCATCCACAAATATCACAGAGTAAGAAACTAAATGAATAGATAAGTCTCAGAATCCACTACAAAATAGAATCTAGTGGAGAATAATCCATGAAAAATTAGTACAAAAGAATATTGAAAGAATACAACTAAGCAATAAAGAAATAGTCCGGACGTCAGCTAAATAGGTAAAGACACCCAGGACACTAAGCAACTATCGTCCATGAATGCTCAAGGAAACTTCTGTGGCTCCACCTCAAAGTCCTTGTCTGCAAAATCTTCAACTCCGTAGTACGTCGGGTACAAGTGCTCGTCTGGATCAGAAAAATATGCCAGGTCCTCAGAGAGACGTAACAAGTACACAAGAAATCGACATGCATGAAAGTAAAGCAGTAAATAATAAATAGGGTAACTAAACCATCTATGTGATGTGCACTCGAGACATCTCTAGTGGCGCATGAGGGAGAGAAATAAAAAAATATTCATTCCACCAGGCGTCCGAAAGGACTCGGGGGTACGCAGTCACACCATTTACACAGTAAGAAACAAAAAATTCATACGCTCACTAGTAGATTCTTTCCTTCCAATATATCCGAACTGTATACGCGGTGTAGACATAATACAACGACATCAACAAATATAGACAACAAGACCAACACTAACTACCAACACAAGACACGAACTGACATAAAAATGATCAGTTAACGTGCTAGTCCATGCACTCACTCACTCAGTGATCGTGTTGAACATGTGTCAGATCAGAAGATACCACGTATCTTCATAATATACCAGGTAAGTCTGCTAATCTAAGATGCGTGCACACAACTATCAAATAAAAATTAGACATATGTATAATGAACAATAAAATCAAGCAAGGTGTACTTGCCTTCCAAGCCAAGCTGCAAGCACAACAAATATGGTCCGGAGCTCTCCAGAGAAACGTCACGAACACCTACCAATTAATTATACTATAATTAGACTCTTATTATCTAGTTAAGTTATCATCTAGTTATTAATCCTACGTTGGTTGCACATGCAAGTAACTACACACTAAATTATTACTAGCCATCGAACATTACCAAAAAATCATTTTTAAACATTTTTTATCAAACTATTAATCCTGGAATTAATTACAAAAATAAGAAAATTAATGGTTTTCAACTCACAAGGGGTTTCTATGAAGGTTGGTAACTAGTCATGCAATTATGTGTGCTAAATAGGGTTTTCCCGTACATGCAAGTTCTCAAAAGATGATTTTATACAAAATGTTAAATCTGGAAATAATTCTATAATACTAGAAAATAATTATATAATGAGTTTCTACATGCATATTTATTAATTCTACTTATTGGTCTTTCTATTGGACACATACTAGTTTTCTAGCAATAATATTGTCAAAATTTTGCCATTATAATCCTACTACTATGCTTTGCATAAAAATTCTAAATTATATTTAATATTGGAAAAATAAGTTTTACTCACAAAATAATAGGGAGAACATTCATATATGGCCAAATAGCAAGTTACAATAAGTTTACATGCAAACTAGGTCAACTATGTGTCTTTTTATGCATAAAATTTATTTAAATCAAAAGTAATATTTCTGAAAAAGTAATTTAAAAACTGAATTTAATATAGGTTAATAATATCTTATTTTAATTATTTATAAAGTTTTAGAAGGGTTCGATGCGGAGTTTTGGATAAAATATTAAACTAGGTCAACCCTACACATTGTACATGCAATTTATTAACAAATAAATTATCAAACTAATATTCTGAAATAAACAGTAAAATATGGATAAAATAATTTTGATCATCATATTTCTCTATTATTAACATGGTTAAATCAAGATTTCTACCTATGGGTGCATACATGCATTCATGGCTTCAAAACTCTACATGAAAATCTCTAAAATAAAAGCCTACAATGAAGAACATGGCAATGGATTATAAACATATATAAAATCATTTATATATATATATATATATATATATATATATATATATATATATATATATTTATTCATACATTCATATACATTAGAGATGTTGGAGGAGAGAAGGTTTAAAGAAAGAACTTACTAGAAGTAGAAGGAAGAAGATGACTATGGATCTTGGATGGAGGAGGGGGCCTTGGAGTTGCTGTCGTGAGGGGGCTGCTATGGGGAGGGGGAGGGGGGGGGGGTGGAGGTCGGCGGATTTGAGGAGGTGGAGGAGGATTTTAGATTATGGTTAGGGTTTAAGATGAGAAGAGATGTTATATATATATATATATATATATAGATGATGTAGAGAGAGATGTATGTATGGGTAAAGAGAGATTATATATATATATATATATATATATATATATATATATATATATATATATATATATATATATATATATAGGTAGAGAGAGGGAGAGGAGTCGGCGGGTTTTGAGAGGGGGGTCACGAATATGGAGGGGGGTTTCGGCTATGGGTAGGAGTAGGTTTAGTTTAAGTTATTTTCTATGGTAAATCTCTAATCCAATTAGATATTTATAACCAAGATTTAATTATGATTATAAAGGAATAAGATAATAATAAATAAATACATAAATAAATCCTACAAAATAGGAAAGTGGCCTAAATTGACATGGAAGAATTATGGATTGCTTATTGAAGAAGGTTGGATTGAAAAATAATTACAAACGAATTATATATATAAAAATATCTAAATTTTACACACAAGAAACTGCGCTTGTTACACTAGTGCTATATTTATGCTAAATGATCGAATTTTGTGTCACACAAAGATCTTACGAGTAGTGTCTCCAGTGTAAGCTACTTTCTATGAAGGGCGATATATATTTTGGGGTCGTTCTATGTCATTAATGTTCAAACTACGATGAAGTATCCTAATACAACAATTAAATTTAAATTAATTTTAAATAAGGTAAAATAAATACAATAAATATAAAATACACACAAAATACCTATTTTTGGGTGAGGGGGTTTACAACATACCCACCTTAGAAAATTTTGTCCTCGAAATTAAGAATATGGCACGATCTAGGAAAACAAGAATGCGGTATGTAGATCCACACCTGAAGCCTCACATACTTGGGGAAAACGCTCTAAGATAGAATCCTCCCGCTCCCAAGTCGATTCGCCTGGTGAATGATACTTCCAAGCAACACGGACTAGTTGAATGTTCTTCCCCTTTAGCACCTTCTCCCTGCGGTCGAGAATCTCAACCGGATGCTCCTCATAAGACAAACTCGGTTCTACGGTGATCTCTGAATGATCCAGTACATGGCTAGGATCCGCCACATACCTTCTCAATTGTGAGACATGGAACACATCGTGGACACTCTCCAAAGTCTATGGTAATGCTACTCTATAAGCAATCTTGCCAACATGCTCCAATACGTCAAACGGTCCGATGTACCTCGGACTTAGCTTCTCTACCTCCAAATCTGATGGTTCCGCTAGTAGGGGATATCCTTAAGAACACATAATCTTTCGAATGGAACTCTAGGGTTTGATAGTGAGTGTAAACCCCCTGTTTTTTCAAGATTTTTAAAATAAAATTTTCTATTTTTTCTGGAATTTTTCGGGATTTTTCGCTAATTAAAATCTAGGTATTTTGGAATTAAATAAAATTAAATAATTTTAAACAATATTAAAATATTATGAAAATATTATTTTTGGATGTAAAATAGAATATTGGACATAGGGTAATTTTTCTGGAATTTATTGGACCCCAGAACCATTTTTAAAGACCCCAAAATCCTGTTTTAATTTAAACCAAATCAAACCGGGTTGAACCGGGCTCAAACCGGGTCAAACCGGGCTGAACCCGGTCCAACCAAATCGGATCGGACCGAACCGCCCCTAGACCCTAACGGGTCGGGTCCTACCCAAACCCGACCCGACCCGAACTCCTCACCCGCACGACCCCGCTCTGCCCGCGTTTTTCGGCGCCCTCCGCCTCACTCGGCCACGCAACCGCCCCGCCCGCGTCGCCCGGCACACGATGCCTCCCCCTTTGCCTCTTCTGGCCATGACCCCCTCTCCTCCGCCCTATAAAAACCCCCAGCGCCACCCTCTCCTCGACCACCCCTGCCGCCGCCTGACCTACCTCCGCCGCCCCAGAGCCCCGCCACTCTCCCCTCGCCGCCGCCCTGCTCCGCTGCCAACCCTCTCCCCTCGACGACGACCCCGACGAGCCTCCGCCACCCTCGACCTCGCCGCAGAAGCTCCATCGCCAGCGTCTCCGCCTCCGCCGACGTCCCACCGCCTCCGCGAGCCCCGGCGATGCCTCCCCGCGCTCCACCGCCTCCGGCGATGCCACCCCGCAGAAAGCTCCACCTCCCTCCGGCCGTCGCAGCTCCGGCTAGCCTGGAAACCCTAAACCTAGAACAGTACCTAGGTGTATCGTGTCGCCTCGCAGATACGGGAAAACCCAGTCTGCGTAGCCCTGTTCAGGTACCCTTTCCTCTCTCCTCGCTGCCCCGTTTCCCGTTACGTCTGTTGTGACAAGTAGAATGTGTAACCCTCTTGATGTCCGTGTAACCCGCTCGGTGTGTCGCATCCTATGGTGATCGCGAACTACGATCCAAAATCAGGAAAAATAATGCCCCATTTTCCCTCGGAACTAAGTGCGCCCCGCCAAACGGGACAACTTGGTCGCGTGCGGTCTTCACCGAAAGGTGCGCGCCGTTGACACGGATGTGTGGGATTTTGCAGAAGTTGATTTGAATGTGCGTGCACACCGGAATTAACGCGTATCCGCCGACAACGTCCCGTATCGGCCCTATTCCCGAACATGTTGTAACTTTGTGTACACACGTCGGATCGAAATGAAACTTGCGTCATTGGACTCATAGCAATACGCTGGTCCTGTGACCCAAGTTTGGTTCGATTCTGAGAACGTTGACAAAATCGCGTATCGTGGGCCCCGTGGCTCCACTTGACGGGCGATTTTGTGATCGGCTCTCGGAATCCAATTTTGGAAGTTTTGTTGGGTTCATATCATCGTTTTGGACTTGTTGACACTAAGTTTGACAAATTTGGAGGACTTTGTCTCTGACACATTTTTCGGTACGAAGCGGGCCACATGTGGACCCCGTTTTGACAAAAAACTGTCACTTTTGCCCCTGTGTCCAAATTGGACTCAAGGACAGGCATTTCTAGATATTTGATATTTTTTGAATCTGATGATGATGTCTATTTCAGCAACCGGAGGAGTACCTGCAATTCCCACTGAAGTCAGAGCTACAGTTGGAGTCAGAACCCCAGACAAGTGTACCTTGCCAACTTGCAATAGTTATCTGACATTGTTCTTGATTTATTCATAAATATATACTTATGTGATGTACATAGTCAACCAGGACCGTGAAACGTTGCTTAATGTCCGAATAACATTTGGGTGTCGACGCCGTACGCGGAGTCGTGTAACGTCACTAGAGATTGATATCGCGACCCTATACATCCTCGTGCTTGCATCATCAAGTACGTCATACCATAGGACACCTGACACTGCTCATGAGACAGAATCTTTCTGAGATATTCATGGTGATTCTGCATAGGTTACAGGATTTGTGACATAGACATTATATTCATATCTATCATAAGACTTGTTGCATTAGATTTGATCTCGCGTGACATGAGACATCGTGATCATGAGACGTGTGATTACATTGGGTGGGGAGAGACACATGCTTCAGGCTAATTTTATATATGGTGCCGTAGGCCCACTACATAGTAAACTACATAGTATAACTGCTACCCGGCTCCCCGACACAGAGCTTGTAGTGGTCTCAGCCTGAGTTCTAGTGATGCTCTCAACTTGCATATCACATAGCTGGTTACATAGTTTACTCTCTTGTTTCATTTATTATTGCACTGCATTTATTTTGGCTTGAGTTATTCTTGTGCCTTGCTATGTCCCCTGAGGACCTGGATCTGGATTATGTCCCCAGGGTTAGCAGAGGATATCTATCCTGAGGTGTACGGAACAGGAGCACTTCTCAGAGCAGTACCAGAACCCGAGGACGAGATCGTGCCAGAGGACTTCTCCTGAGTATTGGCTTTATATACTCAGTTATTTCTGTTTCTAGTTACTTTATTTCCTGTCTATTGCATTGATGTATCAGACTTATTCTCGGGTTGTTCCCCGAGACACTTTTATTGAGATATGTTAGATTATATTTATTTGCATTTATTCTGGCATTTGATCTGTGATTATTTGTTGTGGATGAGATTAAAATAGAATGTGACTTGTATCATAGACCTATTTATTGATGTACTACAGCTTAAGTACGCCCCGATGGATCCATTAAATTGGATTTGCCCATTGGTGTGTGCTGCTGGCCATTGCCACGTGTCTAGTCCCTCGGTATTTTGGGACTGGGGCATGGCAGTGAGTATCTGCCCATTGCTTCTGTCTATCCTGTGCTGCCCAAAGGTGACATTGAATCTGCTTGACCTTCTCCACTGTACTAGTCACCAACTCTGGTCCAAGTATTTGTCTCTCGCCCACATCACTCCAACATACTGACGATCGACACTTCCTTCCAAATTTTTTTTGAACTCAGTTTTTTTCTTATTATGTCTCACAATCCTATTTTTTTTGAACCGGTAGCTTTTTTGGATCGAGAAAATGCCAAAGAAGTTCAAGAGATAAGAGAATTAAGGATAATTATTCAAAATGAGCCATCTGAATGCTTGCTTGGTAGGTATTATTGTAAGAGAACTCCATCAAGTGCAAGTGATCCTTCCAAGATCCTCCAAAGTCAAGTAGGCATGCTCTCAACATGTCCTCCAACGTCTGAATGGTGCGCTCTGACTGTCCGTCTGTCTGCGGGTGATAGGAAGTGCTAAACTTTAATCTAGTTCCTAGTCTCTCCTGGATGCTCCTCCAAAAGTGGGATGTGAACCTCGAATCTCTGTTGAAAACTATGCTGACTGGTACCCCATGTAGGCGTACGATCTCCTTCATGTACATCTCTGCCAGAACTTCTGTAGATTGTCCAACTCTAAAGGGTAAGAAGTGTGCCACCTTAGTCAATCTGTCCACAATCACCCAAAATGCATCTCGTCCAGCTGGATTCCTCAAAAAACCCGTAACGAAGTCCATGGTAATATGCTCCCATTTTCACTTCGAGATTGGAAGCGGTTGGAGTAGTCATGCTGATCTCTGATGTTCAGCCTTAATTTGCTGACACACCAAGCACTTCTCCACAAACCGTGCTATCTCTCGCTTCATCCCGTGCCACAAGTAATGTTGCCTCAAGTCTCGGTACATCTTCGTACCTCCCGGATGAATAAAGTATGATAAATTATGAGCCTCCGTTATTAGTTCTTGCCTAAGCTCTCTATTAGAAACATAGAGGCGATCCCCATGTCACGCCCCGGTCCCAAAATACGTAGGACCAGGAATACGTGGCACGCCAGCTACGCATTCGACCAGACTCTGGTCTGACTCGAATACGTATAAGCTGTAATATAAAAGGGCACTATCTAGAATTTTCCATAAATGTAAACCTCTATGTCTCAATCCATAATGTACAACAGTATACAAGAAAGAGTTAAATGTGATAAGGTCGGCCGCCCAATAACACACTAACTCGAATAGACTCGAGAAAAAGTATGAGTCTACAAAACTATGCTACAACAGCAGGTGAATAATAAATGTAAATAACCATAATGCCGGTAGATATAATATGAGTACCTGGTACCATGCTCGCAAGATATGCCACTCCTTCAGTATCTCTAAGCGCTCCGTAATCGCCTATGCTGCAAAACTGGAAGGGAACCAGGTCCTCAGAGGGACGTAACAAGGTACAGAAATATAACATGCCAAGTAAACAGAAAGTACAAGTGCACGACAGGGTACTCTATCATAACCAACTAGTGTGACACAGTTTAAAGACAATGTTCGACGCGTGGGCCATCCAAAGTAAAACCGTAGCTCCGGACACGAAAACACACGGCACGTACCGCAGCTCTGGGCAAAGAGTCACACGGGTGAAACAATTACACTAGATACAGGTATCACTAGAAAATACTACATATATATAAGCGCGTGCAGAGTAGCCCAAGCGTCTAGTAACTGTCTTCCCCTTCCCAAGCGGTCAACGATTGTGCGTTGAACCTGAACCTCTAACTACAGTCTCAACACAAGGAAAAATAACTTAACAGACGCGACCCTAAGGTCATCCCAGTCTCTGGTCATGATGTCAGTATCAGGATACAGGAATCTGGCACGATCACAGTGTATGAGTGTGTCCTGGGGTGTCGATAAACTCAGGTACGCATATCGAGATACTACGAATCATCCGACAATCTTCCTAGGATGCTACGACGTACGTCTTTACCCGGTTGTGAACCGGACGCGAAGTACCGAACGTCAATATAACTATGTGCATAATGTACATACAAAATAATAAATAGTTGTAAACTAAAATACAGGGTGGCAAGGTACACTTGCCTGCGTGCGACTGCTGATGACGGTGATCGGGTACTGTGTCCAAGTCCTCAGGTCCCGCAATACCTAGAGTTAAATTACAAACCAGAATCAATAATCTAATTTACAACAGACAGGGGTGCTACACATATCTACGCCTAACAGAGACTAGACACTAGGGGGTTGACTACCGTTGACTTTCGGTACGATAGTCAAAACAACTAGTCCTCCATATGTTCTCCTCAATTTAATTCTCCATAATTAAATTAATAATTTCTATCATGTACCATACATCCCGATTATTTATTTAAATTCCAACAAAAACTCACTTTACTCCCAATTCATAATTAAATTTTATTTGTTATATTTCATGTCGAAGGCAACCTCTAATCCACAGTCCAACTTTATAAACTACAAGATACATGCTCATTATAAAATTAAACTATGTCAACCTCATTAAACCCATCCTCAAGTCATTTTAATTTTTACATGCATTCACATTAACCTCATTTGAATTAACCCAAGTATTTCTTAACACATAGTGCTACGTAAGCCTACCTAACCATTTATATATATTCAAGGACCTTCTTTCTAATGTAATTAATCCACATATAATTTATTTATTATTTCCTTCACCCATGCATATATCCATGACACATTATTCATGTTTAATCTTCATTAACATAACCTTATCCATGTTCTTATTTAAACATCATTAGCATACTCAATGTAACCCCATAATTACTTAGTTCAAATACTCCTCCCATTAACCATACATATCCACATAATATATATATCACCCTAACAACATATTAACATCTCCATAATTAACATTATTCCCTTATATAAACTCCTATTTAAAACAATTAATATTCTGGAAATTTATTACAAAAGAGGTGGAGAAGTGAACCTCAATGAGGCTCGCCGGAGTTGATGGTGCTCGGTGGTGGTGGTGATGAAGCTTGATGGTGAGGGGGTCGGCCGAATGGGAGAGGGGCTGTGCACAATGGCCGTGGGGGTGTGGGCTGTGCACGACCGTGGGGGTGTGGGAAGGGGCTGAGGTGGTGGTGGTGAAGGTTAGTATGGTGTTGGTGAAGTAGGGAAGTGGGTGGTGAAGTTGGAGGGAAGAAGAAGAAGGAGAAGAAGAAGAAGAAGAAGAAGAAGAAAAGAAAAGAGAAGGAATGGGGAGGGGGTCGGCCAAATGTGTGTGGGAGGAGAGAGAGTGAGGGAGGGGGGTTTTCAATGCTCCCCTTGAAATTAGGGCCGGCCTAGGGATATGTGTGTGAGGGGGGGATTAAATAGGAGAGTGTGTAGGAATGAGTGGTGGAGAATGATTGGAATTAATAGAATGGATGGTTGTGATGCATTATGGATAGGGGTGGGATTCCTTCATGAGGGAATGTGATTGGGACCCCATTTTGGGACCCTAAAAATAATCATGACCAATGAGGTGTTGCCAACAATTTGTTAATTGCAAATTAGCCCCCGTAAATTTGGGAATTTGCATGGACACATGAAATAACATAAAAATTGCGGAGAAAAATATATTTAAAAATATCATGGTGAGGGGGGTATTGCGCGTTAGGCGCGGGTCTAATTTGAAGGGCATTGGGATTATTTTAGTATCAAAATAGAATTCACAAAGTTGGTAAATTCTGATTTAATTAAAAAAGAACGCGTCCCGCGAATTTAATTTAATTGGGGCCCGCGGGGTCAAAATCCGGAAACGGCACAAAGGCCAAAAATGGTGGGGGCTTGGAGTCGGTCTTGGACCCTTTAGTTGGCCCGGCTCAACGGGTTAAGTTGGTACCCCAAAATCGAGGGTAACGACACAGGTGTCCGACACGGAATTTAAATACGGGTTACGATTTTCGGAATGTTGTGCAATTAATTTAGAGCACACAAAAGTTGATTTTAACAGTCAGAAAAGTCCAGTGCCTAATTTGGCGAGTTGAGTCGAGTGTACAATATTTGTACGGAATTTACGGGCTGATAATGGGCTCCGAATAATTAGACAAAGATCGGGTGTGTCAATGGTTTAAATAAATTGGATTAAAATTCCAGGTAAATATCCTCTACTCTAAACCTCAATATCTTCTATCAAAAATTTTCCCTGGCCCACTCTAACTATCTACAGAATAAATTGAGGGGGTTTACACCCCACACATCAAAGTCCCATCTTTATGGATTATCAGCCCAGTCTGTAATCCAGCCTCAGTCCTCTGTTGAAGTCACTGAAATCTCTCATCGGTCGGCAGAACTGCCTTGATATACTCCACCAAAGACAATTGCACTTGAAGGTTCATCAACTTTGCAACTTCTTTTGGCATAACCACCTCTATGCCCAGCTGCTCCAAATCATATAACAATTCCTTCTGTGTTGTCAGGAAGTACGCCATTGGTCTCCTACTCAACGCATCCGTTACTACATTAGCCTTACCTGGATGGTACTGCAGCTCAATGTCAAAATATGCCATCAACTCGAGCCATCGTCTCTGTCTCTGGTTTAGATCCTTCTTAGACATACTTTAAGCTCTTATGATCTATATAAATCTCCACGGTCTCTCAGTATAAATAGTGCATCCAAAGCTTCAGAGCAAAGATTACTACTGCAAGATTCAAGTCATGAGTGGGATAATTCTTCTCATGGATCCTCAACTGTCGAGAACTATATGCTACCATCTTACCGTGCTGTATCAAGACACAACCTAATCCCTTTCTGGAAGCATCGCTATAAATAATAAATCCTCCCGGTCTAGTAGGTATGGTCAAGATCGGTGCTGTAGTCAGGCGCTTCTTCAAATCATCAAACGCCATCTGACACTCCTCTGTCCAAACAAACTCCTGGTCCTTGCGGGTCAACCTTGTCATAGGCTTTGCGATCCTCACGAAGTTCTCCATGAACCTCCGATAATATTCGACAAGTCCTAGAAAATTTTGTACCTCTAAGACGTCGGTTGGGGTCGGCCACGTCTCTACTGCTGATATCTTACTTGGGTCCATTGATATACCTTCTTTCGAGATAACATTCTCAAGAAAAGAGACATAATCTAGGAGAAACTCGTACTTGCTCAGATTAGCATACAACTTCTTTTATCTCAGTGTTTATAACACCTTCCTCAAATGTTCCTCGTGCTCCTCATAGCTCTTTGAGTACACCAAAATATCGTCGATGAATAGGACCACAAACTGGTCCAAGTACTGATGAAATACTCGGTTCATTAATTTCATAAACACAGCTGGCGCATTTGTCAGTCCAAAGGGCATTACCAAGAACTCGTAGTGACGATAGCGAGTTCTGAAACCCGTCTTCTGAATATCCTCGCACCTCACCTTTACTTGATGTATCCCGATCTCAAATCAATCTTAGAAAACACCCGTGCTCCTGTCAGTTGGTTGAACAAGTCATCAATCCACGGCAGAGGGTACTTATTCTTGATGGTCACTAAATTTAAAGCTCTGTAGTCGATGCACATGCGGACTATTCCATCTTTCTTTGGCATGAACAAAACTGGGACTCCCCAAGGTGATGTACTTGGCCTAATGAATCCTTTTTCCTGCAACTCTTGCAACTGCACCTTCAGCTCATCTAGCTCATTCTTTGCCAGCCTATACACATTAGAAGATATCGGCGCTACTCCCGGTACTAACTCAATAGTGAACTCGACTTCTCTGTCCGGTGGCAGACTCAGCAACTCATCTGGAAAAATATATGTAAACTCCTTAATAATAGGTGGCGGCGTAACTTCCATTGTCATGCAAGCTCGACCGTACTGGCCTACTCCCTTCTCCATAGTTTCTCTCATGAACTCAAACTCTAGCTGGCCTAGCGGCTTAAAGATAGCATAACCTCTATGGCAATCTAACACTTCATGGTATTGGCTAAGCCAATCCATCCCCAATACTACGTCAAAATTTGGCATTAGAAATACCAAAAGTTAAGCCCTCATCTCTTGACCACAAACAATAACTGAACAAGTCCTACAAGTACTAGTTATAGGTATGTCTGTTACACAAATTTATCTCTCTGCAAGAGATGGACGAAAGATTAGAAAAGTACATGAATCAAGCAGGATGCAAACATTTATATAAATAGGACGGGTTGGAATGAAGGTGAGTTATAGTCAAATGTGGATGAGACCTAAAACTCTAATCCTAGGTGCAGGCCCGCTCCGTAAAGTTATGTAACTAAAATGCTAACTTGACCTGCATGGGCCACTACTAAAAATATGTCATGCAACAGTCCCAAAATACATAGGACCAGGTATACAGACACATGCCAGTTGTACGAGTAAGTATAGGAACCCAATTTAATGGACCTAACCAGTCGTAGTATACTGTAAAATATATCTAAGTCACAATATCACAGACATGTATAATCTAGTCCCATCCACAAATATCACAGAGTAAGAAACTGAATGAATAGATAAGTCTTAGAATCCACTACAAAATAGAATCTAGTGGAGAACAATCCACAAAAAATTAGTACAAAAGAATAATAAAAGAATACAACTAAGAAATAAAGAAATAGTCCGGGTGTAAGCTAAATAGGTAAAGACACCCATGACACTAAGCAACTGTCATCCATGAATGCTCAAGGAAACTCATGTGGCTCCACCTCAAAGTCCACGTCTGCAAAATCTCTAACTCCGTAGTCCGTCGGGTACAAGTGCTCATCTGGATCTGGAAAAGGTGCCAGGTCCTCAGAGGGACGTAACAAGTAAACAAGAAATCGACATGCATGAAAGTAATACAGTAAACAGTAAATAGGGTAACTAAACCTTCTATGTTATGCGCACACGAGACATCTCTAGTGGCGCATGAGGGGGAGAAATAGAAAAACAGTCATCCCACTAGGCGTCCGAAAGGACTCGGGGTTACGTAGTCACACCATATACATAGTAAGAAACAGAAATCCCATACGCTCACTAGTAGATTCTCCCCTCCCCATGTATCCGAATCGTATATGCGGTATAGACATAATACAATAATGTCAACAAATATAGACGACAAGACCAACACTAACTACCATCACAAGACGGGAACTAACGTAAAAATGATCAGTCGACGTGCTAGTCCATGCACTCACTCACTCAGTGATCGTGTTGAACATGTGTCAGGTCAGAAGATACCACGTACCTTCACAATATACTAGGTAAGTCTGCTACTCTAAGACGCGTTCACACAACTATCAAATAAAAACTAGGCATATGTATACTGAACAATAAAATCAAGCAAGGTGTACTTGATTTCCAAGCCAAGCTGTGAGCACAACAAATCTGGTCTGGATATCTCCACAAAAATGTCACGAACACGTACCAATTAATTATTACTTTAATTAGACTCTTATTATCTAGTTAAGTTAAATTATCATCTAGTTATTAATCCTACATTGGTTGCACATGCAAGTAACTACATACCAAATTATTAATAGCCATCAAACATTACCAAAAAATATTTTTAAATATTATTTATTAAACTATTAATTCTAGAATTAATTACAAAAATAAGCAAATTAATGGTTTTCAACTCACAAGGGATTTCTACAAAGGTTGGTAACTAGTCATGCAATTATGGGTGCTAAATAGGGTTTCCCCCGACATGCAAGTTCTCAAAAGATAATTTCATACAAAATGTTAAATCTGGAAATAATTCTACAATACTAGAAAATAATTATTTAATGAGTTTCTACATGCATATTTATCAATTCTACTTATTGGTCTTTCCGTTGGACACATACTAGTCTTCTAGCAATAATATTGTCAAAATTTTGCCATTATAATCCTACTATTGTACTTTGCATAAAAATCCTAAATTATATTTAATACTATAAAAATAAGTTTTAATCACAAAATAATAGGAAGAATATTCATATATGGCCAAATAACAAGTTACAATAAGTTTACATGCAAACTAGGTCAACTATGCATCTTTTTATGCATAAAGTTTATTTAAATAAAAAGTAATATTTCTGGAAAATAAATTGAAAATTAAATTTAATATAGGTTAATAACATCATATTTTAATTATTAACAAAGTTTTATAAGGATTCGATGCAAAATTTTGGATAAAACAATAAACTAGGTCATCCTACACATTGTAAATGCAATTTATTAACAAAACATTTATTAAACTAATATTCTTAAATAAACAGTAAAAATATAGATAAAATAATTTTAATCATCATATTTTTCTATTCTTAACATGGTTAAATCAAGGTTTCTACCTATGTGTGTATACATATATTCATGGATTCAAAACTCTAAAATAAAATCCTACAATGAAGAACATGGCAATGGGTTATAAACATATATAAAATAATTTATTTTTATATATATAAATAATTATTCATTCATTCATATACATTAGAGAGGTTGGAGGAGAGAAGGTTTAAAGAAAGAACTTACTAGAAGCAGAAGGAAGAAGATGACTATGGATCTTGGATGGAGGAGAGGGCCTTAGAGTTGCTGTCGTGAGGGGGCTGCTATAGGGGGAGGTTGGCGGCTTTGAGAAGGTGGAGGAGGATTTTAGATTAGGGTTATGGTTTAAGATGAGAAGAGATGATATATATATATATATATATATATATATATATATATATATATATATATGGGTAGAGAGAAGGAGAGGAGTCGGCGGGTTTTGAGAGGGGGTCACGAATTTGGAGGAGGGTTTCGGCTATGGGTAGGAGTAGGTCTAGTTTAAGTTATTTTCTAATTTGGTTGGTAGCAAATCTATGGTAAATCTCTAATCCAATTATATATTAATAATCAAGATTTGATTGAGATTCTAAAAGAATAAAATAATAAATAAATAAATACATAAATAAATAAAAATTTTACAAAAAAGGGAAGTGGTCTAAATTGTCATGAAGGAATTATGGATTGCTTATTGTAGAAGGTTGGATTAGAAAATAATCACAAATAAATTATATATATAAAAATATCTAAATATTACACATAAGAAACTACGGTTGTTACACTAGTACCATACTAATGCTAAATGATCGAATTTTGTGTCATGCGAAGATCCTACGTGTAGTGTCTCCAGTGTAGGCTACTTTCTACGAATGACGATATACATTTTGGGGTCATTCTATGTCATTAATGTTCAAACTATGATAAAGTATCCTAATGCAACAATTAAATTTAAATTAATTTTAAATAAGCTAAAATAAATATACTAAATATAAAATACACACGAAATACCTATTTTTGGGTGAGGGGGCTTACATGTGAAGATGTCAAAAGATGCTTATTTGTTTAGCTTTACTTTATCTTTTTAGTCTAATATTATTTCAATTGAAAGATAGTGTAGTTGGAATGCTTTTTATTAGTTGATGTTAATTTTGGATAATTTAATTTCTAAAATTTTCTTATTAGAAATTTTTATTATTATGAGAATAAGCCTCCATTTAATTTTTGCACCTTGTCCTTGATGAATCTCAGCTTCAGGCCTGCCTAAAGTTCTAAAGTGCAGATAACAATGAAAGCATTACCTTCAAGATATCAATGATGGTGTAAACTTCGAGACATGAGATCTATCTAAATTCCATTAACTTTCAAGCATATTGTAATCTTTACTACCGAGAGCTGATGAGTGAATTTGTCAAGTATTGCTTCTTCTTTTTTGTTCCATAGAGATTGTTATGTAAAACCCTCTCCAGATTGGGGTTAAGTTGGATGGTATTAGAAGTCCATAAGATGTGGTGGAGTCTTCGACTTTGCTATATTTCTAGAAGTTCTAGACTCATCTTATCATGTAAATATTTTATTAAGAAGCTATATAAATATTTTAGGCCTGAAAGCTTCCAACAATTGGATGTTGTACAAGTGACCCAATCATGGCCAAACTTGTAATGCCCTTGAGCCAATAACTATGATGGCATTCACATTTACTCCTCACCATTAAACATTTAAATTCTCATACTTGTAAGGCCCTTGATGGTGAGAGTCTCAATTACTCCTCACCACTAAAATGTGTAAGTTCTCTCCATATAATGACAATTATTCAAGTGTTAGATACTTTGCTCTACTCTTCTCTTCTAGTTTTTCCTTAGTTATTTAGCTAAGTATTTAAAAGAATGCTTGCAGGAATCTTTGAGGGGGAAGAATATATGCCACAAAGATAAAGTATAGGCAAAATCACCAAGTTATTGAATGTGGTATCATAGATATGCTGATCATCATCATGTCGTCATCTGACGTCATCCAGGAGCGTCTAGGATCACCCCAGGCTCAAGAATACCAAGAGGGGCAGGATCAAGAAGTCATGGACGGAGCATGCCCTTGGCGGGTTGAAGTGCTCGTGGAGGTCTAGGAGAAGGATAAAGTAGATGTGGGTTACAAGTGGAGCAAAATAATACGACTTGGGAAGAGTTCTCTCGTAGATTGGAACTTGATGTTTCCAATGCCATAACATTATTCCAACAAAAGCAACTTCAGGAGTATCAGGCCTAGTTCAAGGAGAAACACAAGGCGACTAGTACAATTATTATACGACTCATGCTGTTATTACGAAACTTCACAAGGATTACATGTGGTTCATGTGAAGATTGTAGAATTCTGCATGGATCGCAAGGTGGATCATGCAAAGATTGTGGAGTTGCACGAGGATTTTAAGACCAAGATAATAATTCTTGAGAGGGCTATTGTCAATGGTAGGAGATTGTGTAGGGAGTCCCCAAAATAAAATTATCCCAATCCAAAATCCTTCAGTGGTGTGGGAGATGTGTAGGAAGTAGATAATTTCCTATTTAACGTGGAGCAGTACCTTAGGCCCTTCGCATTGAGGATAAGGTCGAGAAGGTAAATACTTCTTCACTTTATTTTACTAATAATGGTATGTTATGTTGGCATCATAACTATATGGAAATAGAGAAGAGTTTATTCTCAATTGAGTCATAAGAGCATCTCAAGAAGGACATCAAGATCCAGTTCTACCTAGAGAATGTCAATTTTATAGCAAGAAAGAGCTTGCGACAATTGAAGCACGATGGACCGCTCAAGGACTTTGTTGCAAAGTTCATGCAAATTATGCTTTCCATTACTAATATGGGCGAGGAAGACCTTATGTTCTTCTTTCTTAATCGGTTACAACTGTAGGCGATTCAAGAGTTACAGAGGCGACGAGTTTAAGACTTGAAATATGATGACTCATTATCCGAGAAGCTTATAGAGTATCGACGGAATGATACATCCAAGCTTAAGACAATGACTACCACCAAGGCCAATGGTGGGGGAGATAAAAGAAGAGGAACGATGGAAAATAGGCTCCCTTGAAGGGCAAGCAGTAGGGCAAAGACTTGGATGGAACATATAATCTCATAATTTGTGCATGGAGTAAACCTCTTTGCATAAAATTGAAAGAACAAAGCCAAGCATATGAATGTAGTCCAAGGAGAGGAGACCAAGGATGGGGAATTATGAATGGGGGCTCATATGAGAGCTTTACGATTGCCTAATGCATTAAAGAGCAAGCTCATCAAGACTGAGACCCTGGGTCAAGAACTCATATATTCGGATATAAAAATAAATCGCAAGAGTACGAAGGAGATGGTCTATATGGGGCTACACACAACTTTATCTCAAACGCAGAAGTCCAATACTTGGGTTTGGTGCTAAATAAGGACTCGAGCAAGATGAAGGCGATTAAATTTATGGCTTGTCCAATATAGAGGTACTACCAAATAAGTCAAATTAGCGACATTTTTAGCGACTCCAGAAGACGACGTCGCTATAAATCTTGAATTTAGCGACTCCATAAATTAACTTTGCAATATGTTGTAGACAACTAAAAAATATGACTAGTAACGACTCTTGTTAGTTTCTATAAAGACTATGTCGCTATGAGTCGTTAAACATCACTAAATTTTTAATATTGCGACGTTTATCGTCATATTTAGTATGATGTCGCTATTTTTTAATATTGGTGACTTTTAGCGACGTCTTTTATGACATTGCTAAAGTTTTTAATATACGATCAGAATTCACTTTCTTCCATACATTCTCCATCTTCCCAAATCCAAATTTTTGTCCCAAATTATTTGATGAGATGTGACATTTACTTTATACATTCATGTATCTATTTTTTGGAACGTAGTGTAATGCAAGTTTGTAGTTTTCTTAACTATATGTGAGTTTACTTTATTATTTATATTAACTGTATGTGGATCTATCGTTATTATGTGTTCCACAGAAGGGGTCAACGAATCCTTGGAATTCAATGGAGGGTTGCTCCGGGTCTATTTTATTTATAAACTGTGATATATGATAATATACATGTAGATATTTTTGTAAACTGCAGTAATTTTTTTTAAATTTTTTTGCATATTAGCGATGTTCTGCGATGCTCAACGATATTAACAAGTATCGCTAACATGTATCAGTACGTCACTAATCTGTACCATAGATGCCGCTAATGTATTGCTAAATGTCGCTAAAATGCTGACATGACAAATTTTTTTATGTCAGCATTGTTGTAGCAAAATGTCCCTGAGCTGGATATCTCACGTCCCTAATAATTTTGAAATTGGTGACATTTAGCAACAATACTAGACATCGCTTATACGGCGAATGTCATGCCCCAGTACCAAAATACGGAGATGAACATAGCCAGCTACCCCGCACAAGGTATAATATGTCATATGACGATCACGACTATAACTAGACAAGGGGGTATATACTAAAATCAAGTCTCCTTGGGTCTCACTGAACATCTATGTCTCAATCAGTCAAACAATAAGCAATAAGAGATGAACATATATGATAAAGTAGTAAGGCATCCCCCATTTTTATGCATCCCCGATGCTTTATTAAAAAGGTCAAGAACTAGCTACTACATAATGTCAAGCTAGTACAAGGTCAATAGTACATATCGTCATCAACTGCAGTCTGAATTTACACAAATATGAACAAAACTTGTCGGCTAACAGGTGTCGGTGGCTAAATGCTCAAAACGATACAAAATACTAAAGTGGGGAAGATTAAACCCACTCAAGGCCCCCACCGACCATGCTCCTTGTATTCACCATCGGTCTGGTAGAAGGTAGAGTCCTCGATATCCGCTACAAAATCTGGCTAAACAAAACCGGCGGGATCAGGTCCCGAATAAAAAGTACCACAAGGAAGCACAAGAGAAGAACCAAAACCAAATAACAAAATAATGAAATAAAAGGAATTAAGAGAGTAAGGCCTGTGCTAAATCATAGACATGTATCTTGTCATCGAAACAACTAGATACCTCTGCAACCAAACAAGGACAAGAGGTGTTGAACTATGTCGAGACAGAGTATATTTCGCAGATTTGATCAGACCAAGGATATCTGTGTCATAGTTTTGGTCCATAGCCTATCGTAGAACAAAAGTCCAACCCCACAACCAAACAAGGATAAGGGTTGGATCATCGCACCATGATAGTCCATATCCTAAGACTACTTAGTAGAAAGTAATACACAAATATACAAAATTAAAATAAATGACCAATCAGTCCTACGGCTTGCTAGGTGGTGTCTGGGTAACCCCAGTCATATAATATAATTGGATCCTTAAATCGTGCTATGTCCGAACAGGGCTAGCCGAGCCAATCATATACAACAAGAATGAATCAGATGCACTAGTCCCTCGTAAGGCCACTGTGCTAATATAATTAGTAAAAGTTATAGTTTCCCCTATAGGGAGATACTTGGCTCGGTTTAATAATATTAGTGGTCGGGTACTACATTCCACTAGTGTAGATAATATACAGTATCCTGGTGGCCAGCCTTGAACTCCATAATTTAATATCTATGGGTGGCTGGCATAAAAGATCTTGGAATTCGTTCCCTCCCAATGCTGCTACGAATTTTAGTTACCTAATTAATCCTACAGTTATCTGGAATCTTGTGTCATGGTCACACAATTATCCTCCTAGATATCGTACCTTGGTACGAGTACGCTAGGAATGAATCCGCATTGGTTCTTACGGTTATAATCTCGACCCATTCTGAGCGTAATGCAACAAGCAGTAATCTAACCAAGCTATTCTGACTAGCTATAGGGGTTTTCGTGCATTTCTCATTATATAGTCTAACGAGCATGTAATAAGAATACACCTATAACATAACACCACAATGTATATATAGCACCTCAGTGCACGAGAAAGATGGCACACTTAGTGCGTAATACAAGATGTAGCACCTCGGTACGATATCAAGGAGTATCAGTGTAACCACCACCTTTTCATTGAGGGGTATATATATATATAATAGTCTAGTGGTTAGTGAGTTAGTCTATTAGTTAGACTGAGTGCTAGTGAGCCCAAGTGACCCAACTAGACTTGACCTGACCATTGATTCAATTAATTAGAGTAGTCACGGTTAGACTAGTTAATTTGTCATTTCACATTGTTGGTAATATATTTTATTTATTTAAATATATTATTTATGACTTGACTTTTGGTGCATGTGTTAGTTAGATTAGTATTGACTAGGTGTTAGTCAACTTGGATTAGTGTAATTAAGTTATGACTAGAATTAATTAAGTGACTTAATATACGTATAGAATATTCCTTCCTTGGATTAGTTAGATACCCTCTTCATTAATTTAGATGCCGTTTGAACCATGGAGATTAGATCAAGAATTTCTAGAAGGGATTATAGAGTGAGGAAGGAATTTTAGACAATGCAAATCACCCAACCCTAACCCCCTTACTTGGCCGGCCCTAAAATCTAGGAGAGAGACTCCATTAGCACTTTATTAATTCGTTGTTCTTCCCCAAATCAACTTCTTCCCCAATCCACTTTATTCCCTTACCATATCCACTCAAATAAATTTTAATTCATCTCATTTTTATCACCATAGAGGCATAGGAGCTTGAAGATTGTAAGAAAACCATTGCAAGAGAAGATTCTAGGAGCTTGTGTCCATTTCGCATCCACCCAGAGGAGTTTTATTGGGATTTGACTCCCATTATATATAATCCCTATTTCCCCTTAATTTTGTGTTTAATTTATAGTATTAGACCTTTAGAAACCCTTCCATGGATAAGGACTACCCATAAAAAAAAACTAGGTCCTTATGAGGTATATTGTGATAGTTACATTGACTTTTATGGCCAAATTAAGAGAAATCCGAGTTGGGGCCATTAGGTGTTTGTAGGAATTTTTCTGTAGCGATTTTAGGATATGATTCATGAGTTGTAAGTCTGAGCGTATCCACAATTAGATATGAGAAGTGCGTATCATGATACGTTGTGATACTGTAAACCCCCTCACCCAAAATTAGGCCTACTTGGCATAGATAGAGAAACTAGGGCTAGATGGAATCCAATTTGAAATAGAATATTTTATTTTAGGCGATTTTACAATATTTATATCACTTAGTGCACCTTACCACTGCTTCGATAAATGGAGCACTACACTAGCCATTGCCTTCCTACAAATTTTACATCCTTGTCCTAGACGTGCCAGTCATCTATTCTGACCTTTGTGTAACTTATAATTATGCTCTCTTGTGCTACATTTTAGTCGCACAATATTCGTCGTGGACGTTATTATTTAATTCTAAATAAATTCAACTTTGTATCCTTGTGCGTTCCAATCAAAATTGGAGATACAATCTTGACCCGTTTCGTGCAACTCAATTTATGATAATATTTTACTCTAAGTTCTCTATGCCCATGACACTTGTGTCCCACCTAATTTTAGCCCCATGTACTTCTAAATAATTTTAGAACACCATTTGCATTTATTTTAAATAATTTAATTTAATTTAATTTCCATCTTTGTGTAATTTTTCCAATTGTTGGGCGCTTTTATGCAAAAGTGCATTAATGTGTCCATCCCATTGGACCAACACATGAAGAAGCCCCATGCTTCCTTTATTATTTGGTCATGTGAATTTTCCCATGATTTTTGGAGTGTATAGCACTCAACATCATCCCTTCAATTAATCCTAGCCATGTATTTTAAACAATGCAAATCCTAGCCCTCCAAACATCTCCATGTAAGGCCAAGCCCATCCCAAGTAGGATGTTGACCAACCCAAATACCTAAGTCAACCCCCAACCCTATTCTACATACATATAAATATAATTTTTCTCTTCTTTTTCATTCATTCACAAACCCAATATCATCATCATCCCCTTCCCTCTTCCTGTGCACACCCCTTCCCCGGCCAACCGCCGGCAGCACCACCACCACCATCGTCCCCATCACCATTAAACGCCTCTTCCCCGTCCTCCTCGTCCCCGACTCCTGTTTGACCGCTACCTTCTTCTCCGTTCCCGTTCCCCTCATCGTCCCCAACCCCGCAGCGTCCCGACGGAGCCATCTCCCGCTGACCCATTCGACTAAACGCCTGGACCCGCGGATCACGACCGGAGCCGCTTGCATCACCACCCTGTCGAACCACCCACCTGAACGTCCCTAACCCACCGTGAACCCGCCGTTCTCATCCGCCCAGACTGAACTCGTTGTCCCGTTCTCCTCCAGTCTCGTTCGCCTGGAGCTCGACCCCGCCTACCGGAGCACACGACACCACCCCGTTCTCTTCCACCTCCCCACATCACATCTCCGCCGCTCGCCTGAACCGAAACCGCCTGCAGTAGCCAATCTCGACCACTGAACGTAACCCCGTGCCTGACTGCGTTCGCCTGAAGCCGGAGAACCCGCTACACGACCGTCTGAACCAGCCGGAGCCGAGCCGCTGATCGCCTGAGAATACCCCGGCCACTCTTATCACGGCCAGAACTCGCCGGCGAAGCCCGCTGTCCACGACTAAACTGAGCACCCTCCTCGACGACTCGTCGAACGCCTCGTTCTCGTGTGCACAGGTTTGAGACACTCTTTATTGCGTACACGTACTCGTACGCATATACGTGTATTGTTCATTGGTATATATAGGTATATGGGAGTATATATATATATATATATAGTATATGTATATTATTCACTTGGTATATGTATATATATGTTTAGTATGTATACATTTAGTATATGTATATTTAGTTATTTATTAGTATGTTATTAATTGGTATACATATGTATATATTTAGTTATATATTTAGTATGTATATAATTGATATGTATATAATTATTGGTTGTTATATACGTATATAAATATATGGTACGTATATATATATTGTAAGTAATTTAATGTTTTATGCTAGTTAAGAGTATGTATAATTGTATATATATAGTATGCCCTAATATTAATTACGGATATTCCGTATTTACTTGGACCATGTGACCCTGTGAATTGTTAGCAGATTGCCTTATGTACATTGCCGTACTGGCGAGACCCGTATTATTTGACTGTTTGATTTTGCACAACAATTACAGATGTAACACCCGTGCAACTAGACGCACACTTGACCTAGATGACCAGTATCACCCCTAGAGTACCTTGTGAGTCCAGTGTATTATGCTTGTGTATGTGCTAGTGTAATGACTGATGTTATATTGTGTTATATTATATGTATATAGGACTATCGGATTGTTCTGCGCGACTTCAGGAGCAGGTTATTGGTACTACGCAGCTTTCTTGCTAGGCAAGTATACCTTGCCATTGTACTGTAATTTATATTCCATATGTTGCGTGCATCTTATTTCTGCTTATTAGTTCATATATTTTTACTACTATATAAATTGTGCGTCCAAGGAAACTTGGGTACAACGACGGTGTCGTCGTAGTCTGTTTTTATTATGTATATGCATTGACCTAGTTTATGAGACCACCCCATTATCATAAGGTATTATTGGGTTTTATTGGCCGTGACACAACTGTTACACGAGTGTGAGTCTCATGTAGGACACAGACTTGGGTGACATATCTGGCCTCCTGTACGTATAGTACGTGCGTTAGGGATAACTGCTGTTAGAAATTTGCATGCCAGGAGACTTGGCAGTTATTAGAGGTATTATCGTGTCATGGATGTGACATGCTTAGAGCATGGGGTGGGGAGAACAACAAGTAAGGCGTTTGGGCTCCTTTGCACTTTTCTTTTTATGTAACCCGCACGCTCCGCCGGAGATGCGTGGTCGTGATGACCCCTATATTACCTGGCGGCCTCTGCCGTTCAAAAGACGACATACTTTTTAGGCCCCTGAATCTCCAAAAGAATTATGCCAATCCCATTTTGGCCAGATAGCCCACGTGTTGGAAAATTGTTCTCAAACTACATTTACATAGACGGTTAGGCGACCCATTGGATGTTTATTTTACAGTACTTATTGGCATGCTTCTATGTATCTTGTTATGTCCCTCTAAGGACCTGGTCCCTTTCTAGGTGTAGATGTTCATGAGTATTCGCAGGAGCGCAGATCCGGACTTGCTACTTATATTTTGAGGAGGTCTTCCCTTCGAGCCTCGTGATTGTTAGTTGATGTACTTATATTGTGTCTGATTTTATATTCTAGTTCGACAGTGGATTTGTTTCCATCCGACTGTTATCATTTGATACTTTATATTGAGATCTAGTCACATATATATTGGTTATTTATTTCTATTTGATTTTCTGTGGATGAGATTTAGTTATGCCCTGTGACTTGTGATAGTTTTTACCACTTGTGAATTGTTATTCATATTATAGCATACACATGTGTTATGGTTTCCATATATTGGAGTTATCATATACATGCGGCTGGCATGCTTACGTGTCCTAGTCCTACATATTTTGGGACTGGGGCGTGGCATGTTTTTAGTGGTGGCCCATGCAGGTCAAGAGTATATTGTCTCGGTTACGTTACTGTACCGAGCAAGCCTGCATCTAGGATTAGAGTATAGGATCTCATCCATATTTTACTGTGACTCACCTTCCTTCTTATCCGTTCTATTTAAATAATTGTATCCTACTTGATTCATGTACTTCCCTAATAGTTCCTTGAGTATAGCCTTCTGCTAGAATATAGGAATCCTTGTTGTTAGGATGATAATTAGGATAATATTCCTAAGAAGAATACCACTAGAATATTGACACATCACTAAGTTAGAATACTTAATGAACCCTAGCATTCCTTACTACCTAATGAACCCTAGCATCCCTTACATGTAGATTAATTGACCATTATCTCTTGATATATTTATGAAGGACTTGAGAGTAGTATAGACACTACTAGAGTTAGTTAAAAATTTGACCATATTGTTTGACCCTAGTATTGAGGAACCAATAGAAATCCAAGATTTAATATTAGGACTGAACCTAACTTTCATAGCGAGATAGTATTAGAACTATAAATTTAGATCATTGTCTTGATATTAGCGGACAGTACCTTAGGAAGCCAAGAGGAAGGTAATCAACACTTTTTCCTTGATTATACCTCGAACATAGAGACTAGCATACCACTCCTCCTTAGGAAACCATGATATTATCTAGAGTCTCTCTATTTAATTTCATATCTTGTTCTTCCAAAATCTTAACGCTCGATATTTGTGCGACGACTAATTATGTTTTTTTCTTTCTTCATCTTTCAATTCGTGCCACCTCACCCTTATGATTGTAGGCCAAGTAATTTCTTTTATGTTAAGGATATATAGTTTGCTAGGATTATAGTTGTTACTCTTAAATTTTGAAATTATGTGCTAAGTAGTTAGAACTTGATAGTTTGAGTTATTCATTTAGATTATGATTTTATGATTATCCTTTAGTTTTAAATCAAGTAATTTGTACCCATATCTCAATACAGGTTATGTCATCTTTTCACTTGAGAGCCAGTAACTTCTCCATTCTTAATATTAATACTTTGTTCTATAAGCACCATGATTGAGACTTAAGATGACCATTACCTATATAATACAATAGGATACCCTAATAGGTACCAAGATTCTTCCTCGTATACCCTAATAAGAGTTTCTACTTTATTTACAAGTGCAAGGTTATTTTGTAGAATCCCCTTAAGACAGTCACAGTATTAGTTTATACTTTTAAGTTGGATAGTATGTCTCATAACCTAGTATCACATAGTCCTTTTTACATATTATTGAAGTGTAACTGAATGACATTAACTGTATGCTAGCATAAGAAGATAGTGTTTATCCAGACTGTAGAAGTTAGAGACCCGTACCTCCATTTGGTTGACTAGAGACTTAGACAACGAGTTAGTATGGCCATTGTAGAGGCACAACACCGGATGACTTATCTTCTTTGTGAACTTGAATTATTTTTACCTTCTTTCATCATAATCCAGCGTATATATATTTTCTGTACTACCGCGAATTATGCTACTGTTACAACCTAGTTTTACAAGCTTATTCTTTATCGAGCTTGTTCATGACATATGTATTATTGGGGGCCCATACTAATATATTATCTAAATTAGAATCAGTGTATTAAGGTCTAGCTAACCTTAGTGCGCTTGGTTCGCTCTTCGCATGACTACTTTACATGGATTGAGATATATAATTGACTAGTAGACGAATATACTTGTCCTTAGACATCTTTGAGCATATCATATCAGGTACATAACTGTAATAATATGAGCATGTGAATAGGAATTTTACCAAAATAGGATTTCAATCCACATCTACCTTGACAATTCCCTTTTGAATTCTCTAATCGCCTTGATCCCCATACTTATATTCTATTACCTCCCCCTTGAACTCTTTATTATTGTTTTTCGTCTTCTCTTATTTCGAAAAGATGAAACCTCGTGCTGGGTATAAGTTTGATATACATATAGTACTAGATATACCCCATAGGCCAATTATATTACTTGATGATTATTTTTCGTAATTAAGGGCATATCATATATGATATATTTATGTGTTAGAAACTTTGAGGATTGAATAACACGATTAAACAATTTGAGGAATAAGTTTTCTTAAATATATGAGCCTTATATGATAGATGGGTAAATTCTAAGTTGGATAGAAATTGCCTTGTTAACTTGAGAGAAATTTCTTTTAGATTGTGATCAAGTAAGATTAGATTGAGAGATTAAGTCATTTTAAATGTGGAGAATTTTAAAAGAAGGAGTTAGATGATGAGTATTTAATGAATTTTGAAATCTTGATATTGTGGACCAAATATTTATACTTTGAGCACATAATTTAAATTTTGAATATTGAAGGTTGAATCATCGATTTAAATCTTAAGGAAAATAAATAGAACTCTAAACATGAATATAGACGGATTGAATTCCAAATTTGATGATTTGAAATAAAAGTTAAATTTTGATTGTTGGATTACCTATTTGAAATATTGAGGATGTGAATTGAATTTAAAATTGGAAGAGTACAAAATTCATAAGTTAAAAATAGGAATAATATTTGATTAGAATAATTTTCTAAAGGAGATTATGATAGTTGGAGATACTAGTAAAAAAATTTGGTATGGGTTATTTAAATCTTGAAGATGTTGTATGGATTTGAATTAGATTTGGATGTTGATTATTTAAAAATCAAGAATAGATTACGATTGATTACTTTTTGATTAAACAGAGGTTACCTTAATTTTGAAAGTGATTACGATGGATTTGAATAGATACTGTTATTTAAAATTTTGGAAGAGATCGCGATTGACTTACCTTATATAAGAACGTGAAGGATTTAACAAATTATACCCTAGATTAATTTCGAAGACGAAATTGTTTTAAGTTGGGTAGATTGTAAACCCCCTCACCCAAAATTATGTCTACTTGGCATAGATAGAGAAACTAGGGCTAGTTGGAATCCAATTTGAAATAGAACATTTTATTTTAGACGATTTTGCAATATTTATATCACTTAGTGCACCTTACCGCTGCTTCGATAAATGGAGCACTACACTAGCCATTGCCTTCCTACAAATTTTACATCCTTGTCCTAGATGTGCCAGTCATCTATTCTGACCTTTGTGTAACTTATAATTGTGCTCTCTTGTGCTATATTTTAGTCACACAATATTCTTGCGGACGTTATTATTTAATTCTAAATGAATTCAACTTGTATCCTTGTGCGTTCCAATCGAAATTGGAGACACAATCTTGACCCATTTCCTGTAACCCAATTTATGATAATATTCTATTCTGAGTCCTCTATGTCCATGACACTTGTGTCCCACCTAATTTTAGCCCCATGTACTTCTAATTAATTTTAGAACACCATTTGCATTTATTATAATTAATTTAATCTAATCTTTGTGCAATTTTTTCAATTGTTGGGCGCTTTTATGCAAAAGTGCATTAAGATATCCATCCCATTGGACCAACACATGAAGAAGCCCCATGCTTCCTTTATTATTTGCTCATGTGAATTTTCTTATGATTTTTGGAGTGTGTAGCACTCAACATCACCCCCTCAATTAATCCTAGCCATTCATTTTAAACAATGCAAATCCTAGCCTTACAAACATCTCCATGTAAGGCCAAGCCTATCCCAAGTAGGATGTTGACCAACCCAAATACCTAGGTCAACCCCCAACCTTATTCTACATACATATAAATATAACGTTTCCTCTTCTTTTTCATTCATTCACAAACCCAATATCATCATCGTCCCCTTCCCTCTTCCTGTGCACACCCCTTCCCCGGCCAACCGCCGGCAGCACCACCACCACCATCGTCCCCATCACCATTAAATGCCTCTTTCCCGTCCTCCTCGTCCCCGACTCCTATTTGACCGCAACCTTCTCCTCCGTTCCCGTTCCCCTCATCGTCCCCAACCCCGCAGCATCCCGCCGGAGCCATCTCCAACTGACCCGTTCGACCGAACGCCTGGACCCGCGGATCACGATCGGAGCCGCTTGTATCACCACCCTGTCAAACCACCCGCCTGAACGGCCCCAACCCACCGTGAACCCACCGTTCTCCTCCACCCAGACTGAACTCACTGTCCCGTTCTCCTCCAGTCCCGCTCGCCTGGAGCTCGACTACGCCTACCGGAGCACACGACGCCACCCCGTTCTCTTCCACCTTCCCTCATCACATCTTCGCCGCTCGCCTGAAGACCGGAACCGCCTGCAGCAGCCAATCCCGACCACTGAACGCCACCCTGTGCCTGATTGCGTTCGCCTGAAGGCGGAGAACCCACTGCACGACTGCCTGAACCCGCCGGAGCCGAGCCGCTGATCGCCTGAGAACACCCCGGCCACTCTCGTCACGGCCAGAACTCGCAGGAGAAGCCCGTTGTCCACGACTGAACCGAGCACCCTCCTCGACGACTCATCGAACGCCTCGTTCCCGCATGCACAGGTTCGAGACACTCCTTCTTATTGCGTACACGTACCCGTACGCATATACGTATATTGTTCATTGGTATATATTGGTATATGGGAGTATGTATATGCTGGTATATATATATATATATATATATATATATATATATATATATATATATATATATATATATATATAGTATATGTATTCAATTGGTACACACACACACACATATATATATATGTATATTATTCACTTGGTATATGTATATATATGTTTAGTATGTATACATTTAGTATATGTAAATTTAGTTATTCATTAGTATGCTATTAATTGGTATACATATGTATATATTTAGTTATATATTTAGTATGTATATAATTTATATGTATATAATTATTGGTTGTTATATACGTATATAACTATATAGTATGTATATATATTTTAAGTAATTTAATGTTATATGCTAGTTAAGACTATGTATAATTTTATATATATAGTATGTCCTAATATTAATTACGGATATTCCATATTTACCTGGACCATGTGACCCTATGAATTATTAGCAGACTGCCTTATGTACACTGACGTACTGGCGTGACCCGTATTATTTGACTGTCTAATTTTGCACAGCATGTAACACCCCGTTTCGTTCAAGCGGACTGCCGATTCAAACGGCAAAAGTGTAATGTCCCGACCCGCTTTGCTCAGGCGAGAACACTCGTTTGAGGCAAAGGATATCCAGACTTGTCCCTACAGGTATCCGGCTTAGGCTTTCAGAGGCTCGCTTGACGTATCGCTCAACCGAGATGAATCATTGCTAAGGTGGGTGGCTATGGTGAACTTGTCTTTGTTTAGCCAGCTCACATAAAATGTGGAACAAAACATGCTAGTCGCTAGGTGAATCACCCCCTGCATGCTAATAAGAATCCAACGCACCTAGCTAAGGAAATAATTCCAACTCGTATTGTTGATGCTAGAACATGGAAATAAAATATTGCTTATATATATGTTCAGACCCTCGTATGCTACCCTAGACGTGTCGCTCGGGAAGTCCCTACGATTTTACCTCTCGGTTTACCTTCGGGCCTGAGCCATCGTGTTTGCTTAAGTTCCTGAGAAACGCATGCTTGCTTGCTTATATATGCCTAACATTATTGTATTGTGCATGCATTGAGTCAGCCAGGAGACTATCAAATAGATCTTTTGTGCAATTGAACCTGCAAGTATTCGGGACCGTTAGGTCACCAAGGCATCCCCGAACCAGGGGCATGCATCAAGGCAAGTAAATACTGTACTGCGATCACATCAAGTTTACCTTTGAACGAGAATCCTGTCCAAGCTCGTTCATAGCGGAAATTCATGACTATACTCGTGTTATTGATTGTATCGTGATGGATATGGATATGGATATTGATATGGATATGGATATGGTTAACCCTAAAGACCTGCATGTCGCGGACAACTTGGTACACAAGGTTTTGGAGGTTTCGCGGACGGTCGCTGGGGCACTGGGACCGATCCGATCCGGACGGAACATATGGATTAGTCAATTAGAATTGAGGATGAAAATGGCATGTGGCGGGGCTCGCTACCTGCGTCGAATAACATTTTCTATCCCGTGACTATAACTCGTCCTTTATGGCTATGCCAGCGACAATTGTTTATATAGATAAGTCATCCTCGCTTAGCGGCTATCCGTGTGTGAGTCATTGCATTACATCGAAAGAACAACTGAACACCTGAACGATTATGTTATAACGACTCTCGTGTTTGCATATGCTATGCTCCTGAATATTTATACATGCCCGTGCTTGAATTAACAATGTTTGCCTTGGACAGGGAAGGACAAATGGTAAGTTGGTAAGTCTCGCCGTGTTTCCTCTTATGTCGCACGGCGCACTGCCACACGAGTTAGGGTATTCAATCCCTGCATGAAACTGATTTTAATGCAACTAGAAAGACAACTTAATAGTTGTGCACAAAACCTGTATTACGTGTTTGGATTTGTCGAACAGGCGAGTAGCCTCCCCACCAGTGCATTCAATGTACTGATAACCCACCAGATCGTTTGCAGGGTACGGGAGAACCTCGTTTGGTGGGGATGCCTCCTTCGTGCGTGCTAAGGTCAGGAGTTTCCTCTGAAGCCTTGGAGCGCTGCGTCCGGAACAGAAGCACATATAGAAGACATAATGTTGGAACATAGCCTGAACATCGCCTGTACAATCATTCTATAATTGTAGCCACTTGGCACGCTTTTACTATTTCTGAGAGAGAGAGACCTGAGCGAATTGTAATCTCGGCCAAGCGCCGCCTGTAACACTTGTTTATATCAATAAAGAGCTTGCTTTACTTCAACTTGTGTTATTAAATGCTTCCGCTATATTGTCGACTCAGTGAACTTGTTACCGATCGCCTATGCGTTCATGACTCCGCTGCACTAGGACAATCTGTGCGACTCTGTGGCTTAGAACTCTTACCGCCAGCCAATGAACCATGGCCTTCCACGGGCGTGGCTCACGCTCGTGCGGCATCATGCCCGGATGGGTTAAAGCGATCGTTCTGTGGGAGCACTGGCGCGGTGATTCTCGCCTTAACGACCGATTTAGCCTGCGGGAGATCGGGGCGTGACACAACAATTACAGATGTAACACCCGTTCAACTAGACGCAAACTTGACCTAGATGACCAGTATCACCCCTAGAGTACCCTCTGAGTCCAGTGTATTATGGTTGTTTATGTGCTAGTGTAATGACTGATATTGTATTGTGTTATATTATATCTATATAGGACTATCGGATTGTTCTGCGCAACTTCAGGAGCAGGTTATTGGTACTACGCAGCTTTCTTGCCAAGCAAGTATACCTTGCCATTGTACTGTAATTTATATTTCATATGTTGCATGCATCTTATTTCTGCTTATTAGTTCATATATTTTCAATGCTATATAAACTGCGCGTCCAAGGAAAGTTGGGTGTAACGACGGTGTCGTCGTATTTTTTTTTATTATTTATATGCATTGACCTAGTTTATGAGACCACCCTATTATCATGAGGTATTATTAGATTTCATTGGCCGTGACACAGCTGTTATATGAGTGTGAGTCTCATATAGGACACGACTTGCATGATAGGTCTTGCCTCCTGTACGTGTCATGACCCGCACCCAAAAAATCGGGCATGAGTCGTGGGTACGTCCAGCCTACGCCGCAACATCGGTGGTAGAATGTTGTCTAGGTCTACTATCTAGCTAACCATCTCACACAACAAATATAAGTACATGTCAAGATCTCAACTCCAAACGGAGGAGCAATATGATAAGATAACACAAGTACTCAATCACGAATCTAAGCACGATAAGATAAAAAGGAAGTCTAACAACTACAAAGTCTAAATAACAACAACTACTAAAACAACAACAATAATAATAATAATAACAAAAATATCTTGAAATCAAATACAATATAAGGTCTCAAACCAAAAGCCGGGGACAAATCCGGTACCAAAAGCTAATAAAGACAACTGAGGTCCTACTGATCCCGGCTACCAATCCGAAAATTACTCCTGAACTAGGGGGTCCCTGTCTGCACCATCGACAGGCTGAGGTCCATAAAACGTCGGACACCAATCTTCCGGATCCTCTGAAAAATATATCCAGTCAGGATTGGAGCAAGTACACCTCTAACAACAGTTCCAGTTAAATGATAAAAACTATAAAGCAGTTGTAGCAAGTAGCACAAGGTGAAGAAAATGAAGTATGAATAAGGAAATATATATATATCAACTGGTGCATAAAGGTAAAGATGCATGAAAATCAGAAGCAAGATAGTAATGACTGCATGATACAAAAAATCTATACTAAGATCAAGTGTGTACATAATGACGTGAAGTAAGTCTAGCAAGAATAATTGTAATGAGTCGAGTCCAGAAAGTATAAGTGAGACCAGTCAAGAAGTGCAAGAGAGTCCAGACTAGAAAGAATGAACTCGTGTCTTTGAAATACCTGTTTTGACATGTAAACGGCTAGGGGTAAGTACGGCTCACCGCACACTGGGTGTGCGGCTGCTATCATTCCAGATTAGACAAGAGGGAGTGATTCCAGTGATTCCAGTTAGGAATATTTACATGTCTACTCGAGTATTTTTTTGCCCCGACTAGTACAAGTGAATCCAAGACCCGACACGTAAATCAAGTATGAGTCCAGCCAGAAATATGAATAATGCCTGTAGTGAGTCATGATGTGATGCTAGTAGATGATTCCAGAAATAGAAGCCAAAAATATGAAATATACATGTCACAAGTAAATGAATCCAGAAATACTAGTCAATGTCATGCCAGAAAATCAGATAATACTATACTAGAAGCTGAATCATAATAATCATCAGATAATGAAAACTATCAGAGAATGTACTCGCCTAACGTCCTGAGCAACTAACGATCCGAACTGGCATCGCAAGGACCTATTACGAAAAGCAAGGTTAAACGGGGTTCTAAAGAGTTAAACAGATATAAAATAACTAAAAACAAACTTCTAGGATTGTTCTAGGTCAAACGGGTCAAACCGATAAAATCTGGGTCAAAAAGTCAATCCTGTGTCCAAAAAGTCAACTCTAGGTCAAAACTAGGTCAAAGGTTGACTTTGGCGGTCAACCGGGTCAACCGGGTCAACTATGGTCAACTCTAGGTCAAACTAGGGTGCCCCTAAAATTCTAGGTCAAAACTAGCTCATTAAGCTAGTAAACCCTCAAACTCGCCTCCTTGAGATATCGGGATACCCTCGGTATCCGATATCTCAACCTACACGATATACCCCGCCTAAACCCACTAACATATATACTAGCACGTATATATATATATATATATATATATATATATATATATATATATATATATATATATATATATATAACCAACTCTAACCTCATTCCTAGGCAAAAATCCAATATCTCGCCCCGATACCCAATACCTTGAGTATCTCAAGGTATTGAGATACTCAAGCCTTACCCCTCGCTAATACTAACTAACTAACTAACTAACTAACTAACTATATATATATATATATATATATATATATATATATATATATATATATATATAGCCTAGTGTATAGGCAAATACCTCATCTTCGATACCTAACTTACCTCAATACCTTGGTATCTCAAGGTATTGAGATCCAATACCTAACCCTTCTCTCTCACTATCTAACTTATATATATATATATATATATATATATATATATATATATATATATATATGTATGTATGTATATATATATATATGTATGTATGTATGTATGTATGTATGATACCTAACATACATACATACATATATATATATATATATATATATATATATATATATATATATATATATATATATATATATATAAAAGGGGGGGGGGTTAACTAGCTGTTGCTACTGCTGCTGCCAGCAACGGCTGCTGCTGCTACTCTGCTCTAATCGCTGTGGCTGCTGCTGCTCTCTCTCTCTCTCCCTCTCACTCACTCTCTATCTCACTCTTCCTCACTCCCTATACCTCTATCTCACTATCTCTAACTCTCTTCTCAGTCTCTCTCGCTCTAGCTCTCGATCTCACCCTCTCTCGACACACACCAACACACACACACATAAACATATATATATATATATATATCTACGCACCCACACATATACATATATATACACACTTATATATATACACACTCACACACATATATATATATATATACACACACACACACACACACACACACACACACACACACATATATATATATATATATATATATATATATATATATATATATATATATATATATATATAAACACACACACACACACACACACACACACACACACACACATATATATATATATATATATATATATATATATATATATATACACACACACACATATATATACACTTACACAAACACACACACACACACCTACTACGCACACACAACACGCTACACACTCAACACACTATACATATATATACATATACACTTATATATATATATATATATATATATATATATATATATATATATATATATATATATATATATATATATATATATATATATACACTAAGATATAAATACACTACCACAAACACACACTACACTACACACAAACCACACTCACCAACGCACACACCACACACACAACCACAACACACACACTATCCACACTCACCCATAAAACTATAAATACATATATATATGTATAAATATATACTCGTAAACTCTAATACACACTCTCCTAGGCCAAACCAATCCGTGTACAAGCCCAAAACCTAGAAACCAAGTCGAAATGGCCATTTGGTCATTTCGACAAACACGTAGAGTGCGGCTCGCGATACCTCATAAAACGTACACAAAACCTACTCGGAATCGACCCAAAATTTATCCACGTATTCTAATCGATGTCTAGAACCTCAAAAAATGCTAACTCTCCAATTTTAGGTCCGAGACAAAATTTAACATGCTTGTGGAACCCACGACGACAGAAAAACTCCCAAATCGCCCAAAATGCCCAAATCTCTGCGACACGACCTTACATGTCCGAACGGGGACACGTACTCATCCTCAAGAGATCCAAGCACGTCTACCTAGGTCCGTCTAACCTAGGACAACACCCAAAATTGGGCAAATCTCGAATTTCATCCAAAATTGACACAAAATCTAATGCCAAAGTCTCCAAACACATCCAAACAAGTTCCAACTTCTCCCATGGGTAGTCCTAAGGTCTAGGAAGGTTCTAAACTACTAATTACACTATATTAAAGCAATCACTAAGATAAAAGTTAGGGTTTACCTCTTGGGAGTTGAAATCCCAAGACCAAAGTCTCCAAAAACTCCCAAATCACCACACTCAAGCCTCCAAGCCTCCAAACTAAGCCTCTACACCAAGTATAGGCTCTACACACCTAGGTTAGAGGAAAATGAGAGGTCAGGGTTTGTATTTAAGAGGAAAGTAAATGAAGGAAGAGAAAGAGGGTAAAAAACTTACTTGGAATTGAAGAGGAAAATGCAAGAAGTGAAGAAAGGGAGTGGAGAGGAGAAAATGAAGAAGGATAATAAAAATGGAGGGGGGGGGAGTGTGGTCGGCCAAGTATACAAAAAGGGTTAGGGTTTACAACATAACACAATGACTAAAATGCCCTCCACTAATACATCCAAACTAGGGTTTAGGTTTAGGGTTTCCAAATACACTCTAATTAAATCCTAATCACTCCAACTAACTAATTAAAATATAAATAACTATTCTACACCAATAAATAAGTCTGACAAGGGTTTTGGTTGGGCCTGACAAGGGTCCACTAGGGTCTGACATGGGTCCAGACTAGCCAAAACCCTAAAATAACTAATAAAAATAAATACAACCAAGTAATTAAATATTAATACAAATATTTATGATCAATACACAATTTACCAAATTAAAAACAAAATACCCTACCCTGGAAATGGGGTAGTGACAGTACGTATGGGACGTGCGTTAGGGATAATTGTTGTTAGAAACTTTGCATGCTAGAAGACTTGGCAGTTATTAGAGGTATTATCGTGTCATGGATGTGACATGCTTAGAGCATGGGGTGGGGAGAACAACAAGTAAGGCATTTGGGCTCCTTTGTACTTCCTTTTTATGTAACCCGCACGCTTCGCCGGAGATGCGTGGTCATGATGACCCCTATATTACCTGGCGGCCTCTGCCGTTCAAAAGACGACATACTTTTTAGGTCCCTGAATCTCCAAGAGAATCATGCCAATCCTATTTTAGCCAGATAGCCCACGTGTTGGAAAGTTGTTCTCAAACTATATTCACATAGACGGTTAGGCGACCCATTGGATGTTTATTTTACAGTACTTACTGGCATGCTTCTATGTATCTTGTTATGTCCCTCTGAGGACCTGGTCCCTTTTCAGGTGTAGATGTTCATGAGTATTCGCAGGAGCGCAGATCCGGACTTGCTACTTATATTTTGAGGAGGTCTTCCCTTCGAGCCTCGTGATTGTTAGTTGATGTAATTATATTGTGTCTGCTTTTATATTCTAGTTCGGCAGTAGATTTTTTTCATCCGACTGTCATCATTTGATACTTTATATTGAGATCTAGTCACATAGATATTGGTTATTTATTTCTATTTGATTTCCTGTGGATGAGATTTAGTTATGCCCTGTGACTTGTGATAGTTTTTACCACTTGTGAAATATTATTCATATTACAGCGTACACATGTGTTATGGTTTCCATAGATTGGAGTTGCCATATACATGTGGCTGGCATGCTTACGTGTCATAGTCCTACGTATTTTAGGACTGGGGCGTGACAGATACGGTATCGTAGGAAGGGTATTTGGATGTGTAGTGGGCTCTAGCATACCAAATTTTATTCATTGCATTTAAATAGCTATAATATATGTTATATATACTATATTTAATATTTTAGTTGTGTTGCTTGAGCTTGGGGAGAGTATCTCAAGGTTTGATGGGAGTATCACAAGCGTATCATGAGCTATTGTGTGATACTTGGGTATGCACACCAAGTGTTTGCTATTTAGTGTAAGTATGTATGTATGTCTATTTGAGTATTTGAATTATATATATAATTGGTGTCGTATATGTATATATAATATAGAGTATATATATATATATATATAAGTGTATCTAACTCTCTCTGTGACTGTGAGAGAGTGATTGTGATGTGTACGGTAGGAAGAGGAACTACAATGGCAGTAGGTGAAGTGCTCAGGTTCACTATGACAATGAGCAATATTAGGAGAAGTTGCACACTAGTAAGTCCAGGCAGTGCCTTGCACTAATGTAGAGATGCATAGAGGGGAGAGGGGGAGTTGATTGTGTATGTATAAGGGTGTATAGAGTGGTCTGTTCAGTGGGTAGGGGTGGGGATACAAGTCTGTTCAGACCTGGAGCTTAATTGCAAGAGTAGTAGCAGAAGTGGGCAAGAAGAAGTATCAGCAAGCAGTAGCAGTAGAAGTTATTGGTCCTAGTGTAGGATGTATTGGTGAATGGGTGCAAGGCAGTGTTAGTTGCCTGTGTGTGTGTGGTTGTGTGTGAGAAAGGGGAACAACTTAGACTCAGGTATGAGCCACATATGAGCTATAACAACAGTAGCAATAGGACTATATATGAGGGTGAGGGGTATTCAAAGTGGAGTGAAGGGGAGGGGAAGTGCCAGGTCTATCCCAACCTGGGCTAAGAACAGAGCAGTAATATTAGCTGTTGCAGGGGATTAAGAAGCGCAACAACAGTAGATAAAATATAGCACATCACACATCAAGAAGGAGCAGCAACAACACCAACAATAACAGTTAGTATTGGTAGTGGGCATGCCCGTGAGAGGAGAGTGTACCACTCAGTGAAGGTTGTGAGGGAATATGAGGTGCTAGTGAGTGTTAATATAGGAGCTTAATATTGTTGAGCAAGGTATTGATAAGTATTTAGGGAATGTTAAGATGGGTGAATGTCCACCTATGAGTTAGTATCTTGGTATTCAACTGATGTTTTGGGGTAAGGTATGAAAGTGACCAAGGTATTTGTTGTAAGATGCATGGGATACGAGATATTAGCAAGGTATTCATGATACCAAGGTTTTGGGTGAGTTAAGGTATATTAAGATATGAGTAAATGTTAGGATGCAGAGTTAGGTAAATAACTCATATACTAAGGTAATACTAGAATATAGAGATAACTAATATATATATAAGTTATATAGGTAAACGAGATATGAGCCATGATGCTCATATTTCTACATGAGTCATACACATGTGGACCAATAGGAATAGAATGTACTAGTGCACATGGGTGCACATAGGATGTAGGAGTCTATTCCTATTGGTCCACATGTGCATGGCTCATGTAGAAATATGAGCACTATGGCTCATATCCCGTTTACCCTATATATATATATATATATATATATATATATATATATATATATATATATATATATATATATATATATATATATATATATATATTAGCTAGTATAACTAAAACCTCCAAGGTATGGACCTATAAACCTAGGTATAGTCTAATATTATCTAGTATTAACTAATTTAACCTTGTTAACCAATTTAGAAGATAGTTTGAACCTAGAATCAAGGTATTGACCTAGTTTGACTAGTATAACCTAATTTTGACCTAGAAATTATATTTTAGTTTATTTAAGCATGTTTATTACTCCAATACACCAAATGACATAGAATTTCATATATAGGTCAGTGTGACACCAGTTCGGACACCGATTTGCATTATTTTCTCAGGACCACAGACTCGTACATACTCTGATAGTTTTTATTATTTGATAATTACTATAATATAAGTATTTAGTAATATTTTACCTGATTCTCGACACAATGGTACACGGATTGGTATACTTGGATCCCCGTCATGAGATGCCACTTCCATATTCAGATCTTGTTTCTCATATTACCGTATGATACTAGCCAACGTCGTATGACATTAGCCAACTATTACTTGTTTATATTAGACTTGATGATTATACGATATGATGTGTCATGGTTGGATCCATTGTACTAGTCGGGACAGAAAAATACTAGAAAGATATGTGATCAAGAACCTTAAACAATATTTAAAATTATGTATAATGTGAACAATAACTAATCACATATTTCACGTGTGGTTGAGTTGCTCCCTCGTTAAAAGCAAACAACTATTAAACCCAAGTCAATCACATATCTAACTAGTATTTCAAAACACTTAGTATAATTACAGTTCTTCTCTATATTTCAGTTCATTGTGTACTGATATTGCCTTATTGTTATAGATTACCTGTCTTTCTTTTCTTTCATACTATGATATTTGTTCATTGCTTTTCTTGTTTTGTATTACATTCACTATTACTATCTATAGTCATTATCAATTAATTGGAACTGCTATTGGGTTGTACTCATTCTATCCTGACTGGATATATTTTTTAGACGATTATTTAGAGGACTAGTGTCCTACGTATTTTGGACCACATGAGGGAGTAGTAACTATGTGCCCTGCTATTCGGGAGTGATTACCAGGAGGTCTAGCCGGTCTCACCAGCTATCCTAGTTACCTTACTTAGCATTTGGTACTAGATTTGTCTCCAGCGTTTAGACTTGGAGATGCATTGTTATTACTCCTAGACTTTATGTTGTTATTGTTAGACTCTTAAACGTGAAGATATTTTATGGATATTCTAGTATTGTGACTTTGTGTGACTTTAGTTGTTTTATATCTTATCATGACATCTTCTTCCTTAAAGATTATTGTGATTGAGTATTTATCGTTATATTATCATTTTTCCTCCGTATGGAGTTGAGATATTATTGACATGTGGTATATATTATTGTGTGAGATAGATAGTTAGCATTGTTAACCTAAACAACGTTCTACCGCCGATGCTGCGGCGTAGGCTAGACGTACTCACGTACTCGTGTCTGATTATATGGATGAGGCTCGTGACAATCATCACATATACAAGTAGTCAAGTCAGGATCTAGGATCAATTAGTTAATCAAGTAAAATTTCTCTGCTCACATCGTTGCATGGATATCGGGTTAGGTATACGGCTAGTGCTTCTACTATAAAGTTTTAGTTGGGCCTATAATTCTATCATATGGTACATCAAATAATTGTCATTATTTAGATAATAAGGAACAATATAAGTCCTTAATTCACTATCACATAAAAGATCACAAGATTTTGATAAAAAATCAAACTAATTGAAAAAAATAACAAAAACTGACAAAAATAGTCAAAAATAGGCAAAATAGTCAAAAATAGGAAAAAAATGCTTTTTTGTGCACAAAACAGTAAAAACTTGGCTAAAAATAGGCTTCATGTGTAATTTTTGAGTCAAAACAGAGTTTATATACAAAAATTACGCAAGGGGAGGGCTTCTACGCACTTTTTGGGTCAACGCAGGGTTTATATGCAAAAAATACGCAAGAGAAGGGCTTCTGCACACTTTTTGGGTCAAAAATAATTTTTTGCGCACTTTTTGGATCAAAACATGATTTATACCCCAAAAGCACACAAGGGGAGGGCTTCTGCACACTTTTTGGATCAAAACAGGATTTACACGCAAAAAGTACGCAAGAGGAGTGCTTCTGAGCACTTTTTGGGTCAAAAACATGTTTTGCGCACTTTTGGGTCAAAACAGGGTTTATACACAAAATGTACACAAGATGAGGGCTTCTGTGCATTTTTACACACATTATTGAATTCGCGTAAATATACTCAAAGGGGAGGACTTTTGCATAAAATATACGCAGAACACTGCTCTTCTTCCCGCAGACGACATAAAAAGTTCTAAAAATTTGTTTTGGCCATAAAAACTTTATTTTAACTCAAAATTCGACGTTCAAAATCCAAAATCACATAAAATTGAATTCCCTACAACATGGGATAATTATTTTTCAGAAATTCCAAGTTTTAAGAGATCAAATCCACGAAATTCATAAAATCCTAACTTTGAAACTTACATCTACTCCAAACCGTTCATCAAAACCATAAATGCTAAATACTAATGTTGTAGAAGATCACTAGAGACACATTATAAGCTAAGAATGTGCAAGGTAAATTAAAGAAACAAAATATGCAAAACATCAAGATTTCTCTATTTTGTGCAAGATGTACTTGCCTTAAGTGCTAGATAATCCTAGATCTAATCTCTTCCAAAAAGAAGAAGAAAAACTAAAACTCCTAGGCTAGATCTAGGGTTTGTGGGTTTGGAGGCTTGAGGGTTGGAGAGGAGGAGAGGAATAATGAAGAAGAGAAACGAAAGTAAAATGTAAGAGAGGAAAGAGAAAATTATAATATATATATATATATATATATATATATATATATATATATATATATATATATATATATATACACACACACACATACACACACACACACACACACACACACACACATACACACACACATGTGAGGGTAGAGGCGGTTAAGTCATGCCATGAACAAAATACTGATTCTCCAAAATGTAAGCAGGAAGTACAAATATTAAAATACGTATATCAGAAACAAGGAGTGACATCTCTACCCACCTTAGAAAAATTTTGTCCTCAGAATTTCGCTAAGACCAGTTAATAGAAGATCACGAAAACAACTAAGCTAATCATGTACACATCTACCATACTATCATAACCAAGCAATCAAGTCATGCAAATAAATAAAAGCAACATCCATTCCACATGGATATCGAAAAAAAATACTAAGACGAGATATGAAGGCATAAGAAGGAATATACCTCCAGAGTCGAACAAGTGTGGGTATCTGGCTATGATATCATCCTTGAGTTCCCACATCGACTCTTTCGGTGAGTGATGGCCCCAAGCGACACAGACTAGACGGATAATCCGGTTCTTGAGTATCTTCTCTCTTCGGTCCAAAATGGATACGTGTTGTTCCTCGTAAGACAAGTCGGTACCAACGACTAACTCAGAATGGTCAAGTATGTGGCTCGAATTTGGGATATACCTACGCAATTAAGATATATGAAACACATCATATATATCATGTAGGTGATAAGAAACATCATCCACCCGCTCGAGGATATCAAAGGGACCGACGTATCGCGGACTAAGCATTTCCAGGGCCCCAAATCTAACGAGTCCATGGGTGGACAAAATTTACAAGAATACGTGGTCACCGGCACTAAAGTCTAACGGCCTACGACGTTGATCTTCCCAGTGACGCTGCCTATCCTGTGCAACCCGAAGCCGCTCTCTAATCAATCTGACTATCTCTACTGTCTGAGTAATCATTTTTGTTTCCAACATCTTTCGCTCACTAATGTCATCCCAAGTCAATGTAGATCTGTATTTTCTTCCATACAATGCCTCAAACAGAGTCATCTGAATATTGGCCTGATAACAGTTATTATATGAGGACTCAACCAAATGAAGATGATCCTCCCAAGACCCTCCAAAATTTAAGGTACAAGATCGCAACATATACTCCAAAGTCTGTATAGTCCTTTCTGACTACCCATCTGTTTATGGATGATAGACCATACTGAATCTCAACCTGGTACCCAAACTTTGATGTAGAATCTACCAAATTCGAAAAGTGAATCGGGTGTCTCGATCCGATACTATACTGGCTGGAACCCCATGGTGCCTCACTATCTGCCTCATATACATATTTGTCAACTGCTCAGTGAACTGTCCTACTCTGAAGAGGAAAAAAATATAAGACTTTCGTGAGTCAATCTATTATTACCCAAACTATATCTCGACCAGTCGAAGATCTAGTTAAACCAGTCAAAAAGTCCATCATAATATGGTTCCACTTCCATTCTGGAATAGGGAGTGGCTGTAACAATCCTGTCGGTCTCTACTGCTTGCTCTTCACTTGTTGGCACACCAAACACCGTAAAATAAACCTTGCTATCTCCTTCTTCATCCCGTTCCACCAGAAATATTGTCTGATATCCCTATACATCTTCGTGCCTCCTGGGTGAATAGAATACAGGGAACTGTGCACTTTGGTTATAACTTCCTGCCGAATATCCTCACTCGGCACACAGAGACGAATCCCAAACCTAAGTGTCCCATCTTTATGAATCACTAATTCCTTCCGAAGATCAAACTCAAACTTTGATCGAAGTCTCTGAATTTGTGGATCCTTTACCTTAGCTGCCCTAACTCTCTAAACCAAAGTAGACTGAATATGCAAACTTTCCAAAATTACTGTATCATGTGGAAGAACTACCTCTATACCCATCTCCTGAAGATCCTCCAAGATGTGCCTCTGAGTCGTCAAGACGAATGCACTACCCCTTCTGTTCAGAGCATTTGCTACTACATTCGTCTTGCTTGGATGATACTGATGTAGTGCCCCGCTCCACGTTAGCACTATGTAACAAGTGATATCGGTTTGCTGTCTTGAGAAGAAGCCTTCACGAAGAGCTCCTTATTGAAAAAGAAGATGATTGATCTTGGTGAGTGGGAAAAACTTTATTCTCTGATTCTTTCACGCCTAATAAAGAATCTAGTTTTATAATTGTTTGTTGCTAAGAAGATTAATGTTCATAAAAGAAGAATCATAGAAGACGACCCTATACACAAGAGAATTTGTAATGCTTGTCTAATAAAAGAACCCTGCCATGGTAAGTCAAGAAAAGAATGTTGCATGCTAGTTACATTGTCACTGCTATTGAATGAACCGCTGCTATGTTAATAAGTAGAGTAAAAAGATTGCTTGAATATGCTTCTTTATCGAATGCTAAGGTAAGAGTAGAACTACATGCTTAGTTAAAAGAGAGAAATTGTATGCTAGATTTATAGAACTACCATTTTACTTATTTTCTGTTAAAAGAACTATTCTACGTGAATCATAAGAATTGTCATTGAACTCGTTCAGAGAATTGATGCTTGATCCTTATTAAATATCGCGTTGGAGAACATATTGAAAAACCCTTATCCTTTAGAATCTATCGATACGACTGATTGAAGAGCTATTGGCTCTATCGATTGATTACAATGTCTGCTTGTTCCTGAACTTATGCATCATAGAGTTTTATCTGATAGGAGTGCATTCATGCTTTGGTTTGATAACTTGTGCACAAAGCATCTGGTCTCTCGAGCTGCTCCTGGGGCACTGAGAATTGTTCGTCCTGGGAGAGATAATCGATCATCCTGAGGCTTGTAGTCCTTATGTACTGGGGGTGTGGCTATTGGTGAAGAGATGAACCTTGAGTCACATCTTCTAATTTGAGCTTATTTTAGTGCAGAGCTAAACCATGAGTCACAATTGCCAATAGCCGTTTTGTGTTATTAGTGAGATAGGCTTAGATCCAACTTGCTAATCCAGAGGAACCAACACTCGGAGACCATCATGTAGTTCGGTCGCATGCTAGGATTCTAAACTTCTTACATACCTAACCGTTTGATGTAGAGACGAACATGGAATAATACCTATATGTTTATGCAAATTGTTGCTAACTTGTGTGTCTGTTGCAGGAATAACCATTCGACGAAGGAAAAGAATCACTGAATAAGTGATGTATTCATTATTGATTATGCTTACTATCATGTACTGCTCTAAACTTATATGCTTTATTTGAATATGCTGCTTCCCCTTTGAAATAAGATGAATAGTCCACTAGTTACTGCTATTGTCTATAAGAGAACGAATATGGTTCACAATATATGTTGCACACTTCACGATAGAATAATTCCTATTGTATTACTTGAATGAATTGATTATGAAATGTGGTTTTTAAATATTGTTTCCAAAAAGAAGTAATCTAACTTTGATTCTGTACAACATGAAATGAACCTAGGTAAGAGTAGCAAAATCAGTAAAAATACAATATTTTATCACATGATTACTTAGTATTGGTTTTAGAGGGTGTTGCTTTTGTTTCTCACCAGTGCTTTCCCCAAAGTTCTGACCCCTCACCAGTTTATCCGCAGGTACTGGGTTGTCCGAAGCGATAGCAGATCCTCATCCTTAGGAGTTGGAGATTAGGAGTCGATGCCTTGAGATATTTTGAGATGCTTTTGTATAAATGGATATAATGTATGGAACAATGTCATTACATTCTGTTTTGTACTAGAGATATATAAGCCAATTGGTAATGTACTGTCAACCTTATAATTATTTCAGATATCAATAAAAAGATTGTTTCCTTATATTATTGTATTCATTTACTTTTCTGCAATATTGTGTCGTTGCTTCTAAATCTAAATAGCTTATTTTGTTATTGTACGAGACTTGACCTTGTGCAAGCACAACTTAGGCTTGCACGATATCATGCCCAGTGGTGACTTTCGGTCCTCCGGGATCGGGGCGTGACAACTGAAGCTCCACATCATAATCTTTCAACAACTCAAGCCACCTCCTCTATCTCATGTTCAGGTAATTCTGCAAGAATACGTACTTGAAACTCTTGATATCAGTATATATCTCCACCCGATCTCCATAAAAGTAGTACCTCCATAACTTAAGAGCAAATACCACCGCTGCCAACTCCAAGTCTCATAATTCCGAAGTTGCTGAGATGCATATGCTATGACCCTACATGCTGCAATAGTATGCATCCAAGTCCCTTCCCAAATGCATCACAATATACCGTGAAACCTCTAGATCCTACCGGAAGCATCAAAATTGGTGCTGAGATCAACCACTTCTTCAAATCTTCGAATGATGCATGAAACACAGTTAACCAAACAAACTCCACTTTCTTACGTGTCAGCCTCGTGAAGGGTACGAAAATTCTGGCAAAACTGTTATAATCCTCCTGTAATATCCTGCCAACCCTAGAAAACTGTGAACCACTACTACTGTTCTCAGAACTGGCCAACTCTTCACTACCTCAACCTTCCTCGGATCTACTGATACTCCTGCTACTGAAATAATGTGCCCCAAGAAAGAAATATGATCGAACAAGAATTCACACTTACTATGCTTCTAATAAAGCTGATGCTCCCTCAAAGTTGCAATACCCTCCGAAGATTCTCTTCGTGCTCTACCTCACAACTGGAATAGACGAGGATATCATCTATGAATACCACAATAAAATGATCCAAATAGGGCATGAATATACGATTTATCAAATCCATAAATACCGTCGGTGCGTTGGTTTACCCAAACGACATCATCAAGAACTCATATTGCCCATACCGTGACCTGAACGCTATCTTGGGTATGTCCTATTTCCTAACCCTCACTTGATGGTACCTGATCATAGATCAATTTTAGAGAAAAACTTAGCCTCTTAACTGGTCAAACAAGTGTAAACCCCCTGATTTTTTAAAAATTTTAAAATTTGAATTTTCTCAATTTTCTGAAATTTTCTGGGATTTTTCTGTAATTAAAAACAGGGTTTTAATTATTAAATGATTTTTAAATGATAATAAACAATATTAAAATTTTATAAAAAAAATATTTTTGGGTGTAAAATGAAAAACTGGACTTAGGATAATTTTTCTGGAATTTATCGGGCCCCGGACCTATGTTAAAAACCTAAAAACTATTTATTTAATTATTTATTTATTTATTAAATTATTTAACTATTTATTTATTGATTTATTTAATATAATAAACCCAGCCCGGCCCGGCCCAATTGGGCCCAGCCAAATACGCAACCGAGCCCGGCCCATCCCCTAGCCTAGCGGGTTGGGCGGGTCGGCCAGACCCGCAACCCGACCCGACCCAGACCTGCGTGACCCGGTCGCCTTCCCCCGCCCGTACTCCCGTTCTCCGATGGCCCGCGTTCTCCGGCGGCCCCCGCTCCGCTCCGCCCGCGCCTCACCCCACGCCACCCCCTCGCCTCCGCCTTCCCCGCCTCGACGCCACCGTCTCCGCCAAACCCGGCCACCCCCGGCTTCCCCCCAGCCTATAAAACCCTAGAACCCCCAGCCCTAGCCTACCCCGCCACCACCGCGACCCACCACCGGCTCCACCTCCAGCGCCGCCGTGCCCGCCGTGAGCCGCCACCGCTACAGCCCCCTCCTTCTTCTTCCCCCCCTCTCCTCCGCCTGCCTCCGGCCACGAGCAGCAGCAGCAGCCAGCAACCACAGAGCCGCCTCAGGCCGCCGTGCCGCTCAGCGCCGCCTCCCAGCACGCCGTCGCCCCCGGCCGAGCTTTCCCCCGCTTCCCCCAGCCCCCTCCGGCCAGCCTCCGGCCGCCGGGGCTCCGCCAGAACCCTAAACCTAACCCTAGACGCGGGACACGGACACGGGACACACTGTCCTGTGTCGTGTTGGACACGGTGAACCCGGTTTCTGAGGAGCCCAGTTCAGGTACTTGTAACTTCTTGCTCGTAGCTCTGATTTCGATTCCGTAAATTACGTTGCGAAGCCTGTATGACCCTCTCGGTGCCCGGATAAACCGCTCGGGGCATCGCGTCCTGTGGTGATCGCACACCGCGGTCCAAAAATAGGAAAAACAATGCCCCGATTCACCCCGGAACTGGGTACGCCCCGCCAAACGGGACGACTTGGTCGCGCGCGGTCTTCACAGATACGTGCGCGTCGTCGATACGGACGTGTGGTATTTCGCAGAAGTCGATTCGGGTGTGCGTGCACACCGGGATCAACGCATATCCGCGGACATCGCCCCGTATCCGACTTTTCTACATCTCGCCCTAACTTTGTGTACACACGTCGGATCAAAACAAAACTTGTGCCATCGGACTCATAGTGATACGCTGGTCCTGTGACCCAAGTTTGGTTAGATTCTGAGAACGTTGACGAAATCGCGTGTCGTAGGCCCCACAGGCCCCGCTCGACGGGCGATTTTGTGATCGGCTCATCGGAATCCAATTCTGGAAGTTCCGTTGGGTTCGTATCATCGTTCCTAACCTGTTGATACTAAATTTGGTAAATTTGGAGACCTTTGACCCTGACACATTTTTCTGTGCAAAGCGGGCCCACATGTGGACCCCGTTTTGACCCGAAATTGCCGTTTTTGCCCTTGTCTCCAAATTGGACTCAAGGATAGGCATTTCTAGCTGATTGATATTTTATGGATCTGATGGTGATGTTTGTTTCAGCAACTGGAGTACCGCCTGCAAATTCAGCTGAAGTCAGAGCCGCAATTGGAACCAGAACCACAGGCAAGTGTACCTTGCCAAACCCTGCAGCTTGCTATTTAATTCCTTGGCTTAATTTTGCATCAGTGGGCAAGTATAGCTTGTCAACTCGTAGTGATTCCTGTTATAGTATTTTACTTGAGTTCTTGTAGATTCATATATAAACTTGTTTAACTGTTCAACCCAGGACCGAGTGACTTTACTAAGCGTCCGATTAATAGTCGGGTGCCAACACCGTACGCGGCATTGTGTATCGTCACATAGACATGGATACCGAGACCCTGTACTTCTCGTACTTGTCTTATCAAGTACAACATGACCCAGGACACCAGACACTATTCATGAGACAGAATCTTCCTGAGATATTCATGGTGATTCTGTGTAGGATACATATGCCTGACATATACAGTTTATATGCTTAGTTTATATCCTGACTTGTTGCATTAGCTTTGATCCTGCGTGTCATGGACATGAGACGTGAGATTTCATTGGGTGGGGAGAGTATTACCATAACAAAGGCTGATTATATTATATATATTGACATCTGGATGTGTCTTAGTCTCTGACACAGAGCTATGGCACCAGTTCTGGCCCTTCGAGAAAATACTGCTATGGGTTTCTCCGACACTGATCCTGTAGTAGCCTCAGCCTGAGTATGACTAAAACTCTCAACTTGCATCTCACTTAGCTGGTTTATTTATTTACCCTATTGTTCCTTATTTCTACACTGCATTTATTTTGGGTTGTATTATCTGTACCTTGTTATGTCCCCTGAGGACCTGGAATGGACTATGTCCCCAGGTATAGCCGAAGAGATCTATCCCGAGGTGTACGAAACATGAGCACTTCTCGGAACAGAACAGGAACCTGAGGACGAGATCGTGGCAGAAGACTTCTCCTGAGTACCGGCTCCACATACTCAGATATTTCCATTTCCAGTATTTTATTTCATGTCTATTTCTCTTAAATGTAACAGACTGATTCTCGGATTGTTTCCCGAGACACTTATTTGATATTGCTTATTTATTTCCATTTGCATTATTTCTGGCAATTAATCTGTGTTTATTCTGTGGATGAGATTAGAAAAGCCTGGGACTTGTAACATATTACAGTTAGACTACAGCTTAAGCATGCCCTGATGGATCCATTAAATTGGGTTGTCCATCGGTGCGTGCTGCTGGCCATTGCCATGTGTCCAGTCCCTCGGCATTTTGGGACTGGGGCGTGACATGATTTTTGTGGTGGCCCATGCAGGTCAACGACTAAATTATTCGGTTTCAACTTAGGGACTGAACAGGCCTGCAATAAGATAGGATAAGTTTTTAGGATCTCATCCACTTGCTTGAATCGTTCTTGATATCTATTCGAATTAATTTATTGACTTGCATCCTGCCTTGATTCCTGTGCGCCTCTTATTGTTTATTTTGGATGCAGGGAAATGGACCCACAAGAGTGCAACGAGACTCCCGCCGGAACACCACAAGCTACAGGTGTCACCTATGACGACGAAGTAACACCAGTCGGAGGAGTTCCCTCAACTCAACAGAGCCAGCAGGCAGGTCAACCTACCTCCCGATTCTGGCGCGATGATATCCCACCTCCGCCGCAGTTCGTCCCACCAATGCCCGTGTTCCCACAAGGACAGCCGATTGACGGGCAACAGATATTCCAACTGATCTACGCGATGATGCAAGCCCAGCAACAAGTCCAACACGAGGCTCAGCATCGTGAGGTTGAATTCTTGAGGAGCAGCATCGTAACTGCACTGGAGCAGGCCAACCTACCAGCTCGACGGCCATCGACGGGCTCAATCACTGACTTCCGCCAACTGAAGCCCCGCACTTTTTTGGCAAGGAGGAGCCCACAGAAGTTCATGAGTGACTCACCAACATTCGGCATCAACTTGAAGCAGCTGAGCTTCCACGGGAACGTTGGATGACTGTCGTCCGAATGCAATTGACGGACAATGCCCATCACTGGTGGCTATCCGAGGAGATACGGCTCGGACCAGACCGAGTTACTTGGGAGGAGTTCTCCAGACTCTTCCAGGAGATGTACATTCCGGCTATCGCTCGATCATAACTTCGGGATAAGTTCAATCGCCTCACTCAGGATACTATGACGGTGGAAGAGTACAACGCTGAGTTCATTCGTCTAAGCCGCTTCGCCCCAACATTGATCCCGACAGAAGAAGAGAAGGCCGAGAAGTTCTTCGATGGATTAAACTTTGAGCTACAGAAACTGATTGGATCCGTCGTACCAACATCATACTCGGACGTCCTTGCTGCGGCTCGACGCATGGAGCGCGTCACCAAGAGAGAAACCAGTCTGAATAGGTCTTCCCCATCAGCAACATCCAGAGCACCACAAGAAGAATCTGCAAAGAGACCGCACCAACAGCAGAAAGCATCTACACCACAAGTGGTAGTTGTCACGACCCAATTCCGTAGAATCGTTTGAGGCGTCCCCCAAATCGTGACCGCCGTGCGGGCCTGGAGTTGCGCCCGCACAAGGCTTTAATGATTTGCATAGCAAGCACATATTCAGAGTACGCAGATAAATTGAAACACAGATTTGAAACATAGAAAAGTTCTCTTTATTGATAATGAACATCTATTACAAACTCCTGAACGAGTTAGCTAATATGCCGAACGGCTTACAAAAGAGATGACTCAAAATGAGATAGCAGTCCTGTACATTACATCCCTTTATAAACTCAAAATGATAAAGACCTCCAGGCTGGAGGACGGCTTTGCCACGGAGCTGCATTTGTGTATAAAGAGTTGCAGCTTCTGGCTTTAAAATGCTTCGAGGGCGCAGTGAAGATGCGCCACCAGCTGGACTGGATCGGGAAGACGACTTCGGCTCCTCGCTCGGTTCACCTTGGTGCGGAGAACCTGTTTCAACGAGGGTCAGCATATCGAAACATGCTGGTGAAGGCGAGCTAGCCAAACTATACCAATCAACACGTTGTTTAGTGAAACATGCATATTTTGTGGGTTTCTATCTTGCCTTAGTTCATTTACAAGTAAGCAGCATATAGAATTTACTGAAATGAACGTGCCACCGTTAGGTAGATTTTACCTGACCGTCTGAATTACCTGCACAATACTTACCATGCCTTCCCTGCACGAAGACACAAGTTAGTATGCAACAGGTTTAAATATACACGATGATCACTGGCGTGGTGCCATAACGGACATAGTCAAGGACATGGATAGCATGCAACAAGAACACGACAAGCACACGATGCGTTGCAAGCTATCCCCTCCAGCACACGATGACTACACACGAGTTCCGCCCGGAACGGAACGGTGCCAGTGCCCTAGCGACCGTCCGCAGAACTTACCCTTGTGCACAAGTTGTCCATGATCGAACAATACGTTACTTAAAAAATCAGTTACGCCTTCGAGGCAACACGAGCACACGACATATCCATAATTGTTAAGCATTCATGCACTTCAGGCAACACGAGTATGAAATATGTATTTGCACAAGACAAGCAACAGTTTATGATTATTTCCAAGCGAATAAGCATGCAGTTAAGTATCCGTTCGTGCAGTTTATTGACAAGCATAATATACCAAGTCTATTCTCTTTTATCTTAGTTTCTTTTATTATTACTTGGTATCGTTTGATCGGGGCGAAGGAGTAAAGCTTGGAAGCAGGCTAGCTAATCGGGTTGGTAGCCACTCACTTAGAAGTTGGAAAGAAGAAGGAAGGAGGCGCTTCACGACTCCGCTCGCAAGCCGCCTACTGCTCGTTCACCTGCACACGAACAGCTCGATTAATACTTCTTCCTCTCTTTCCAATCTCGGAATAGAAGTGCAAGTCAATGAACGAAAATAATGAAAACTATCGAAACCGTTCAAAGAAAACAAGCAAATCCCAAAACCAACTCAAAGCACGAAAGCAACAAGCGACATCGAAAACCGAGACAATAAAAGATAGCAGCGGAGAGGTCCCTCCTGACTCTGCCGCTAAGCCGATCCTTGGGGCGCAGTCCACTGAATATGGAAATCGATTCCGAAGAAACAAATCCATAACTAGGACGAGTTCTTAATTCAATCTATCCCGATCGAACGATACCGTCTTGTGTTTCTTAGCCGCGATCTCCGCACCGGGAGAACGGGGCGCTACAGTAGTCCTCCTTACTTGTCACTACTGTGGCAAAGCAGGCCATCTAGCCAGGGAATGCCGACGCAGGTTAGGACTATGCTTAGGTTGCGGATCCAGACATCATGCAGTGAGAGACTTCCCTGAGCGTAGAGAAAAAGCACCAAGGGCGAACCAGTAAGCTCCACCAGCGCCTCAAGCAGCACCCTACCAGCCAGCCCAGCAGCAGCAGAGGAATCTACCTCAAGGACGCGGTCAAGCTTACGCGATGACTTTGGAGGACGCTGATGCGCGTAAGTGATTCCTAGTATCCGTTTCTAGTCTTGTGTTAGCTCGTGCCTATTGGTTCGTGACCTCAGCCCCAACCTAGTAATTTGCAACTTGTTAATAATAACCTAGTTTTCTAAAGTTGAAGATCTTTTGCTTTAACTAGATTTTTCTCTGGAAAGTGCATAACTTTCATTTTCAGGGAAACGATATTTCCCTAAGTATCTTGTGATGTGTTTCGAACGATACTTGCAACCGTGTCATCTCTGTTGACCGGTTATTCTTTGATTGCGAGGACGCAATCCTCTTAAGGGGGTAGATTGTAAACCCCCTGATTTTTCAAGAATTTTAAATTTTGGATTTTTCTCAATTTTTTGAAATTTTCTGGGATTTTTCTGTAATTAAAAACAGGGTTTTAATTATTAAATGATTTTTAAATAATAATAAACAATATTAAAATATTATGAAAATAATATTTTTGGGTGTAAAATGAAAAACTGGACTTAGGATAATTTTTCTGGAATTTATCGGGCCCCGGACCTATGTTAAAAACCTAAAAACTATTTATTTAATTATTTATTTATTAAATTATTTAACTATTTATTTATTGATTTATTTAATATAATAAACCCAGCCCGGCCCAATTGGGCCCAGCCCAATACGCAACCGAGACCGGCCCATCCCCTAGCCTAGCGGGTCGGGCGGGTCGGCCAGACCCGCAACCCGACCCGACCCAGACCCGCGTGACCCAGTCGCCTTCCCCCGTCCGTACCCACGTTCTCCGGCGGCCCGCGTTCTCCGGCGGCCCCCGCTCTGCTCCGCCCGCGCCTCACCCCACGCCACCCCCTCGCCTCCGCCTTCCCCGCCTCGACGCCACCGTCTCCGCCAGATCCGGCCACCCCCGGCTTCCCTCCAGCCTATAAAACCCTAGAACCCCCAGCCCTAGCCTACCCCGCCACCACCGCGACCCACCACCGGCTCCACCTCCAGCGCCGCCGTGCCCGCCGTGAGCCGCCACCGCTACAGCCCCCTCCTTCTTCTTCCTCTCTTCTCCTCCGCCTGCCTCCTGCCACGAGCAGCAGCAGCAGCCAGCAACCGCAGAGCCGCCTCCGGCCGCCGTGCCGCTCAGCGCCGCCTCCCAGCGCGTCGCCGCCCCCGGCAGAGCTTTCCCCCTCTGCCCCCAGCCCCCTCCGGCCAGCCTCTGGCCCCCGCGGCTCCGCCAGAACCCTAAACCTAACCCTAGATGCGGGATACGGACACGGGACACAGTGTCCTGTGTCGTGTCGGACACGGTGAACCCAGTTTCTTAGGAGCCCAGTTCAGGTACTTGTAACTTCTTGCTCGTAGCTCTGATTTTAATTTCGTAAATTGCGTTGCGAATCCTGTATGACCCTCTCGGTGCCCGGACAAACCGCTTGGGGGCATCGCGTCCTGTGGTGATCGCACACCGCGGTCCAAAAAACAGGAAAAATAATGCCCCGATTTACCCCGGAACTGGGTACGCCCCGCCAAACGGGACGACTTGGTTGCACGCGGTCTTCCCAGATACATGCACGTCGTCGATACGGACGTATGGGATTTCGCAGAAGTCGATTCGGGTGTGCGTGCACACCGGGATCAACGCGTATCCGCGGACATCGCTCCGTATCCGACTTTTCTACATCTCGTCCTAACTTCGTGTACACAGGTCGGATCGAAACGAAACTTATGCCATCGGACTCGTAGCGATACGCTGGTCCTGTGACCCAAGTTTGGTTCGATTCTGAGAACGTTGACGAAATCGCGTGTCGTGGGCCCCACAGGCCCCGCTCGACGGGCGATTTTGTGATCGGCTCATCGGAATCCAATTCTGGAAGTTCCGTTGGGTTCGTATCATCGTTCCTGACCTGTTGACACTAAGTTTGGTGAATTTGGAGACCTTTGATCCTGACACATTTTTCGGTGCAAAGCGGGCCCATATGTGGACCCCGTTTTGACCCGAAATTGCCGTTTTTGCCCTTGTCTCCAAATTGGACTCAAGGACAGGCATTTTTAGCTGATTGATATTTTCTGGATCTGATGGTGTTGTTTGTTTCAGCAACCGGAGTACCGCCTGCAAATCCAGCTGAAGTCAGAGCCGCAATTGGAACCAGAACCACAGGCAAGTGTACCTTGCCAAACCCTGCAGCTTGCTATTTAATTCCTTGGCTTAATTTTGCATCAGTGGGCAAGTATAGCTTGTCAACTCGCAATGATTCCTGTTATAGTATTTTACTTGAGTTTTTGTAGATTCATATATAAACTTGTTTAACTGTTCAACCCAGGACCGAGTGACTTTACTAAGCGTCCAATTAATAGTCGGGTGCCAACACCGTACGCGGCGTTGTGTATCGTCACATAGACATGGATACCGAGACCCTGTACTTCTCGTACTTGTCTTATCAAGTACAATATGACCCAGGACACCGGACACTATTCATGAGACAGAATCTTCCTGAGATATTTATGGTGATTCTGTGTAGGATACATATGCCTGACATATACAGTTTACATGCTTAGTTTATATCCTGACTTGTTGCATTAGCTTTGATCCTGCGTGTCATGGACATGAGACGTGAGATTTCACTAGGTGGGGAGAGTATTACCATAACAAAGGCTGATTATATTATATATATTGACATCTGGATGTGTCTTAGTCTCTGACACAGAGCTATGGCACCAGTTCTGGCCCTTCGAGAAAATACTGCTATGGGTTTCTCCGACACTGATCCTGTAGTAGCCTCAGCCTGAGTATGACTAAAACTCTCAACTTGCATCTCACTTAGCTGGTTTATTTATTTACCCTATTGTTCCTTATTTTTGCACTGCATTTATTTTGGCTTGTATTATCTGTACTTGTTATGTCCCCTGAGGACCTGGAATGGACTATGTCCCCAGGTATAGCCGAAGAGATCTACCCCGAGGTGTACGGAACAGGAGCACTTCTCGGAACAGAACAGGAACCTGAGGACGAGATCGTGGCAGAAGACTTCTCCTGAGTACCGGCTCCACATACTCAGATATTTCTATTTCCAGTATTTTATTTCATGTCTATTTCCCTTAAATGTAACAGACTGATTCTCGGATTGTTTCCCGAGACACTTATTTGATATTGCTTATTTATTTCCATTTGCATTATTTCTGGCAATTAATCTGTGTTTATTCTGTGGATGAGATTAGAAAAGCCTGGGACTTGTAACATATTACAGTTAGACTACAGCTTAAGCATGCCCTGATGGATCCATTAAATTGGGTTGTCCATCGGTGCGTGCTGCTGGCCATTGCCACGTGTCCAGTCCCTCGGCATTTTGGGACTGGGGCGTGACAACAAGTCATCAATCCTCGATAATGGATATTTTTTCTTCACCATACTGCGTTCAATTGTCTATAATTAATACACAACCGTGTTGACCTATCTTTCTTGTTCACTAAAACCACTGATGCTCCCCAGGGTGATCCACTAGTTCGAATAAACTTCTTCGCCTTTAACTCCTCTATATGTTGGTACAACTTATCTAAGTCTGATTGTGCCATAGGGTAAACCTTACAAGATATAAGTTCTGGCCTGGGAGTCAACTCTATACGTAACTCAATGTCTCTCACTGGTGGTATCCCGGGAAGCTCTTCTAGAAAAATATCATGAAACTCCTCGACAACCTAAGGGATCTTTCTTCCACTATTACTGCTGCTACAAATCCACCCTCTAGGTGGTCTTCTAAGGTCCTAACAAAGACAAACTCTTCCAAACTTGGAATGCTAAACAACATACTTTCCCTCCCGCGATAATCTATCGTAGCATGACTGTCTCTCAGCCAGTCCATGCCTTGGATAATATTGAAGTTACCTATAGGAAACTCGATCAACTTTGCGGGTAGATGATACCCACACACCACGATCGGACATATTAGCCACACCCTACTAACTCCTACGAGCCCATTATCCGTAAGTATATTGAACCTTTCTGGCAATGCCTCGAACTCCATACCAATACTTGCTACAAATCGTGTCGATATAAAAGAGTGGGAAGCTCCCAAATCAAACAACGCTAAAGCAGGAAAAGATACAACTAAAATGGTACCTGCCACTATGTCACTCGACACCAATGCCTCCTCCAAGGATAGGGTGAATGCTTGACCCTGATCCTGTTGAGCTCCCTACTGTTGCTGCTTTCTCTGCCCTTGCTGACCCTGCTGAGGCCTCTTATGCCCATATTGCTGCCCTTGATTTCCATACTACTAAGGCCTCGACTGAACCTGCTGATGTTGTTGCCTTTGTTGAAACATCAAAGATTCTATCCGCAATGGACGCTATGCTAACGGTCTAACTGTCAATGCTGGCCCGTGGTAGTATGTTGCCCATGGAACTGGTAATGTTGAGAACTGCTGAACCGGTCCCCTTGGCCTCTGCACCTGTGGGCAAGTAGCTATCATATTATTTGCACCCCCTCACTCAAATACTACCTCCTTGCTGCTCGACATATATCCCGGGTGTGACCTCCCTTTCCATAATAAGTGCACCCTATTTGCATTTCTAGGCACGACTGTTGCTGTTGAGGGCGCGATTGCTGTTGCCTGACAGTAGCCGCCATAATTGCTACTGGTGGCCTCCGTGACTCTGAGTTATGAATACGAATGCCAGGTGCTGTTGCCGACGTCCGTGGTACTGGCCCTCCACCTACACTCTGGGCATGCAACCTCTTTTTTCCTCCAGTCCTCACTGACAACCTCTGCAAAGTCAGCTCGTGCCTCCTTGATGCCACCAACACAACATCAAAAGTTGGGTAGTCATGTCCCTCTACCAACTGCAAGATCTTCAGGTGAAGTCCATACTTGAACCTCATCGCCCTCTCTGGCTCTGTAGCCACCATTGCTGGAGCGAATCTGGTCAATCTGCAAAACTCTGCTCCATAACCATCCACCGTCCTACCGGACTTCTTAAGATTAATGAACGGTTACTGAAGTTTATACTGCACTACTATGCTAAAGTACTTGGCCTTGAACCTGGTCCTGAAGCTATCCTAAAAGATAGGACACCTTAAGCCAACCTCCACCGATGCCCACTAGTCACGGGCATGATCCTGAAACTGCAATCGGATCTGGTCTATCCTATGTTGGAACCTTACCTGCCACCAAGATTGTCGCGGTATCCTATAGCCGGGAATCAACCGTAATAGCATCCCCCGTGCCATCAAAGTATCTCAGTTTGAGCCAGCAAAATCTAACCGACACACTCAAATCTGACTTCCCATCTCTCTCTAAGGTTGCCTGCAATCCTTGATTCAGAAGAACGTTCTGCTCTTACTATTGTAGCTACTAGTGCTGCTAGAATGCCATATAGTGTTGCTGAGTAGCCATCATCCCCCTGATGATCTCCAATAATGCAGGGGTATCAAACACTGCTGGTATTGTTGGCATTGTCGGAAGTACTGGAATCTAAGGTAATGGTTGCCCTACCTACCCAACTACTAGCTCCTTTGCCTGATCCTGCTCGACCACTGGCTCTATCTTTATACTGGCTCCACTAAGACCTGATCATGAGGAAGTGCTACCTCTGGCTGATGAAGAACCATGCCCTGTTGGTTGCTCTGCCAAGCCTGCTCCGATAACCGAGGAAGAAGTGCCCCTAAATAAAAGGGATACAAGGGATCAAGGATTGGAGGAGAAGGAAAATGATGCAAGCAACTTATCAGTTCAATGGGACAGAGAGAACAGATTCAAAATATCAAGGAGGAAAAGTATTAATTGAGACTCCTATAAAATATTCCAGAAGTCTTCGAAAAAACCTGCATATACCACCAATAAAACCTTGTCATGGCCCTTTACTGAAATATGGAGACAAAATGGCCAGCTATCCCACACAAGGTATAATACGTTGTACGACAATCACGACTGTAAATAAACAAAGGGTGCATACTAAAATCAAGTCTCACTTAACATCTATGTCTCAATTGGTTAAACAGTAAGTAATAAGAGATGAACATATATGATAAAGCAGTAAGGTATCCCTAACGCTCAATCAAAATGGTCAAGAACTAGCAACTACAAAATGCCAAGATAGTATATATCATCATCACTACAGTCTGAATTTACACAAATATGTACAAAACTTACCAACTAACAGGTACCAGTGCCTAAACGCTCAAAATGATATAAAATACTAAAGTGGGGAAGAAAAAACTGAATCAAGTCCCCCGTCTACCATGCTCCTCGTATGCACCATCGGTCAGGTAGAAGGTAGAGTCCTCGGGCTCTGCTACAAAATCTGGCCAAACAAAACCAGTGAGGTCTAGTCCCGAAGATCAAGTACCACAAGAAAGCACAAGAGAAGAACCAAAACCAAATAACAAAATGATAAAATAAAAGAAAGTGAGTAAGGCCTGTGCCAAATCATAGATATGTACCTTGTCATCGAAACAACAAGAAACCTCTAAAACCAAACAAGGACAAGAATTGACAAAATATGCCGAGACAGAGTACAGTCCGCAGATTTGATCAGACCAAGGATATCTGCGTCATAATTTTGGTCCATAGCCTATCGTAGCACAACAGTCCAATCCTATAACCAAATAAGGACAAGGGTTGATCATCGCACTACGACAGTCCATGTCCCAAGACTACTTAGCAAAAATCAATACACAAATAGAAAAATTTAAAATAAATGGCTAATTATCCCTACGGCCTGCTAGGTGGTGTCTAGGTAACCCCAATAATACAATATAATTGGATCTTCAAATCGTGCTATGTCCGAGCAGGGATGGCCTCGCCAATAATATACAATAAGAATGAATGAGATACACTAGTCCCTCGTAAGGTGTGCTAATATAATTAGTAATAGTTCTAGTTTTTCCTACATGGAGATACTTGGCTCGATTTAATAATATTAGTGGTCGTGTACTACACTAAACTTGTGGGGATGATATACAGTATCCTGATGGCCAGCCTTGCCCTCCATGATTTAATATCTATGGGTGGCCGACATGCACGATCTCGGGATCCATTCTCTTCCAATGTTGTTACAACTTTTAGTTATCTAATTAACCCTATAATTATCTGGAATCTTGTGTCGTGGTTGTAAAATTGTCCTACTAGATGTCGTACCTTACTACATGTATGGTAGGGATGAATCCGTATTGGTTTTTTGGGTTCAAATTTGGAATCGTTTTGAGTGTAATGCAACAATCAATCAAGTAATATAATCACGCTATTCTGACTAGCTGTTTCCGTGCCTTTCTCATTATATAGTACTAGCGAATGTGTAACAAGAATATACCTATAAAATAATCCCACAGTATATATGTAGCATCTCAGTGCATGAGCAAGATGGCACACTTAGTGTATAATACAAGCTCTAGCACCTCAATGCAATTTCAAGGATTATAAACATGAATACAAGTAGTCAAGTAAGGATCTAGGGTCAATTAGTTAATCAAGTAAAATTCCTCTACTCACATCGTAGCATGGATAGCGGGTCAGGTATACGACCAGTGCTTCTACTACAAAGTTCTAGTTGGGCCTATAATTCTATTATATGGTACATCAAGCAATTGTCATTATTCAGATAATAAAGAATAATATAATTCTTTAATTCACTATCCCATACAAGATCACAAGATTTTGATAAGAAATGAAACTAATTGAAGAAAATGACAACAACTGACAAAAATAGGCAAAACAATCAAAAATAGGCAAAAACAACTTTTCAACGCACAAAACAATAAAAATGTCTAAAAATAGGCTTCATGCGCACTTTTTTTTGGGGTCAAAACAGGGTTTAAACAAAAAAAGCACGCAAGGAGATGGCTTATGCGCACTTTTTCGATCAAAATAGGGTTTATACGCAAAATATACACAAGGGAAGGGTTTCTGCACAATTTTTTGGGATCAAAATAGGGTTTATACACAAAAAGTATATAAGGGGAGGGCTTTTGTCCACTTTTTGGGTCAAAACATGATTTATACGCAAAAATTAAGCAAGAGGAGTGCTTCTGCGCACTTTTTGGGTCAAAAACATGTTTCTACATACTTTTTGGGTCAAAATAGGGTTTATACACAAAAATAACGCAATGGGAGGGCTTATGCACACTTTTATGCTCATATTTGAATTCCTCGTAAATATACCAAATGGGAGGACTTCTGCGTAAAATGTACACATAATACTGCTCTTCTTCTCGCAGACGACATAAATTTCTAAAAATTTGTTTTGGCCATAAAAACTTTATTTTAACTCAAAATTCGAAGATTCAAAAGCTAAAATCATATAAAATTGAATATCCTACAACATGGGATAATTAGTTTTTAAATATTCTAAAATTTAAGAGATCAAATCGGCAAAATTCATAAAAGTCTAACTTTGAAACTTAGATCTACTTCAAACCGTTCATCAAAACAAAAAAAATACCAAATACTAAAGTTGTAGAGCATCATTAGATAACATTATAAGCTAAAAATATGTAAGGTAAATTAAGAAAATAAAATATGTTAAAAATTAAGGTTCTCCACTTTGTGCAAGATGTAATTGCCTTAAGTGCTAGATGTTACCTTCCGATCCCGAAGGACTGCAAGTCACCACTGGGCGTGATCTCCTGCAAGCCTAAGTTATGCTTGCACAAGGCATAGTACTTGCACAAAGCACAAGATAGACAATATATAATGAACCACAAAACTTTAAATACATAAAACCAAATATTGAACACATTGATAGGAATAGAAAATACTTCTTTATTGATAACTTAAAATTGGATTACAATATACTTTTTCTTGTCTGATGCAAAATATGCCATAGTTGGCTTACATCTCTTTGAAACCCAAAACTAGCCACAACATCCATACATTATATCCTTTTACTAGGACAAAAATAAAACACCTTGGAAAGAACTTGCAAACTAGAATGTAAAAGCTAGGAAAGCAATGAGCACGGTTTCACTGTATTAGATGCGCTCCTAAAGCTTCAAAATATCTGCCAGCCTTTCACTACCGCTACCTGGAGATGCCCATAAATGGGCCATTACTCTGCATGTTCTGGTGAGCGACTGTGGCCAAACTCACCTAATATCAACACTAAGTAGACATGTGAAGCTAGTAGCTATTATTAGGTGATCTTTTTTACTTGTCTAGATTTTTTTAACAATTCATGTAAAGAAGCATAAATAGTAAATTAAACCACATATAAATCTTACCTACGGTCGAACGGTTATCCTTGCAGCAGACAAAAAAGTTAGCCACAATTTGCATATATGTATAAAAATTATGATCTATCTTGGCATAAAGTGTTAGGTATGCAAGAAGTCTACCCTAGCATGCGTCTAACTACATGATGGTCCATGGAAACCCATGATTAACAGTTAGGACGTACAAGCCTATCTCACTAATAGACTGAGACCCCCCTGATCACGAGGACTTCTAGCCTCAGGGTGTCCCGTTCCCTCCTAGGTCGAGCAATTCCTATTGCCCCAAGAATCGTCGAGGGATTACACCCTTGTGCACAAGTTTGTCCAAACCGATGCAAAGCATGAACTTCTATCTGATAAAAATTATACAATGCACAATCTTATACGATAAGAACCCATTTTTATCTTTTCTCTTCTTTTCATATCGATCGCTTTCAAGCCATGCAAGGTTCTCTATGTATTTCTCTGGACGTAGCATGTGATAAGGGACATACAATAATTCATCATGAAATAAGTAAAGCAGCAGTTCTATAAGTTAACATATGATTTATTTTATTTATCTTATTTTGTTACTGGGGTGTCAATTGATTATAGGGACAAATAAATTTGAGTGGACTAGAGATTCTTTTATTAAAGCATGAAGTCAAAAAGATTCATCGAAGGGACGAAGCCACTCACTGATTGAATCAACTCGAGAGAATGGGGAAGCCTCACGTAGTGATCACTCCTTGGTTATGTGTCATAAAATTGCATAAACACTTGGTTAACATCTTTCGATCTCTTTCTCTTACGATTCGAGATGAATGCGCAAGCGAGAAAAGTGAACTATGAAAACAAAATCATCGAAAGCAACACGAAAACGTAAATCAATAAAACCAAGATGTGAAAACATCCAACGAAATTTTTTGGACTCATTTTAATAGAAGCCGATCCATGAGTTGGAAAGGTTCATTGTATTCCATCCGTGATTGATTGGGTCGTAAGGTTTCCCCGATACTTAGTTTAAAACTGACTCACAAACCGTAGGTATTATATAGTAGACCGCTGGAAGCGGGGCATTGCACTAGATAGCCCTAGTTCTAATCTCTTCCAAAAAGAAGAAGAAAAACTAAAACTCCTAGGCTAGATCTAGGGTTTTTGGGTTTGGAGGCTTGAGGGTTGGAGAGAAAGAGAGAAAAAATGAAGAAGATAAATGAAAGTAAAAAGTGAGAGAGAGAGGAAAGAGAAAATTAACTATATATATGTATACACATGTGAGGGTATGGGTGGTTAAGTCTTGCCATGAAAAAAAATACTGGTCCCCAAAATATAAGCAGGCAGTACAAGTATTGAAATACATATATCAGGAACAGGGAGTGACAACGACGTAGTGACGCTGAACGTCGCTATTTCCAAAAAAATAGCGACGTTCTACAGTCGCTAAAATACGTCGCTATACCGATGGACACAACATTTTTGGAGTCAACGAGTATGTAATACGCGATTACAAAGGGTCATCGCTAAATTTTTTTAACGACTTTGTTTAACAATTTCACGACATTTTTATGCGTCGCTAATTTGACTTATTTTGGTAGTGGGGGGTCACGAAAGTAGTGAAGATAGAGGTTGGAGATTGGACGTTAGTCACCCATGTCACAACTGCACTACTTGAGAACTTTAAGATGATCCTAAACTTGGAATTTTCTTTTTTTACTTCGACGAAGGCAAGACAATAACACATATAGGAGTTGTCAGGAATATGGAGGAGGGCTCCCCGTGCACGATGAATGTTGTACAAGATGAACCATAGAAGGATAAATCTCTCTCCACTATGCAAATCAAGTAGGGTGTCAAGCATGGAGAGAGAGCAACCTTAGTAGCACTCAAGACAAAAAAAATGTTTCCGTACTGTAGCATTCGCTACCAAAAATCTCGAAATTAACAAATTAGGACTTTAAAATACAACAGTAGTCAGCACGGAGTAAAGAGTGGTTAAAATCTGTAAATATTATTAGAAAAGCTTAAAAGTTTGATAATTTTTAGAATTCTCTAGAATTTATTATGAATATTTAAAGGCAAAAAATATTTATTAATTTTTAATTGTAGGCTTTAGAAATTTTAGAAAAAAAATATTGGATATGAATTTGGACCCTTAATTTTTATGGTGATCATGTAACATCTTATTAGAATTTCTCATTTTTTTCATAATTTTTAGAATTTATTTGATAATTATTTATATTTAATTAAGCTAAAATTAGTTATTAAATATGTTTTCTAATTAAAGAAAATAAAAGAAAGCAAAAAACCCAACTTGTCCTTTGTAACGCTCTGCCCCGCTCAGCTCAGCAAGAGAAATCATTTTCGCAACGACGTTCTGACTTAGCTTATGCAGAGGCTTGCTCGGAGTCCCACTTGGTCGAGGCGAGTCCTCATTCAGGTGGGTGGCTTTGGTGAACGAGACGAAACCACATAACTAAGGGAATGATCCCATATTATATCACATGGTGTAGAACATGAAAATAATAACTTGCTGCTCTAGATAGCTTTACACATTTTTGTTTCGAAGTATTGATTTGATATATATGTTAGCACTTGTGTAAAGTAGATTTTTATACTATTGCCCCACCATATCAGTTAGACCACGTCACTGCTGTTAGAGTATTCAATTAGAACATAGAACTGGTGATTTATGCAGGAGGACTATCAAGTAGTCGTTCTAAGTCAGAGATAAAACATAACATTGCTACGTTTATATGAAGACTACAATTAGTCATTCCTGGGATTTGGAGACGAAAATATAAAAAGTATTCGGGAGCATTAGGTTTCCAAGGCAGTCCCTGGACTGGGAGCTGCATAGAGATAGAAATTTTGAGATTTAGGGATAGACTGTAGTATGAAAAAGTGGAGAAGAGACTTCCACAGTCATGGACAACTTGTGCACAAGGTTTGTTCCTCGATCGATATCCGGGGCACCAGAATCAAGTCGGCCTGGGAGAACGGCGCTAGCTAAAGTCCTAACACGAGTGCTAGCTGAAGTCCTAACACATGATGAGTATGGGACGTCCAGTAAGGCTAACTATCGAACTGGAAAGATAGTCGTCTCATCCTGTCACACCCCGCTCTCGAATAATCGGGTATAGGCCAGGCATGTCTAGCCTATACTGTTGTTGAAAGTGGTAGTCAGCTGTTTACACCTTAATTGTTATCCAAGTATAATGTTCTATTATTCATCACATCTCTCTAGACAAGTTTTCTCATCATGAACAATCATCACAATCACTATTGCTTTTATTACAAGTCTTCTACAAGAAATATATGAGAACAAACCTGGTGAATGTAAAGATGACAATCGCAACACGATATAACCATAATACAAAGCAATCCAAGGGAAACGAAACTAGATAATAATCTAAGTCTCCAAAGAAATTTTCTCCATGTCCGGGGTAGTCTTCAGACTAGCATCACCTAGGGTCTCCTCCTAGGGACCATAGAAAGTAGGATACACTAGGTCATCATCACCTGCCATATTTATCCAGTCAGGACAGAGCAAAGTAACATACATATCTCACAGTGCTATGCAATATGGTATAGGAAAATAGTATAGTATAATATATATAAACTGACAAGTAAACATGAAAAGCAAGAGTAATTGTCTACATGCTCTAGCTATGTATGAAACATGCATATAGAACACTATCAGGCATATAGGGGCTAGATCGGGATAAGGTATATCACGAATGATATACTAGTAGTCACACACATATGTAAATGGACATAAGGTATGTCTCACGACAGTGCTAGCAGTCATGTAAATGTCCAAGACTAGAAAAACTACATGCCCTTCTAGTGTTTTTCCCTCCCGACACGACAAGATACAACATGTGACACATCCAAAATAATAATCATGTATGAAATATTGCATAGAAAAGTAAGATATCATGTACTTTCCTTGATCCTTGGAAGGGAGGATGGTGTGGAAAGATCCTCCAAGAAAATCAAGGTCCATACGTTAGTTTCCATAGTGGTTTCCTTTAATATTCCAAAAATTCTAATTAATTCTTAATTTCAACCTATTACCTACTAATTACTACCTTAATTATAACTACTTCCTTTTAAATAATTCTTGAATTACAACTAACTAAAATTTCCTATTTGTCTAATAAATTTAAACCCTTAAACTTATTCATTTCCAAGGACTAACTAATTAACCATGCTACAGTGCATGGCCCATGCTAAAAGTTCCCCTTTCAAACAATGGTTGACTTGCTCGTTCCTTACTATCAATTCACTTAAAGTCTGACCATATACTAAATCATATTTACATTTGAACTAAACTCAATCCCTACTTCAGAGATTTTGAATAAAGTTTTGGCCCATACTTATTTTCTACTGAACTTACTAAACTGCCAACACATATTAAATTAAAACTAAAAGTTTCCGCCGACCTTGGTTTGAAACTAAACTATGACAGAGAACAATCTCTGTGACACAGTGTCAACACAAACCTTGTGTCGCATATCCCAGAGTCCTTAACCTCAATACTACAAAACTCCATATCAGATATGGACGTTAAGTTCAAACATTTAAACCGCTAATACAACTTTCATTCGGTGTCCAAAACTCGGATATGAACTCTCGTGTCCTACAAAGACTGTGTATGGTAACATAAGTTCCCCTGTCGACTTGGAAACAGTTAAGCACTGGACACGAATATGTCACAGGAAAAATGTCAACTCACATCTTGAGTCCAAGAACTTAAGGATACTGATACCTATATCAAGGAGTGGATAAGGTATACCTGAAGGTGTTTCTGATCCGATCTCGAAGATACGAACAATATTGTCGGATACGAGCGTTTCTTGTATTGGATTCAAAAAAATATTTTCTATGAAGCAAATTGTCGAATACCTAGAGTGCAGGCAAGAATAAGGGAGATTCAGAATATATTCTTGATTTCTAAAGATTGAAAGATGTAGAAAATGGATCAAAAGTTGAAGGAGGAAGATCATTCTACTAACCGATTCAAGGACTCGACTTCAAGCTCTCCTGACTTCGGATCCGCGTGTCCTAGTGGACCTCTGCAACTGTCATCTTCACAAAGCATAGTTGTCTTAAGAATCGAGTTTTATGTCAGAGATCAAGAATTTGAATGTTCGAACTATCGATGTCACGCCCCAGTCCCAAAAGTACACGGGACCAGGCCAAGTGGCAATAGCCAGCTGTCACGTCTCCGTGGATATCCTAATTTAATGGATCCTAACGAAGAGTGCTACGCTATCCTAAAATACTAACATGTCCCATATCAATCAACAACAGGTAATCTAATCTCATCCACAATATAAACAACAAGAATGTACTAAATATAAATGCTGGAAGATAAACGCCAGTCTCAAAATATCATAGTACAACCAAGAATGTCTTGTGGGGACAAACCCACTACTATGACGAAATAAAAGTACTGAAATGATAGATAAAGGAGTAATGACTGGGGCATCGAATGACTAGATAATGATGCTCCCAATCCTAGGCAGAGGGCCTACCAACTGATCACGAAAACTCTGACGGCAGCACCTCTAGCTCCTCCGTTGTAGCATACCTCGTCTCCTATCCTGGGCCGTACACTGTGGGATAATATGCCTCGTCCAAATCTGGAAAGGTACCAGGTCCTCAGAGGGACGTAACAAGATACATAGAAGCATGCCATATATATAGATACTGAATAAAATAAATAAAGTAAAGGGTGTGCTAACCATGTAAGTGAATGCAATGTGAAGACAACTTTGGTACGTATGGGTAGGCATAGGCATAACGTCCAACGCTCCGAAGAGTGTGGTATTTGTAACGTCCATCATTCCGAAGAATGAGGTATCTGTAATATATATACGTCTGTATCACTCCGAAGAGCGCAGTGCCTGCAATAAAGGGAGTTATTGGATCCGTGGCTCCTCCGGATACGACGGAGTCCAATGTGTGTATCCCATACGCCTACTAGCTGTCCTCCCCGCCCAATGTAGATACACTAGTCGAATACTCAACGTGCATACCACATATCTAGATGCCAGTCTCTACAAATAAATAAATCCTGAGTTACATACTAACCATGATGCATGTCACACACTGTCACGCCCCGGTTCCATGGATAAGGAACCGAGCCACGTGGCAATGGCCAGCAGTGTACTTCGGCGGGCTTTCCAATCCAATGGGCCCGTCGGAGTACACTTAAGCTGTGAAGTACAATGAATAACCCAACACATAACACAAATAAACTCAATCTAAATCTCATCCACAGGCAGTAATATAAGAGCACAAAAGAAGGAAATACAACGACTAATGTGCAGGAAGAAAATATCCAAATAGTATCAAGTACAAACACTAGAGTAGCCACACGGGGACAAACCCGCTAGCACAAATAAACTGGAATGAAAATAAGCAATAAGATAACTTGGGACGGTAGCAGGTAACTAGGTAAAGATACCGTCCCAAGGAAAGAGTCACTACCAGCGATCAGGCGAAGTCCTCAGGGATGACCTCGTCCTCGGCAGTGAGAACAGCTGCTGGATAGATGCCCGGTCCGTACTCCTCCGGGTAATCCTCGTGACCTACACCTGGAAGGGAACCAGGTCCTCAGAGGGACGTAACAAGCTACAGAAAAATAATATGCCAGTTAAACAGATAGTACAAGTGCTACAACAGGGTATGCTAGTACAACCAAACAAGTGTGACACAGTTTAAAGACAACGTTCGACGCGTGGGTCGTCCAAAGTAAAACCGTAGCTCCGGACACGGAAACACACGGCACGTACCTCAGCTCCGGGCAAAGAGTCACACGGGTGAAACAGCTACACTAGATATAGGTATCACTAGAAAATACTACATATATATAAGCGCGTGCAAAGTAGCCCAAGCGTCTAGTAACTGTCTTCCCCTTCCCAAACGGTCAACGATTGTGCGTTGAACCTGAACCTCTAACTAAAGTCTCAACACATGGAAAATAACTCAACAGACGCGACCCTAAGTGTAACACCCCGTTCCGCTCAAGCGGACTGCCGTCTCAAACGGCAATCGTGCAGCTGTCCCGACCTGCTTTGCCTCAAATGAGAAGCAAAGGATATCCAGACTTGCCCCTACAGAAAATCAACTTCGGCTTTCAGAGGCTCGCTCAGACGTATCGCTCTACCGAGACGAATCATCGCTAAGGTGGGTGGCTACGGTGAACTTATCTTTGCTTAGCCAGCACACATAAAATCTGGAATATTCATGCTAGTCGCTAGGTGATTCACCCCCTGCATGCTAATAAATCCAACGCACCTAGCTAAGGGAATAATCCCAACTTGTATTGCTTGCTAGAACATGGAAATGAAATACTGCTTATATTCAGACCCTCGCATGCTAAGTCCCTAACGGTTTTATTCCTCGGCTTTCCTTCGGGTCCGAGCAACGTGTTTACTTATGTTCCTTAGAAACGCATGCTTGTCTGCTTGTATGTTGCCTTGTATTCATCCAAACCCCGGAAGACTACTAAGTAGTCGTTCCGTGCCTGAACGAACCTGCAAGTATCCGGGACCGTTAGGTCACCAAGACAAATTCTGAACCAGGGAATCTGCACCAAAAATGAATAAATCCCTAGATTACAGCTCGAGGAGCAAATTACTGAATCCTGTCTCAACAAGTTCATATATATATTCTGTTTCGAACTCGTTCCATACCGGACTTGTTTATATATATATATATTCTGCCACGAACTTGTTTCTGTATCTGACCTGAGACCCTGACTTGCATGTCACGGACAACTTGTAAAAGGTGATCTTCGGATCTCGTTCCGCGGGCGGTCACCGGGGTACTGGGGCCGACCCGGTCTAGACGGAACTTCTGGTAGTCGTCTGTTTCGATGGGATAAGTGCAAGGCTCTCCGTTTCTGTATGCTTGCACTTCATCCTCGACCCTGAGACTACAGTAGTCGTCTGTTTCGGTGGGATAAAGTGCAATGCCCATCGTGTTCATTGCTTGCACTTCATCCTCGACCCTGAGACTACAAATCTGGTCCTTTATGGCTATGCCAACAACTTCTGTTCATATAGATAAGTCATCCTCGCTTAGCGGCTATCCGCATACGAGTCATTGCATCGCATCAACTGAACACCTGAACGATCATGTTAAAACGACCATCGTGTTTGCATATGCTATGCCTCCTGAATGCTCATACTTGCCCGTGCTTGAATTAACAATGTTTGTCTTGGACAGGAAAGGAGATGGTAAGTTGGTAAGTCTCGCCGTATTTCCTCTCAACATCGCACGGCGCACTGCCCGACACGTTAGGCTATTCAATGTTTGCATGAAACTGATCCTAAGGCAACTAGAAAGACAACTTAATAGTTGTGCACGGAACCTGTATTACGTGTTTGGATTTGTCGAGCAGGCGAGTAGCTTCCCCACCAGTGCATTCAATGTACTGATAATCCACCAGTTTGATATGCAGGGTGCGGGAGAACCTCGTTCGGTGCGGATGCCTCTAACGTGCGTGCTTGGGCGTGAAGATCACTCCGAAGCAACGGTGCGTCCGGAACTGAAGCACATATACAAGACATAATGTTGGAGCGTCGCCTGACCATCGCCTGTACATTCATTCCACAGTTGTAGCCACTTGGCACACTTTTACTGTTTCAGAGAGAGAGGCTTGAGCGACTTGTAATCTCGGCTATACGCCGCCTGTAACACTTGTTTATATCAATAAAGAGATTACTTTACTTCAACTTGTGTTTCAATGCTTTTACTATATTGTCGACTCAGTGAACTTGTTACCAAATCGCTATGCGTTCATGATTCTGCTGCACTCGGACAATCTGTGCGACTCTGTGGCTTAGAACTCTTGCCGCCAACCAATGAACCATGGCCTTGCACGGGCGTGGATCACGCTCGTGCGGCATCACGCTCGGATGGGTCAAAGCGATCGCCCTGCGGGAGCGCTGGCGAGGGTGATTCCCGCCTAGCGGGGACCGCCAAAATAGCCTGCGGGAGATCGGGGCGTGACATGTTGGTATCAGAGCCTGGCTTCTACGCCTTTGGACTTCGATTCGATATCTCTGTTTCGAAAGCTCGTTCGTGGGTTATGTGCACGCTCTCTCTCAATGCCTCGATGGGATGTTCCAACAATAAGTCTAAATACTTTCAAAATGCGTTTTGAATGATATGCTTGCTTGTCTGCTATTGTGCTGCGAGTGGCCTTTGTGCCAACCTGTGCGAACCCTTGAGAGTATCGCTAGTAGCTTGTCCGATTTTCACTAACCTTAAGTTTGGTTGAATGCATCTATTCGAGGGACGCCTTGAACTAGTGCACCATCCAAGACTTAAGAAAAGGTGAAACTCGAGTGCTAAGACTTCGCTATCACTAAGCTGGTTAACGTGTTCACGCTAGAAGTGCACTTCGAAAGTGCGCACGATCCAGTCTAAGCGATATGCTGATTTCGATGCTTGTGCAAGTGAAAATCCAAATGAACAAGTACAACGACTTGTCTAGGATTGCCTCAACCCTAGATTACTGCTTGTCCTCAGTAAGTCTCGAGGACGAGACTTTTTCTGAGTTGGGTAGGATGTAACACCCCGTTCCGCTCAAGCGGACTGCCGTCTCAAACGGCAATCGTGCAGCTGTCCCGACCTGCTTTGCCTCAAATGAGAAGCAAATGATATCCAGACTTGCCCCTACAGGAAATCAACTTCGGCTTTCAGAGGCTCGCTCAGACGTATCGCTCTACCGAGGCGAATCATCGCTAAGGTGGGTGGCTACGGTGAACTTGTCTTTGCTTAGCCAGCACACATAAAATCTGGAATATTCATGCTAGTCGCTAGGTGATTCACCCCCTGCATGCTAATAAATCCAACGCACCTAGCTAAGGGAATAATCCCAACTTGTATTGCTTGCTAGAACATGGAAATGAAATACTGCTTATATTCAGACCCTCGCATGCTAAGTCCCTAACGGTTTCATTCCTCGGCTTTCCTTCGGGTCCGAGCAACGTGTTTACTTATGTTCCTTAGAAACGCATGCTTGTCTGCTTGTATGTTGTCTTGTATTCATCCAAATCCCGGAAGACTACTAAGTAGTCGTTCCGTGCCTGAACGAACCTGCAAGTATCCGGGACCGTTTGGTCACCAAGGCAAATTCTGAACCAGGGAATCTGCACCAAGAATGAATAAATCCCTAGATTACAGCTCGAGGAGCAAACTACTGAATCCTGTCTCAACAAGTTCATATATATATTCTGTTTTGAACTCGTTCCATACCGGACTTGTTCATATATATATTCTGCCACGAACTTGTTTCTGTATCTGACCTGAGACCCTGACTTGCATGTCGCGGACAACTTGTAAAAGGTGATCTTCGGATCTCGTTCCGCGGGCGGTCACCGGGGCATTGGGGCCGACCCGGTCTAGACGAAACTTCTGGTAGTCGTCTGTTTCGACGGGATAAGTGCAAGGTTCTCCGTTTCTGTATGCTTGCACTTCATCCTCGACCCTGAGACTACAGTAGTCGTCTGTTTCGACGGGATAAAGTGCAATGCCCATCGTGTTCATTGCTTGCACTTCATCCTCGACCCTGAGACTACAAATCTGGTCCTTTATGGCTATGCCAGCGACTTCTGTTCATATAGATAAGTCATCCTCGCTTAGCGGCTATCCGCATGCGAGTTATTGCATCGCATCAACTGAACACCTGAACGATCATGTTAAAACGACCATCGTGTTTGCATATGCTATGCCTCCTGAATGCTCATACTTGCCCGTGCTTGAATTAACAATGTTTGCCTTGGACAGAGAAGGAGATGGTAAGTTGGTAAGTCTCGCCGTATTTCCTTTCAACATCGCACGGCGCACTGCCCGACACGTTAGGCTATTCATTGTTTGCATGAAACTGATCCTAAGGCAACTAGAAAGACAACTTAATAGTTGTGCACGGAACCTGTATTACGTGTTTGGATTTGTCGAGCGGGCGAGTAGCTTCCTCACCAGTGCATTCAATGTACTGATAATCCACCAGTTTGATATGCAGGGTGCGGGAGAACCTCGTTCGGTGCGGATGCCTCTAACGTGCGTGCTTGGGCGTGAAGATCACTCCGAAGCAACGGTGCGTCCGGAACTGAATCACATATACAAGACATAATGTTGTTGCGTCGCCTGACCATCGCCTGTACATTCATTCCACAGTTGTAGCCACTTGGCACACTTTTACTGTTTCAGAGAGAGAGGCTTGAGCGACTTGTAATCTCGACTATACGCCGCCTGTAACACTTGTTCATATCAATAAAGAGATTACTTTACTTCAACTTGTGTTTCAATGCTTTCGCTATATTGTCGACTCAGTGAACTTGTTACCAAATCGCTATGCGTTCATGATTCCGCTGCACTCGGACAATCTGTGCGACTCTGTGGCTTAGAACTCTTGCCGTCAGCCAATGAACCATGGCCTTGCACGGGCGTGGATCACGCTCGTGCGACATCACGCCCGGATGGGTCAAAGCGATCGTCCTGCGGGAGCGCTGGCGAGGGTGATTCCCGCCTAGCGGGGACGGCCGAAATAGCCTGCGGGAGATCGGGGCGTGACACTAAGGTCGTCCCAGTCTCTGGTCATGATGTCAGTATCAGGATACAGGAATCTGGCACGAACACAGTGTATGAGTGTGTCCTAGGGTATCGATGTACTCTGGTACGTGCATCGAGGTGCTATGAAGCATCAGTATTTATTCTAAATACGTTAAGTCGAATGTCAACACCCGGTTGTGAACCGGACACGGAATATCGGACATCAACGTAAATACGCGCACAATGTACAAAAAGAATAACAATATCTGTAAACTGAAATACTGGGTAGCAAGGTACACTTGCCTGCGTGCGGCTGCTGATGACGGGGATAGGGTACTGCGTCTAAGTCCTCAGGTCCCGCAATACCTAGAGAAGAGATACAAATCTGAATTAATAATCTACTTAAGACAGACGGTGTGCTACACACAGCTATATCTAGATTCAGTCTCAAAAAATTATCTAATATTTTCCCGTCCTCAATTCTTTGTCTCGTGATCCGATATAATACCCATTCCGTATTAATTCACCTGCTCTCCATTTGCAGGTATTTCATAACCTCAATCCATTTTCTATTTATCCGAAAAATACTAGATTTAATTATTTATCCTCAACCATGTATATGCCAACATTTATAGAAATTAAACCCTAACAACTATATCTACGTATAATCCTCGAAATACTTACCATCCATATAACCATCAATACTTAACCCTAGTTAACATAAGTTCATATGTATATATAACATCCTCATTCAAAATAAAACTTGAGTATAACAAACACATATTTTCTTTACCACCTTACACTATACATCCACATATATAACCAACCCTAATTATCCTTTCATACAAACATATTCATTCAAAACACTACAACTTATACCACATTATAAACTAAACCCTAGTTAGTAATAACACATAAATATATGCAAGTAATTCCTATTTACAAACCATATATAAATCTGAAATTTTTAAAAGAATGAGAGGGAGAGGAGAATCGACCTCGCCGCGGGACGGTTGGCCGGAGAAGGTGGCGACGGTGGTGGTGAAGAAGCTAAGGTGGTGTTGATGGTGGTAGCAATGGATCTGGCCGGCGGAGGAAGGCGTGCCGGCGGGGCCGGAGCGGGGACGCACACCTCGGTGGGGGACACACGGGCTGCCGCGGGGGTGGTCGCGGTCTGCAGTGGGTTGGCCGCGGCTGCAGCGGAGGGGGTGACCGCGGGGCTGTAGAGGGGGTGACCGCGGGGCTGAAACGGGGCGGCCGGACTGCACAGCGCCGGCGGAGGAAGGCCGGTTGCAGCGGGGGGATGGCTGGGACGCACAGCAGCGCGGGGAAGCCGGCTGCAGTGGAGGGTGGCCGCTTCGGCTGCCGACGTTGGCCGGAGGTCGGGGTACCCGGTCGGGTGGGGCTCAAGTGGGAGGAGGAAGGAAGGAGGAAGAGAAGAAGAAAGGAGAATGAAAAGTGAAGAAGGAGAAGCTTTGCATAGGGAGTAAATGAAGGAGGAGAGAGAGTGGTTTCTCTTGGGATTAGGGCCGGTGGTGTGTGTTGAGGGTGGGGGAAATATTGCTTTATAGGGGGGTGTGTGGGTTTGAATGAGTGGTTGGGATCCTCCTAGGTAGAATGAGTGGTGGTGATTTAATATGGATAGGGTGTGGGGTTTCTTCATGAGGGAATGAGGGAAATGGGTTTGGGACCCCATTTTGGGACCCTACAATTAATCATGACCAATGGGATGTTGCCAACAATTTATTAATTGCAAATAAACCCCCGTAAATTCAAAAATTTGCATGGACACATAAAATGACGCAAAAATTGCGGAGAAAAATATATTTAAAAATTGTCATGGTGAGGGGGTGTTGCGCGTTAGGCGCGGGTCAAATTTGAAGGGCATTGGGATTAATTTAATATTAAAATAGAATTTACAAAGTTGGTAATTCCGATTTAAATAAAGATAACGCGTCCCCCGAATTTAATTTAATTGGGGCCCGCGGGGTCAAAATCCGGAAACGACGCAAAGGCCAAAAATGGTGGGGGCTTGGAGTCGGTCTTGGACCCTTTAGTTGGTCCGGTTCAACGGGCTAAGTTGGTACCCCAAAATCGAGGGTAACGACACAGGTGTCCGACACAAAATTAAATACGGGTTACGATTTTCGGAAATGTTGCGCAATTAATTTAGAGCACAGAAAAGTTGATTTTAACAGTCAAAAAAGTCCAGTGCCTAATTTGGCGAGTTGAGTCGAGTGTACAATATTTGTACGGAATTTATGGGCTGATAATGGGTTCCGAATAAATAGACAAAGATAGGGTGTGCCAATGGTTTAAATTAATTGGATTAAAATTCCAGGTAAATATCCTCTACTCTAAACCTCAATTTCTTCTATCAAAATTTTTCCTGGCCCACTCTAACTATCTACAGAATAAATTAAGGGGGTTTACATTCTTCCCAACTTAGAAAAATTTTGTCCCCGAAATTAAAAGTAAAGCACGATAATATCTAACATAATTTAAAATAACTAGTAATTAAATTGCCGTACGTAAATTCGTACCTTGCTCCTCAAATAAGTACGGGAATCGCTGCCGAATAGAATCCTCGCGCTCCCAAGTAGACTCGCCTGGGGAATGGTGCTTCCATGCCACTCTGACCAGTCGAATCGTCTGTCCTCTCAAAGTCTTCTCGCTGCGATCGAGGATCTCAACTGGCTGCTCTACGTAACACAGACTAGGCCCGACTGTAATCTCCGAATGATCAAGCACGTGGCTAGGGTCTGCGACATATCTCCTCAACTACGATACGTGAAATACGTCATGTACTCCCTCTAATGATGGAGGTAATGCAAGACGGTAAGCCACTTCGCCAACTCGTTCCAGAATGTCAAAAGGTCCGATATACCTCGGACTCAGCTTGCCTCTGCCTCCGAATCTGATGGTACCGCGGGTGGACGATATCCTCAAAAATACGTGGTCACCCTCCTTGAACTCCAATGGTCTGCGGTGCGCATCTGCCCAGTGTTTCTGTCTGTCCTGTGCTGCTCGCAGGTGGCTCTGAATCTGCTTGACCTTCTCTACTGTCTGTGTCACCAATTCTGGACCAAGTATCTGACGCTCTCCCACGTCACTCCAACAAACTGGTGACCTACACTTTCTGCCGTACAGTGCTTCATAGGGTGCCATCTGTATGCTGGCCTGGTAACTGTTATTGTAGGAGAATTCCACCAAGTGTAGATGGTCCTCCCAAGATCCTCCAAAATCAATCATGCACGCTCTCAACATATCCTCTAATATCTGTATCGTGCGTTCTGACTATCCATCAGTCTGTGGATGATACACGGTGCTGAACTTGAGACGAGTTCCTAAGCTCTCCTGCATACTCCGCCAAAAATGTGACGTGAATCTGGAATCACGATCCGATACGATGCTGACAGGCACTCCATGTAATCGTACTATCTGCCTCATATATATGCCAGGTAGTATCTCTGTGGATTGCCCGACTCTGAAGGGCAAGAAATGTGCAGACTTGGTGAGTCTGTCTACAACAACCCAAACTGCATCCTTCCCGCTAGGGCTTCGCGGGAATCCTGTGACGAAGTCCATGGTAATGTGTTCCCACTTCCACTCGGGAATGGGTAGTGGCTGCAATAATCCTGCTGTCCTCTGATGTTCAGCCTTGACTTGCTGACAAACTAAACACTTCGCCACAAATCTTGCAATTTCCCTCTTCATCCCATGCCACCAGAAATGCTGTCCCAAGTCTCGGTACATCTTCGTACCCCCGGGATGAATGAAATAAATCGAGCTATGAGCCTCGGTCATCAACTCTTGGCGTAGTTCGCCACTCGGAACATATAGGCAATCTCCGCACCTCAACGTTCCGTCTTCATGAATCCTGAGTCCCGTCTGCAGGCTGGCTTCTGTTCTCTCTCGCAGACGTCGAAATCTCGCATCTGTAGGCAATGCTGCCTTGATCCTCTCAATCAAAGTAGACTGAACCTCAAGACTGGCCATCTGTCCATCCATGCCTGGCAATACGATCTCTATCCCAAGCTCCAGCTCCTGGAGATCCTCTAGCAACTGTCGCTGCGTCGTCAGAAAGTATGCCATGGGCTTCCTGCTTAAGGCATCTGCTACGACGTTCGCCTTGCCAGGGTGGTACTGCAGCTCAATGTCATAATCTGTCATCAACTCTAGCCAACGTCTCTGCCTCATATTGAGTTCCTTCTGCGTGTAGACGTACTTCAGGCTTTTATGATCTGTATAAATCTCAACACGCTCACCATAAAGGTAATGTCTCCATAGCTTTAGTGCAAATATCACCGCAGCTAGCTCCAAGTCGTGCGTCGGATAGTTCTTCTCATGAACTCTCAACTGTCTCGATGCGTAGGCTATCACCTTGCCGTGTTGCATCAGTACACATCCCAATCCGCTCCCTGACGCATCACTGTACACTACAAATCCTCCTGATCCGGAAGGTAGTGTCAGAATCGGTGCTAATGTCAGACGCTTCTTCAACTCATTGAAAGCCGCCTTTAACTCGTCGGTCCAGATAAACTCTTCGCCTTTACGCGTCAGTCGCGTCATAGGCGAAGCTATCCTCGAAAAGTTTTCCACGAACCTCCGGTAATATCCGGCAAGTCCGAGGAAACTCCTAACCTCTGTAACTGATGTAGGGGTAGGCCAGGTCTCTACTGCAGCTATCTTCTCCGGATCAACTGATAGTCCATCTCCGGTGATTATGTGTCCCAGAAACGGTACTCTATCCAAGCAAAACTCACATTTGCTGAGTTTGGCGTACAGCCTCTTATGTCTCAGCGTCTCCAACACAATCCTTAGATGTCTCTCATGCTCCTCCTGGCTCTTGGAATATATCAGGATATCGTCTATAAATACCACCACGAACTTATCTAAGTACTGGTGGAAAACATTGTTCATCAAACACATGAATACTGCTGGCGTGTTGGTTAAACCAAACAACATGACTAAAAACTCATAGTGGCCATACTTCGTCCGAAAGGCCGTCTTCTGGATGTCCTCTTTTCGTACCTTGATCTGATGATATTCGGATCTGAGATCGATCTTCGAGAATACACATGCACCGCTAAGTTGATCAAACAAATCATCGATGCGCGGCAGTGGATACTTGTTCTTTATCGTTACAGCATTTAGCACCCTGTAATCGATACACAAGCGTACCATCCCGTCCTTCTTCGGTACAAACAGAATGGGTGCTCCCCATGGAGATACACTAGCCCGTATGAAACCCTTTTCTAAGAGATCTACTTGAACCTTCAGCTCAACCAACTCCTTCGGTGCTAGTCTGTAAACGGGAGAAGTAACTGGCTCGGCTCCTGGAGTCAACTCTATAGTGAACTCAATCTCTCGATCAGGTGGCAGTCCTGGGAGATCCTCTGGAAACACATCCTCAAACTCTGCTATAAAGTGAGGGTACATCGGTTCACCTTCTGCAATGTGTGTCGCTAGGGTAGGTTGGACACCATGCTCTCGGGCTCCCCGAAGAAACTCAAACTCTGGGTGATCTGGGGGTCTAAAGATAACACAACCACGATGGCAATCTAGCGTTGCGTGGTATTGGCTCAACCAATCCATGCCTAGGACAATGTCATAGTCCGGCATGGAGAAAACCAAAAATCGGGCACGCATCTCTCGCCCGCAGACAACTACTGAACATGATCTACAAGTGTCGCTAACAGGTACTATTCCGCCTCCCGTAAGGATCCTCTTGACCTTCGGAAGGGGTGAAGTGGCTATTCTATGGGTAGCCACGAAACTAGCAGCTATAAAAGAGTGTGTGGCACCAGAATCAAATAGGACTAATGCTGGTAATGTAGCTACTAAGATTGTACCTGCTATCACTTCTCCTGCTGTCTCAGCCTCCTCGATGGTCATAGCATATGCCTGTCCTTGCCTTTGTGCCGGTGCCCTCGGCTGCTGCTGCTGAACCTGCTGGTATCGATCTTCCTGTGGAGCCAAAGGTGGCCTCCTCTGGTTCACTCCTGGTGCTGGGGGTCGCTGTGCTCCAGCTCCTGCGTAGGGTGGCCTCGGTCCAGGAGGCTGCTGATAAGGCCTCGGCGCTAGCAGGGCTGGTCGGTGAACCATCTGTGCTGGATCCCTCTGATCTAGGCAATCTCGGACTGCATGCTGGTCCGATCCACATCTCAAGCAAGCGCCCAGTCTCCGTCGACAGTCCCTCAATATATGTCCCTTATTGCCGCAGAAATGGCAAGTGGGAATGACTGCACCCTGCTGTGGTGCTGCCCTTTGGTGTTGCTGCTGTACCAAAGGACGCTTCGCAGGTCCTCCCTGCGGGGCTCGGACTGCTGAAGTCGACGCATAGGGGCATTTCTGGCTAGCCTCCAACTTGTTGATACGGTCCTGGCGTCGTGCTGCAAGTAGTACCTCGGAGTAAGTGGTGGGGGCTGTGGACCCGATAAGCCTCTGGGTCTCATATCTCAGGCCCTCATAAAACTTCTCGGCCTTCGCTTCTTCAGTGGGGATCAGGTATGGTGCAAATCTGCTCAGGCGGAGGAACTCAGAATTGTATTCCTCTAAAGTCATACTCCCCTGGATGAGGTTCTGGAATCTGCTCCGAAGCTCTGCTCGGGCGGTAGAGGGTATGTACATCTCCTGGAAGAGTCTGGATAACTCTTCCCAGGTGACGCGATCCGGTCCCAAACGCTCCTCCTCGGAAAGCCACCAGTGATGAGCGTTGCCGGTGAGCTGCATCCTGACAGCCGTCATCCATCGGTGTCGGGGGAGGTCAGTAGCCTCTAGCTGGTGCTGAATACCGGTGAGCCAAGCGTGGACCTCCGTCGGCTCCTCTGTGCCCGCGAAAGGTTGCGGTATCAAACGACGGAAGTCTATGACAGACCCTCGCGTCGGCGCATATGCGGGTGGTGTCGCCTGCCCCAAGGCCGTCACGATGCTCTCTCTTAAGGTCTCAGCCTGGTGCTTCTGGGCCTACTTCTGTGCCTGCTGCTGAGCCTGTTGCTGGGCCTGCTGGGCCTGCTGCTGGGCCTGCATTATCGCAAACATCATTTGGAACATCTGGGTTCCGTCCATCGGTTGCCCTCTGGGGAATGGCATATACGGCATCTGGGGCAGAAATGGTGGAGGAGGTGGTAACTGCTGCTCCTCCTGACTCGGGATCCTCTGATCCTCAGGTCCTGCCTGATGTGGAGTCTGGTGTCCGTCTGATGGCATCTCGGGATGTCCTGATGACTGTCCCATGGGAGCTGGAGTCAGTAGAAGGACCTGCTCCAGATCCGGTTCCCCGGATGATCCAGCATCTCGGGGAACGTCGCCAGGCTGCGCGATATGTCCACTGCGGAGATTCATAACTCTGAAAAGAAGTCATGACTGCGATTAGCATTTGAGGAAAATAAACAAGATGCAATTTGGTAAACGATATCGAGATAGAGGTGTCATGTGAAGGTTTTAAATTTTGCAGATGAGATTTCTAACTCTATTCCTAATTTGCAGGCTCGCTTGGCACAGTCAGGTAACCAAGACGATTTAAATCGGACCTGCATGGGCCACCACAAAAACCTTGTCACGCCCCGGTTCCATGGATAAGGAGCCGAGCCACGTGGCAATGGCCAGCAGTGTACTTCGGCGGGCTTTCCAATCCAATGGGCCCGTCGGAGTACACTTAAGCTGTGAAGTACAATGAATAACCTAACACATAACACAAATAAACTCAATCTAAATCTCATCCACAGGCAGCAATATAAGAGCACAAAAGAAGGAAATACAACGACTAATGTGCAGGAAGGAAATATCCAAATAGTATTAAGTACAAACACTAGAGTAGTCACACGGGGACAAACCCGCTAGAACAAATAAACTGGAATGAAAATAAGCAATAAGATAACTTGGGACGGTAGCAGGTAACTAGGTAAAGATACCGTCCCAAGGAAAGAGTCACTACCAGCGATCAGGCAAAGTCCTCAGGGATGACCTCGTCCTCGGCAGTGAGAACAGCTGCTGGATAGATGCCCGGTCCGTACTCCTCCGGGTAATCCTCGTGACCTACACCTGGAAGGGAACCAGGTCCTCAGAGGGATGTAACAAGGTACAGGAAAATAACATGCCAGGTAAACAGATAGTACAAGTGCTACAACAGGGTATGCTAGTACAACCAAACAAGTGTGACACAGTTTAAAGACAACGTTCGACGCGTGGGCCGTCCAAAGTAAAACCGTAGCTCTGGACACGGAAACACACGACACGTACCGCAGCTCCGGGCAAAGAGTCACACGGGTGAAACAGCTACACTAGATACAGGTATCACTAGAAAATACTACATATATATAAGCGCGTGCAAAGTAGCCCAAGCATCTAGTAACTGTCTTCCCCTTCTCAAGCGGTCAACGATTGTGCGTTGAACCTGAATCTCTAACTAAAGTCTCAACACATGGAAAATAACTCAACAGACGCGACCCTAAGGTCGTCCCAATCTCTGGTCATGATGTCAGTATCAGGATACAGGAATCTGGCACGAACACAGTGTATGAGTGTGTCCTAGGGTATCGATGTACTCTGGTACGTGCATCGAGGTGCTATGAAGCATCAGTATTTATTCTAAATACGTTAAGTCGAATGTCAACACCCGGTTGTGAACCAGACACGGAATATCGGACATTAACGTAAATACGCGCACAATGTACAAAAAGAATAACAATATCTGTAAACTGAAATACTGGGTGGCAAGGTACACTTGCCTGCGTGCGGCTGCTGATGACGGGGATAGGGTACTGCGTCCAAGTCCTCAGGTCCCGCAATACCTAGAGAAGAGATACAAATCTGAATTAATAATCTACTTAAGACAGACGGTGTGCTACACACAGCTACATCTAGATTCAGTCTCAAAAAATTATCTAATATTTTTCCGTCCTCAATTCTTTGTCTCGTGATCCGATATAATACCCATTCCGTATTAATTCACCTGCTCTCCATTTGCAGGTATTTCATAACCTCAATCCATTTTCTATTTATCCGAAAAATACTGGATTTAATTATTTATCCTCAACCATGTATATGCAAACATTTATATAAATTAAACCCTAACAACTATATCTACGTATAATCCTCGAAACACTTACCATCCATATAACCATCAATACTTAACCCTAGTTAACATAAGTCCATATGTATATATAACATCCTCATTCAAAATAAAACTTGAGTATAACAAACACATATTTTCTTTACCACCTTACACTATACATCCACATATATAACCAACCCTAATTATCCTTTCATACAAACATATTCATTCAAAACACTGCAACTTATACCACATTATAAACTAAACCCTAGTTAGTAATAACACATAAATATATGCAAGTAATTCCTATTTACAAACCATATATAAATCTGAAATTTTTAAAAGAATGAGAGGGAGAGGAGAATCGACCTCGCCGCGGGACGGTTGACCGGAGAAGGTGGTGACGGTAGTGGTGAAGAAGCTAAGGTGGTGATGGAGATGGTGTTGATGGTGGTAGCAATGGATCTGGCCGGCGGAGGAAGGCATGCCGGCGGGGCCGGAGCGGGGACGCACGCCTCGGTGGAGGACACACGGGCTGCCGCGGGGGTGGTCGCGTTCTGCAGTGGGTTGGCCGCGGCTGCAGCGGAGGGGCTGACCGCGGGGCTGTAGAGGGGGTGACCGCGGGGCTGAAACGGGGCGGCCAGACTGCACAGCGCCGGCGGAGGAAGGCCGGCAGCAGCGGGGGGATGGCTGGGACGCACATCAGCGCTGGGAAGCCGGCTGCAGTGGAGGGTGGCCGCGTCGGCTGCCGACGTTGGCCGGAGGTCGGGTTACCCGGTTGGGTGGGGCTCAAGTGGGAGGAGGAAGGAAGGAGGAAGAGAAGAAGAAAGGAGAATGAAAAGTGAAGAAGGAGAAGCTTTGCATGGGGAGTAAATGAAGGAGGAGAGTGTAAACTCCCTCACCCAAAATAGGTATTTTGTGTATATTTCATATTATTATATTTATTATAGATGTTGAATTTATTTAGAGTATTCTCTTAGTTAATTAGAAAATAAATTTTTTTAGTATATTTACTTATATAAATATTTATTTAGAATTATTTTTAGGCTATTTTAGATTATTGGGATTTTTTCATAATTTTTAGTTAATTAAAAACTAGTAACACTAATTTTCTAGGACTTTGAAGAATTCATTTTATGTTCAAACTTAATTAAAAATATCCCAAAATTTTATTTTAGGTTCTAAATAGTCAAATATATTTTCTAGAATATTCTGGGAATATTCTGAATATTTTTAGTATTTATTGGGAGTTATTTAGGCTAATAACTAATTTTTAGGACTGGTGGAATTTATGGTGCAAGCCCAGGAATATAGAATGGACCCACGTTATTTTCTAGGGTTTATAATATTATTATATATTTTCAGAATTTTTGGAATAATATTAGTATTTATTTTTAGTTTTATGGCAAAACTAACTTTTAGAGCTTCTCCTAATTATAGTAGAAAGTCTATGAATATATAATTATCCCAAATATTTTTCTAGGGTTTTTAGGTTCAAAATATATTTTCTGCAATTTTTCTAGATTTTTATGATTATTTTTAATGTTTATTTTGAGTTATTTTGATTTAAAACGACTTAATAATATTTTGATAAAGGCAAATCAAAAAAACAAATAATATAACCAAAACCATCCAATCAAATCATGACACGTGTCACCCTATCAACTTTCATTCAGCCTCTCAACATTCCTATATATATATATATATATATATATATAGAATAAGGGAGGTGAGGTGGCACCTCACTATCAAAACAAGGGTGGCGGTGATGTGGCACAATCTCAACCACACAAACAAAGGGAGGGGGTTAAGTGCAATTTGCCAATTATGAAATGTGTGGTTGGAATTGTGCCACGTTACCGCCACCCTTATTTTGAGAGTGAGATGCCATCTCACCTCCCTTATCCTCTATATATATATATATATATATATATATATATATATATATATATATATATATATATATATTATAACCCTAATTATCCCATTATTTTTTAGAGAGAGATTTTGGAGAATTGCCATCTAGGGTTCCTTCATCTTCCAGAAGCCATTGCGCATAGCTCCGGACTCCAAATGAGGCCTAGTTTCTTGCGTTAGAAAGATATTGAGGTTAGCTTTCTGATTATATAATTTGTTTTACAAAATTATGAGTATTAAATTCTGGAAAATTCGTAGAGCACAGCATTTCTGAAAATAGACGTGATTCAATGTTTTCTTGATTTCGGGAGAACCAGGAATCCGAATCATGAACCGTTTAAAGTTTCAGAAAGCTAATGTCGAGATCATCGACATATATTTTTTCCAGAATTTATTTCGAAGTATTTACATACTGTTAATTCTGTAGAACTTCTAGGTTAGAATTTAACCATCGGTGCACAATACAAAATTTGTATGTGCCATAATTCCCAAACGAATTTGAATTCGGACGAGCCGTAAATTCCAGTATGTTTTTTATGCTGAAATCTATAGGAAATCATGCATAAAAGTCGAGTTTGTGTCGGTTGACTTTTTGGTCAACAGATCGCCTCGATTTGCGTGCCATGAGTCTCGAGTTGATAAAATTCAGTTTCTTTGGACAAAATTTAGGAATTAACATAAAAATTAGAATAATAAGATTAAAATAGGATTTTAGAGTAATTATTCCAAAATTAAATAAATTAAAATAAATTATCTTTTGACGTGATAAATTTGTAATACATAGGCTATTTGGACTGTGACTTGGACTCTGATTCATACCAGCAACAGGACCCCAGGCAAGTGTACCTTGCCAAACTCTGCAGTATTGTTACATATTTTCCTTACTTCATTTATATTGCTGTGCATGCTCAACCTAGGACCGTGTGACTTACTTAGCGTCCGATTATTAGTCGGGTGCCAACACCGTACGCGGTGTTGTGTATTATCATCTAGAGATGGACATTCGTGATACTTTATATTCTCGTACTTGTCTTACCAAGTACACTATGACCCAGGACACTTGACACCATTCATGAGACAGGATCTTCCTGAGATATTCATGGTGATTCTGTATAGGATACATGACTTGACAGAGATACTATATTCATAGATACTTTATGACTTGTTGCATTAGCTATGATCCCGCTTGACATGGACATGAGATTGTTATGGTCATGATATGCGTGGTTACATTGGGTGGAGAGAGACACACAGACTACAGGCTGTTTCATATATATATCTACTACTATTGTGAGGCCGTAGACTCTCGTAGCAGAGCTAGGCACATTACGTGTTATTACCGCTACCGGCTCCCCGACCCAGAGCTTGTAGTGGCTCAGCCTGAGTACTCATGATGCTCTCATCTTGCATTTCACTTAGATGGTTACATACTTACCTTATTTATTTCATTATCTGCTGCACTGCATTTATTTGGCTTGTATTTTCTGTACCTTGTTATGTCCCCTGAGGACCTGGAATGGATTATGTCCCCAGGATTTGCAGACGAGATCTATCTCGAGGTATACGGGACCGCAGCAGAAGCAGATACAGGAGTTGTACCGACACCCGAGGACGAGGTGTTAGCTAAAGACTTTTCCTGTGCATCTATGTTTCATGCTCAGTATTTATTTTATTCAGTCATTTATATTCTGGTCTGTTGAGCCATTGTATTAGATTTTATCGGGTTGTTCCCCGAAGCACTTTGTGAGACTGTTTGATGATTTACATTTCTTATATCTGTGGATTATATTTTATATCTTGTGTGGATGAGATTAGTTGTGCCTTGATTGTCGTAGACTTTGTTTTACAGCTTAAGTATGCCCTGATGGATCCATTAAATTGGGTTTGTCCATCGGTGCGTGCTGCTGGCCATTGCCACGTATCTGGTCCCTCGATAATTTGGGACTGGGGCGTGACATGGTTTTTTTGGTGGCCCATGCAGGTCTACGACTAAATTGTTCGGTTTCAACTTAGGGACCGAGCAAGCCTGCAAATAGGATTAGAGTATAGGATCTCATCCACAACTGACTATGACTTCTCCTCCTCCTTCCAATCCATTTCGTTGAATAATTGCATCCTGCTTGATTCATGTGCCTTCTCATTAGTTCCTTAAAGTGTAGCCTTCTCCTAGAATATAGCAGTCCCTGTTGATAGAATGATAAGTAGGGTAACCTTCCTATTAAGAGTACATCTAGGATATTGACACACCCCTAAGTAGAACGCTTAATGAACCCTAGCGTCCCTCACCTATAGAATAATTTACCATTATTTCTTATTATAGTCATGAATGACCTAAGAGTAGTATAGGCACTGCTAAGAGCTAGCTAGAGATTTGACCCTAATGTTTGACCCCAGTCTTGAGGAACCAATAGAAATCCGAGATCGGATGTTAGGACTGAACCTAGTGTGCATAGTGGGATAGTGTTAAGATATAGGTTCTTGTCGTGATATTAGCAGACAGTACCTCAGGGAGCCCAGAGCAACGAGTATGACATTCCCCATGAGATCATACCTCAAACGCGGAGAATTGCTCGCCACCTTCACCTTAGGAAACTATGACATTATCTAGAGCCCCATATTTTAATTTTATATGTTGTTCATCGGCGACCTTAACGTTCGCTAATGCGCAACGACTAAAATATGTTCTTCTTTTTCTCCGTCTTTCAATTCGTGCCTCTGACACTTCTAATAGTAGGCCAAGTAATTTTATTCCTTGTTAAGGACCCATAGTTTGCTAGGATTATAGTTGTAGTCTTGATTTTGAAAATTTTGTGTTTTGTAGTTAGAGTTCGATAAGTTTGAGTTAATCTTATAGATTGTGACCCGATGATTATTCCTTAGTGTTAAATCACGTAATTTATACCCCCACCTCGATACAAGTTATATTCCCTTTCCCTTGAGACTAGTATCACATAGTCCACTTGACCCATCAAGGCGGTGTAACTGAATGACAATAATTGTATGCTAGCATAAGATGACAGTGTTTATTCAGACAATAGAATTTAGAGGTTCATGCCCTATTGGGTCGACTAGCAACTTAGACAAGGAGGTTGTATGATAACTGTAGAGATTGTAGAGTCTTTTATTATTGTTGCTCATTTTTGTTCGTTTTGTGAACTTGAATAATTTGTACCTCCTTTCATCATCATCTAGCGTGCTTATATTTCATATACTACCTTGACTTATTGTGCTATTTTATAGCCTAGTTTTTCAAGCTTATTCTTTATCGAGCTTGTTCATGACATATGTATTATTGGGGAGGCCCACAATAATACATTTCAGAATCAGTGTATTACGGTCTGATCAATCATAGTGCGCTTGATTCGCCCTTGCAATAATACCTTACGTGGATTGAGATATATAGTGATTAGTAGAAGAATATACTTGCCCTAGACATGTCTGACATATCGTATCGGTTACATAACTGTACTAATACGAGCAGGCGAACAAAGGATTACCAAAATAGGATTTCAATCCACAACTGCTTTGACAATTCCTAATTGAATTCTTTAAACGCCTTGATCCCAATACTTCTATTCTATTACGCTGCCCTTGAACTCTTTATTATTGGTCTCCGTCTTCCCTTATTTCGGAAAGACGAAACATCGTGCTTGGTATAAATTGATACACAGAGAATACAAGATATACCCCATAGGCCGATCACATACTTGAGGATTATTCTTTCGAAATTAAGGACCTATCATATGTGATATGATCGGCGTTAAAGTTTCGAGGATTGAATGACATGAGTAATTAAATTAAGGAATATTTTCTTAAAGTATATAGCCTTATGTGATAGATGGGTAAATTCTAAGTTGGGTAGAAGTGCATTGTCAACTCGAGAGGAATTTCTTTTAGTTTGTGATCGAGCAAGATTAGATTGGGAGAGGTTCAAGCCATTGTAATTTTTGAGAAATTTAGAAGAATGACTAAGATGATGAGGATTAATGAATTGATATTGAGGACCCAATATTTATACCTTAAGTACATGATAAAATTTTGAATAATGAAAGTAAAATCATCAATTGGAGTTTAGAGGATAAAAATATAGAATTTCAGACTTGAACATTAGTGGACTGCATTTAAATTATTTTTTAATTTGATGATTTAAATTAAGAATTAAAATTTGATGGTTGGACTACCTATTTGAAATATTGAGGATGTGAATGGAATTTAAAAAGTTGAAGCGTACAAAAAAAAAATTATAAGTGAAAATAGGAATAATAATGGACTCGAATTACTTCTAGAGGAGATTATGATAATTGGAGATCGTGAGGTAAAATTGATATGCGTATTTAAATCTTGAAGATGATATATGGATTTAATTTAAATTTGGATATGAATAATTTGAAAAAGCGAGAAGAGATAACCATAGGTTGAATTTGATTGGATCAGTGGTCATCTTAACCTAGAAGTGATTGCAATGGATATGATTAGGATTTTAATTATCGCAAGGAGATTGCGATTGACTTGCCTTATGTACACGAAGGATTAACAAATTATGCCTTATTTTAATTTTGAGGACGACATTGTCTTAAGTTGGCTGGATTGTGAAACCCCCTCACCTAAGAAGTAGACCTACTTGGCGTATATAATGAGACTGAGGCTAGCTCGAATCCACTTAGGAATAGAACACGACATTTTTTATTTAGTTTTACAACATGGTATCCCTCGACGCGCCTTACCATTGCTTCGATAATTGGAGCACTTTCCTAGTCACTGCCTTCCTACAAATTCCACACCTTGTCCTAGACATGCCCATCCTCCAATTTCCATCTTTGTGCAACGTTTCAATTGTTGGACGCTTTTATGCAAAAGAGCATTTAGGTGTCTACACTATTGGACATGACACACGAAGAAACAAATTTTTCGCTCATATGGATTTTTTCCATGATTTTCGATATATGCATCGTGCAACTTCGCCCACTCCGTTAAACCTAGCCTTGCATTTTAACCAATGCAAATCTTATACCATCCTTGTCTTCTACCGTGACTTAATTTTAATTTCGAGGACGAAATTATTTTAAGTTGGGTAGATTGTAAACTCCCTCACTCAAAATAGGTATTTTGTGTATATTTTATATTATTATATTTATTATAGATGTTGAATTTATTTAGAGTATTCTCTTAGTTAATTAGAAAATAAATTTTTTTAGTATATTTACTTATATAAATATTTATTTAGAATTATTTTTAGTCTATTTTAGATTATTGGGATTTTTCCATAATTTTTAGTTAATTAAAAACTAGTAACACTAATTTTCTAGGACTTTAAAGAATTCATTTTATGTTCAAAATTAATTAAAAATATCCCAAAATTTTATTTTAGGTTCTAAATAGTCAAATATATTTTCTAGAATATTCTGAGAATATTCTGAATATTTTTAGTATTTATTGGGAGTTATTTAGGCTAATAACTATTTTTTAGGGCTGGTAGAATTTATGGTGCAAGTCCAGGGATATAGAATGGACCCACGTTATTTTCTAAGGTTTATAATATTATTATATATTTTCTGGAATTATTTCAGAATTTTTGGAATAATATTAGTATTTATTTTTAGTTTTATGACAAAACTAATTTTTAGAGCTTCTCCTAATTATAGTAGAAAATCTATGAATATATAATTATCCCAAATATTTTTCTAGGGTTTTTAGGTTCAAAATATATTTTCTATAATTTTTCTAGATTTTTATGATTATTTTTAATGTTTATTTTGAGTTAAAACGACTTAAATAATGTTTTGATAAAGGCAAATTAAAAAAACAAATAATATAACCAAAACCATCCAATCAAATCATGACACGTGTCACCCTATCAACTTTCATTCAGCCTCTAAACATTCCTATATATATATATATATATATATATATATATATATATATATATATATATATTATTATTATAACCCTAATTATCCCATTATTTTTTAGAGAGAGATTTTGGAGAATTGCCATCTAGGGTTCCTTCATCTTCCAGAAGCCATTGCGCATAGCTCCGGACTCCAAATGAGGCCCAGTTTCTTGCGTTAGAAAGAAATTGAGGTTAGCTTTCTGATTATATAATTTGTTTTACAAAATTATGAGTATTAAATTCTGAAAAATTCGTAGAGCACAGCATATCCGAAAATAGACGTGTTTCAATGTTTTCTTGATTTCGGGAGAACCAGGAATCAGAATCATGAACCGTTTAAAGTTTCAGAAAGCTAATGTCGAGACATCGACATATATTTTTTCCAGAATTTATTTTAAAGTATTTACATACTGTTAATTCTGTAGAACTTTTAGGTTAGAATTTAACAATCGGTGCACAATACAAAATTTGTATGTGCCATAATTCCCAAACGAATTTGAATTCGGACGAGCCGTAAATTCCAGTATATTTTTTATGCTGAAATCTACAGGAAATCATGCATGAAAGTCGAGTTTGTGTCGGTTGACTTTTTGGTCAACAGATCGCCTCGATTTGCGTCCCATGAGTCTCGAGTTGATAAAATTCAGTTTCTTTGGACAAAATTTAGGAATTAACATAAAAATCAGAATAATAAGATTAAAATAGGATTTTAGAGTAATTATTTCAGAATTAAATAAATTAAAATAAATTATCTTTTGACGTGATAAATTTGTAATACATAGGCTATTTAGACTGTGACTTGGACTCTGATTCATACCAGCAACAGGACCCCAGGCAAGTGTACCTTGCCAAACTCTGCAGTATTGTTACATATTTTTCTTGCTTCATTTATATTGCTGTGCATGCTCAACCTAGGACCGTGTGATTTACTTAGCGTCCGATTATTAGTCGGGTGCCAATACCGTACGCGGTGTTGTGTATTGTCATCTAGAGATGAACATTCGTAATACTTTATATTCTCGTACTTGTCTTACCAAGTACACTATGACCCAGGACACTTGACACCATTCATGAGACATGATCTTCCTAAGATATTCATGGTGATTCTGTATAGGATACATGACTTGACAGAGATACTATATTCATAGATACTTTATGAGTTGTTGCATTAGCTATGATCCCGTTTGACATGGACATGAGACGTTATGGTCATGATATGCGTGGTTACATTGGATGGGGAGAGACACACAGACTACAGGCTGTTTCATATATATATCTACTACTATTGTGAGGCCGTAGACTCTCGTAGCAGAGCTAGGCACATTACGTGTTATTACCGCTACCGGCTCCCCGACACAGAGCTTGTAGTGGCTCAGCCTGAGTACTCATGATGCTCTCATCTTGCATTTCACTTAGATGGTTACATACTTACCTTATTTATTTCATTATCTGCTGCACTGCATTTATTTGGCTTGTATTTTCTGTACCGTGTTATGTCCCCTGAGGACCTGGAATGGATTATGTCCCCAGGATTTGCAGACGAGATATTTCCCGAGGTATACGGGACCGCAGCAGAAGCAAATACATGAGTTGTACCGACACCCGAGGACGAGGTGTTAGCTAAAGACTTTTCCTGAGCATCTATGTTTCATGCTCAGTATTTATTTTATTCAGTCATTTATATTCTGGTCTGTTGAGCCATTGTATTAGATTTTATCGGGTTGTTCCCCGAAGCACTTTGTGAGACTGTTTGATGATTTACATTTCTTATATCTGTGGATCATATTTTATATCTTGTGTGGATGAGATTAGTTGTGCCTTGATTGTCGTAGACTTTGTTTTACAGCTTAAGTATGCCCTGATGGATCCATTAAATTGGGTTTGTCCATCGGTGCGTGCTGCTGGCCATTGCCACGTATCTGGTCCCTCGATAATTTAGGACTGGGGCGTGACAGAGAGAGAGAGTGGTTTCTCTTGGGATTAGGGCCGGTGGTGTATGTTGAGGGTGGGGGAAATGTTGCTTTATAGGGGGGTGTGTGGGTTTGAATGAGTGGTTGGGATCCTCCTAGGTAGAATGAGTGGTGGTGATTTAATATGGATAGGGTGTGGAGTTTCTTCATGAGGGAATGAGGGAAATGGGTTTGGGACCCCATTTTGGGACCCTACAATTAATCATGACCAATGGGATGTTGCCAACAATTTATTAATTGTAAATAAGCCCCCGTAAATTCGGAAATTTGCATGGACACATGAAATGACGCAAAAATTGCGGAGAAAAATATATTTAAAAATTGTCATGGTGAGGGGGTGTTGCGAGTTAGGCGCGGGTCAAATTTGAAGGGCATTGAAATTAATTTAATATTAAAATAGAATTTACAAAGTTGGTAATCCCGATTTAAATAAAGATAACGCGTCCCCCGAATTTAATTTAATTGGGGCCCGCGGGGTCAAAATCCGGAAACGGCGCAAAGGCCAAAAATGGTGGGGGCTTGGAGTCGGTCTTGGACCCTTTAGTTGGTCCTGCTCAACGGGCTAAGTTGGTACCCCAAAATCGAGGGTAACTGTCACGACCCGCACCCGGATATTCGGGCACGAGTACGTGGGTACGTCCAGCCTACGCCGCAGTGTCGGCGGTAGTACGCTGTCTAGATCATATTCACAGGTAATTAAATCTATCTCATCCACAATAGTAAATAGGCAAGGATAATAACAGGAAATAGGAATGCTATGATTTCATAAGACAACTTGTGACATCCAAATCCACAGTTTAATACAGAACCAGAAGATAAATCGGGGACAAACCCGAGTACTGTGCTGAAAGAATAATACTAGCTAACTGGCTAACTTCTCCTCAGAAGTAGTCTCCTGGGTGGGAACAGGCTCCTCCAAAGTATCACCTGCTACCTCATATGGGCCATAAAAGGTGGGGACATAGTCCTCATCATCGCCTAATATCAACGGATCCAGTCAGGAAAGGAGCAAAGTACCAAATGCACAACAAGATTAAACTAAATATTTATGACAAGTAGGAAAAAACTGACTAAACAATCACGATAAGGATATGCACAATAAGTAGTAAAATTAACTAAGAATTAAGCACTAAAATCAGGAATATAAGTAAAACAGGATTAATTGCTATAAACCAGGGACATGAGTAAAACAGGGATATAATGAGACAAGAAAATGCAACTGTAACAAGACAAGAAACTATGTGTGTGTAATTGTGTATTTAGAATATATAGTCGGCATGTAGGGGGTTATAAGGCTAATCAAGCCGTCATAGACGGCTATCAGACATGAATAATCGAGTATCAGGCTGATGGTACAGTCGCGTACCAACAGCTATCAGACATGACAGGGGGAAGGGTAAACTACATGCCTCCTAGTATTCTCCCACCTGACACGAAAAGCAAGACATGAAATCCAATGTTCTAACACTACGTGTAATCATCCAATGGTACTAGTAGAGCAAGGAACTAATTATCACAATATAAAGAATAAACTTGGAGTGTAGGTACTTGCCTGATGTTTGGATCCCACTAGAGTTCTATCCTCGGAAAAATTTCCAGAAATGTGTCCGGATGCTGAAATAAACATTACCATCATGCTCAAAAGATATCAAATAGCTAGAAACGCCTGTCCTTGAGTCCAATTTGGAGACAAGGGCAAAAACGACAATTTCGGGTCAAAACGGGGTCCGCATGTGGGCCCACTTTGCACCGAAAAACGTGTCAGGGTCAAAGGTCTCCGAATTCACCAAACTTAGTGTCAACAGGTCAGGAACGATGATACGAACCCAACGGAACCTCCAAAATTGGATTCCGATAAGCCGAACACAAAATCGTCCGTCGAACGGGGCCTGTGGGGCCCACAACACGCGATTTCGTCAACGTTCTCAGAATCGAACCAAACTTGGGTCACAGGACCAGCGTATCGCTACGAGTCCGATGGCGCAAGTTTTGTTTCGATCCGACGTGTACACAGAAAGTTAGGACGTGATTCAGAAAAGTCGGATACGGGACGGTGTCCGCGGATACGCGTTGATCCCGGTGTGCACGCACACCCGAATCGACTTTCGCGAAAATCCACACGTCCGTATCAACGACGCGCACGTATCTGTGAAGACCGCGCGCGACCAAGTCGTCCTGTTTGGCGGGGCGTACCCAGTTCCGGGGTGAATTGGGTCGTTATTTTTCCTGTTTTTGGATCGCGGTGTGCGATCACCACAGGACGTGATGTCCCGAACGGTTTGTCCGGGCACCGAGAGGGTCATACAGGCTTCGCAACGCTATTTACGGAATTAAAAACGGGACAGCGAGGAGAAAATTATACGTACCTGAACAGGGCTCGAGAAATTGAGATTTCTCGTGTCCGTGTCGTGTCCGACACGCCGACACAGGAGAAGAATTAGGGCTAGGGTTAGGGTCTGGAAGCTGCCGGCGGCCGGAGGAGGGCGGCGCCGCTGCGGGGGAGGCCGGCCGGGCTAGGGCGGCGCTGGCGGTGGCTCGAGGCGGGCGGCGGCCGGAGCTGCTGGCTGCTCGTGGGAGTTCTGTCGGGGCGCCGGAGCTCTGGCGGAGGAAGGAGGAGGAGAGGGGAAACGACGGGGCGAGGAGGGTCTGGGCGAGGGTGGCGGTGAGCGGCGGAGCGGCGGGTGGAGTTGGGGATGGCCGGAGCCGAGGGGGGTTAGGGTTATTTATAAGGCGGAGAGGGGGTCTGGGTGGCCGGAGATAGCGGAGGGAGAGGGGGACGTGGCGTCGAGCGGAGAGGGGTCGTGGCGCCGAGCGGAGCGGGCAACGCGCGGCCGGAGCGACGGAAAACGCGGGCGTCGGAGCTGTTCAGACAGGGCAGGGGGTGACCGGGTCAGGCAGGCGGCGGATCGGGTTCGGGTGGACCCGACCCGACCCGTTAAGGCGGGCTGGACCGCGGGCTGGGCTGGGCCTAATGGTCCAGGGTATATGGGCTGGGCCGAAAAAATTTAAATAAATAAATAATAAATAAATAAATAAATAAATAATTAATTAATTAGTTAATAGTTTTTAGGTATTTTAAAATGGGTCCGGGGCCCAATAAATTCCAGAAAAATTACCCTAAGTCCAGTTTTCCATTTTACACCCAAAAATATTATTTCCATGATATTTTAATATTATTTATTATCAATTAAAAATTATTTAACAATTAAAACCCTGATTTTAATTGCAGAAAATTCTCAGAAAATTCCAGAAAATTGTGAAAAATTCAAGTTTAATATTTTTGAAAATTCAGGGGGTTTACAGTAACGACACAGGTGTCCGACACGAAATTAAATACGGGTTACGATTTCGAAAATGTTGCACAATTAATTTAGAGCACAGAAAAGTTGATTTTAACAGTCAGAAAAGTCCAGTGCATAATTTGGCGAGTTGAGTCGAGTGTACAATATTTGTACGGAATTTATGGGCTGATAATGGGTTCCGAATAAATAGACAAAGATAGGGTGTGCCAATGGTTTAAATTAATTGGATTAAAATTTCAGGTAAATATCCTCTACTCTAAACCTCAATTTCTTCTATCAAAATTTTTCCTGGCCCACTCTAACTATCTATAGAATAAATTGAGGGGGTTTACACACACACACACCGATAGTTAGTCGAGTACGCGGACCCGCATCCCAATATGAATGTCACAGTGATACGTGTAAGAGTGTCAGGTCTCGAAAAATACCAGAATATTCTCCCAAGGGGGTGAGTCTGCTAGCAACTAGGTCAAGTACACTACTCATTAACGCATCCGTCGACTGCACCCGAGTCAATCTCGGATGCGCACAGTCATATGAAATAAAGCAACAAGATATTATACAACATATGCATCATTTAATTTAAACAGTAAATATGGTAGGGTATCTTGCCTGGATCCTCAAGTTGTGAATGCCAATAGCCTGTTCCTGCAGTGTCTCCTGGCTTGTCTAGTGACCCTAAACATACAATATAATATAGCAATCTAGCATCAGACATTAAAGCAATACATACACAAAACTACGACGCTACGCTTAAGTACTGACGCAAGGGTCACGACTAGTCGACTACAGAGTCGCGTGTGCACGTAGCTAAGATGCACGCGTGCCCTATCCTCAGTCACCGTGTATCTCACGACAATAAATTACTAAGTTATGGTTTTACGAAACTACATTACGTCTTGTTAAATTACACGTCATTATTTCCCATGTTAAATGTACTAGGTCTATGTCTACGCCTTTAGGTGAAATACAAGTTCCTTATACAGGTCATATGATTGGGATAATTATTAACTATTAATTTCTATTCAATCTAATTAAGCATACATACCTATATACATATGGTTTAATTAATGTGATTTAGTTTGTGTCGACACCCGACACGACGACACGATGATACGACTATTCAACTATACAACAAAGAAAGGGGTGTTTACCAAATCGTGGCCGAGAGGGGGTGTTGTCTCATCGATGTCAGTCCTACAGCGCGGTGGGGCTTCGGCGAGGGGACGGCTCCGGTCGGGCGGCCAGCAAGGCAACAGCGGCAGTGGCAGCAACTGCAGTAGTTGCAGCAGCGGCTGCAGCAGCCTGGCTGCGGTGGTTTGGCGGGCTGGGACGCTGCTGGTCGGGAAAGAAGATGGCGCTAGTCGGGTTAGAAGTGGTGCGGCGGTGGTCAGGCGGGTGGCAGAGTTGACTAAGGGAAGTCGGGAAGGGGTCATCGGTTTGATGGAGGTTTGGTTGATGGTGAAGAGGATGGTGGCGAGGGTGGATGAAAGTCGGTCCAGGCAGCCTAGGGGGGTGGTCCGGTGTCGAGGGGAAGTGCAGGTGGAAGATGACTGGTGGTGGCGGCTTGTGATGGTGGTGGTTCTGTCCGGTGGGGAGGGACTAGGGTGCTCGGGCAAGGGGGGAGTTCGGCTAGAGTTTAGGTTTTAGGGTTTCAATAGGGAAGATAATATGTATTTATATAGAAGATAGAATTTATGGGCTGACCTCGAGGCTTGGGCCGGCCAGGGCTCATTGGGATGGGGCTGGTCCACATGAAAGGGTACACGTGGGCTTGGTTAGGTCTTGTTTAGGGTAAAATTGGCCTCATATTTAATTAAATTAAAATAGATACACTAGGCGTTCATTTGTCAATTGAGAACACATGGAGTTAAATTCGAGTGGAACACAAAAGTCATGAGCGTAGCAGGCTCAGAGTAGGCTAGTACCCTAATTTGGGTTATAGGGAATTGGGTTGCAGTTGTGCATCAAATACAAATAGGAATGGTCACTTATGAGAAATTGGATTTATTGAAATTATTCATGGACGTTTGTAACGAATATTGCGCAGCTAAAATGGAGCACAATATTGAGTATTTAAAAGTTACACAAGGGTCAGATGGGTAGTCTGGCATGCCTAAGAGATGTGTATGAACTTTGTTTGAAGGTAACTACTAATGTAGCGCTCCAAACATCGAAGCAACGGTAAGGAGTTCTAAGTCACATAATTGTTGCACATTAATTCTAATTGTACCCAAATTAATCCTGGTTTCTTAGTTTAAATAAAGATAAATCCTAAATTAGTCGAGGGGGTTTACAATCTACCCTCTTTAGAGCATTTCATCCTCGAAATTAAAACATACGTAAGTTAAGAACTACTGGCTGAAATTAAAATGCTACCACATACCTATGCCTTCGAAGAGATGGGGATAACGCTGTCGAATATCCTCCTCACGTTCCCAGGTCGACTCGCCTGGTGCATGATGCCTCCATGGGACGCGGACTAGAGGGATAGTCTGACCTCGCAATACCTTCTCACTTCTGTCCAGAATCTCAACAGGCTCCTCTTGGTATGATAAACTCGGGCCGACTGTGATCTATGAATGGTCAAGCACATGACTCGGATCTGGCATGTACCTCTTCAGCTGAGATACATGGAAGACGTCATGGACTCCTTCCAAAGTCTGTGGTAAGACTAGCCTGTAAGCAACCTCTCCGATGCATTCTAACACATCGAATGGTCCGATGTACCTCAGACTCAGCTTTCCTCTGCCTCCAAATCTGATAGTCCCTCGAGTAGGTGAGATCTTTAGAAATACATGATCTCCAACCTAGAACTCTAGGGGTCGTCGATGCGCATTCGCCCAATGCTTTTGCCTGTCCTGTGCTGCTCGCAGGTGCCCTTGGATCTTCTTCACCTTCTCCACTGTACGAACAACCAATTCTGGCCCAAGAATCTGTCTCTCGCCTATATCGCTCCAACATACTGGGGAACGACACTTCTTTCCATATAACGCTTCATAGGGTGCCATCTGAATGCTCGCTTGATAGCTATTGTTGTACAAAAATTTGACCAAATACAAATGGTCCTCCCAAGATCCCCCGAAATCGAGCATGCACGCTCTTAACATGTCTTCCAATGTCTGAATGGTGCGCTCCGACTGACAATTTGTCTGCGGGTGATACGATGTGCTAAACTTTAGGCGGGTACCGAGACTCTCTTGCATACTCTGCTAAAAGTAAGATGTAAATCTCGTATACCTGCCAGACACTATGCTAACTGGCACTCCATGCAGTCGCACAATCTCTCTCATGTATATATCTGGTAATACCTCCGTAGATTGCTCAACTCTGAAGGGTAAAAAGTGAGCGGACTTGGTGAGTCTATCCACGATTACCCAAACTGCATTGCGACCACTAGGACTCCTCAGAAAGCCCGTAACAAAGTCCATAGTGATATGCTTCCATTTCCATTCCGGTATCGAAAGCGGTTGAAATAATCCTACAGATCTCTGATGCTCAGCCTTGACTTGCTGACACACCAGGCACTTTGCCACAAAGCGGGCTATCTCTCTCTTTATTCTATGCCACTAGTAGTACTGCCTTAAGTCTCTGTACATCTTCGTGCCTCTTGGATGAATAGAGTATGTTGAACTGTGTGCCTCTGACATCAACTCCTGACGAAGTTCTCCATTTGGAACATAGAGACGGTCTCCACACCTCAAGGTTCCGTCTTCATGTATACGCAGTCCTGTCTGTATTCCAGCCTCTATCCTCTGTCGAAGCCTCTGAAATCTGGCATCTGTTGGCAAAGCAGCCTTGATCCTCTCGACTAATGTCGATTGCAACTGAAAGCTCGACAACTGTCTGTCTACCCCGGGCATAATGACCTCTATGCCCATCTGCTCTAGATCCCTCAACAGATGTTGTTGGGTAGTCAAGAAGAATGCCATGGGTCTTCTGCTCAACGCATCGGCTACTACGTTGGCCTTTCTCGGATGGTACTGTAGCTCAATCTCAAAGTTTGTCATCACCTCGAGCCAACGTCTCTGTCTCTGGTTAAGGTCCTTCTGAGTGTAGACGTACTTTAGGCTTTTATGATCAGTGAATATCTCTACTCTTTCTTCGTATAGGTAGTGTCTCCAATGCTTCAAAGCAAAAATCACTGTGGCAAGCTCCAAGTCATGGGTGGGATAATTCTTCTCATGGGTCCTTAACTGCCTAGAGGCATAGGCCACAACCTTTCCATGCTGCATCAAGACACATCCTAATCCTTTTCCAGACGCATCACTATAGATCACGAATCCTCCGGGTCCAGATGGTATGGTCAAGATAGGTGCTGTAGTCAAATGCTTTTTCAGCTCATCGAACGCTGTCTGACACTCCTCTGTGCAGGTGAACTCCTGCTCTTTACGGGTCAAGTGGGTCATCGGTTCCGCGATCTTCGCAAAGTTCTCCATGAACCTCCGGTAATATCCGGCAAGTCCTAGGAAAATCCTCACTTCTGAGACATTGGTAGGGGTTGGCCATGTCTCTACTGATGAAATCTTCGCTGGATCTACTAAAATACCATCTCCTGAGATAACGTGTCCTAGGAAAGCGATACGATCTAGGAGGAACTCAAACTTGCTCAACTTGTCATAAAGCCTCTCTCTCCTCAGCGTCTCTAACACTAGTCTCAAGTGCTCTTCGTGCTCTTCGTAGCTCTTCGAATACACCAAGATGTCGTCGATGAAGACTACCATGAACTGGTCTAAGTATTGGTGGAAGACTCTATTCATTAAGTTCATAAATACAGCAGGTGCATTCGTCAGTCCAAAAGGCATAACTAAGAACTCGTAGTGACCATAACGAGTCCAGAATGCTGTCTTTTGAATGTCTTCTCTTCGCACCTTTACTTGATAACCCGATCTCAAGTCGATCTTTGTGAACACCACTGCTCTTGTCAGCTGGTCGAACAAATCATCAATTTGCGGCATGGGGTACTTGTTCTTGATAGTCAAAGCATTAAGGGCTCTGTAATCAATGCACATGCGTATTGTTCCATCCTTCTTAGGTACAAACAACACTGGTGCTCCCCAGGATGATGCACTAGGATGGATAAATCCTTTGTTCTGCAACTTCTCTAATTGAAGCTTCAGCTCATCTAGCTCCTTCTTCGCTAATCGGTATACACTAGAAGATACCGGTGCTGCTCCGGGTACTAGCTCAATAGTAAACTCCATGTCTCTATCTGGCAGTAAGCTTGGCAACTCCTCTGGGAAAACATCCACGAATTCTGCAACTATTGGTGGGGTTACCATCTCCATAGCCATGTAAGCTCCAGCTACTTGTCCTACTCCTTGCTCAACGGTCCCTCGCATGTACTTGAAATACGGTTGATCTGGCGGTCTAAAAGTGACGCTACCCTTCCGGCAATCCAGTACGGCATTATACTGGCTTAACCAGTCCATGCCTAGCACAACATCAAAGCATGGCATGGGTAATACCAAGAATCGCGCTCTCATCTCTCTACCACATACGACTACCGAACATGTTCTAATAGTGCTGGTAACCGGCACGATACCTCCTCCGGTAAGAATCTTCCAACTCTTAGGTAGGGGAAAGTAGCTACTCTATGCATTGCTACGAATCTACTAGATATAGAAGATAGCGTAGTACCAGAATCAAACAATGCAGTCGTAGGTAATGATGCAACTAAAATGGTACCTGTAATAGCTTACCCTTCTGTTTCCTCCTCAGTAGCTGTTAGTGCAAAGGCCTGTCCGTGCCTCTGCCCTCCGGTCTGCTGTCGGGCTCGATCAAACTGTGCCTGCTGTGGGGCCCAAGTGGCTCCCCTCTGAAATCCTCCTGGTGCTGGTGGACGCTGACCTCCTGGTAGAGGTAGTATCCTCGGAACTGGTGCTGCTGGCTTCTGTCCGGTCTGGGGTGCTGCATCTCTGTGTTGTGGGCAGTCTCGGGCAAGGTGCTGACTTGCTCCACATATTATGCATAATCCTAGCTTCTTTTGACAATCTCTAATGACGTGGCCCTTCTTGCCACAATGGTGACAAGTCGGGAGCTCCTGTTGTGGGTATGGTGCTGCCCTCTGCTGTGTCTGCGCTCCGGGATGACGGATCGGTCCTCCTGCTCTAGGATGGGCTCTGACTGGTGTGGTCGTGCTGGACGTCTAGCTTCTCTGGCGATGGCCTCCTGGATCCTCGCCTCTGAGAGAACCTCCTTGTAAGAAATCCTCGCATGTGTGGTGGTATACCTGTGTAGCTCGAAAGTGAGGCCGTAATGGAATCTTTGGGCCTTCTCTAGATCATTGGGTATCAGGACGACACCAAATCTGCTGAGACGGAAAACTCTACGTCATACGGTCAACAGTCATATTCCCTTGCTCTAGATGTAGGAACTGGGAGTACAGGGCATTTCTGACTGTAGCTGAAAAATACTTCACATTGAAGTATTCTAAGAACTGCTCCCACATCTGGTTTTTGCCTACACTGCGCTTAATAGAATCCCACCAGTGATGGGCATTGCTTTTTCAGTTGGGCCCTCACTGCGGTCATCCAAAGGTCTGGATGCAGTTTTGAAGCCTCTAGTAGCATCTCCGTGTTGGCGACCCAATCGGAGATCTCCTCTACAGTCTCGTTGCCTGAGAAAGTATCTGGTCCCATCTATCGGAACCATCTTACAGTGCCTCCTGTCTGGGTTGGTGCAGGTGCTGGTACTGGTGCTGTGACAGGTGTCCTCTCTAGTACTGCCATCAAACTTTGTCTCAATGTCTCGGTCTGATGCCACTGTGCTTGCATCATAGTCTGGAAGAACTGAAGCATCTGTGGTTGTCCATATAATTGTGGCATCTGCGATAGATAAGGTGGAGGTAGTGGTAATGGAACCTCTGGCTGTGCAGTAGGTGTCTCAGATGTCGGCCTCTCGGTCTGTGGCATCGGTGTAGCTCCCGAAGTCTGGCCCTCAAAATACTGTGTGGGGATCGTCTGGGAAGTCTGTCCCTCGGGCTGCTGTGTAGGATCGCCCTGAGAAGTCTCATGCTAATGTATCAGCGGGGCCTGTAGTGGTGGTTGCCCTCCAGGTAGTCCCTGGGGTACCTCCTCTCTTTAGGTGGTATCGGTTGGCACCACAGCACTGGGTGCACCTCGTCCACTGCGCAAGTTCATCTTGCTGCAAGAGATAGGACTTTATTAAAAGAGTACGGAATCAAAAAAACATGATACAGATAATTTAGAAGTAATACGAAGGAAGTTCAAAGACGTAATCAAAGTGGATGAGACCTAGTAATTTCTATCCTATTGCAGGCTCGCTGAGCATGTTACCATACCACAAGTGAATAAGAAGACCTGCATGGGCCACCACTAAAACCATGTCACGCTCCAGTCCCAAAAGTACACGGGACCAGGCCACGTGGCAATAGCCAGCTGTCACGTTTCCGTGGATATCCCAATTTAATAGATCCTAACGAAGAGTGCTACGCTGTCCTAAAATACTAACATGTCCCATATCAATCAACAATAGGTAATCTAATCTCATCCACAATATAAACAGCAAGAATGTACTAAATATAAATACTGGAAGATAAACGCCAGTCTCAAAATATCATAGTACAACCAAGAATGTCTGGTGGGGACAAACCCACTACTATGACGAAATAAAAGTATTAAAATGATAGATAAAGGAGTAATGACTGGGGCATCGGCTGACTAGATAATAATGCTCGCAATCCTAGGCAGAGGGCCTACCAACTGATCACGGAAACTCTGACGGTAGCACCTCTAGCTCCTCCGTTGTAGCGTACCTCGTCTCCTGTCCTAGGCCGTACACTGTGGGGTAATATGCCTTGTCCAAATCTGAAAATGTACCAGATTCTCAAAGGGACATAACAAGATACATAGAAGCATGCCATATATATAGATACTGAATAAAATAAATAAAGTAAATAGTGTGCTAACCATCTAAGTGAATGCAATGTGAAGACAACTTTGGTACATATGGGTAGGCGTAGGCATAACGTCCAACGCTCCGAAGAGTGTGGTATCTGTAACATCCATCATTCCGAAGAATGAGGTATCTGCAATATATATACGTCCGTATCACTCTGAAGAGCACGGTGTGTGCAATAAAGGGAGTTATTGGATCCGTGGCTCCTCCTGATACGACAGAGTCCAATATGTGTATCCCATACGCCTACTAGCTGTCCTCCCCGCCCAATGTAGATACACTAGTCAAATACTCGATGTGCATACCACGTATCTAAATGCCAGTCTCTACAAATAAAATAATCTTGAGTTACATACTAACCATGATGCATGTCACACGCACCAATAGCTAGTCGAGTACGCGGACCCGTATCCCAATATGATTTTGTCACAGTGATACGTGTTAGAGTGTCAGGTCTTAGAAAATACCAGAGTATCCTCCCAAGGGGGTGAGTCTGCTAGCAACTAGGTCAAGTACACTACTCATCGACGCATCCGTCGACTTCACCCGAGTCAATCTCGGACGCGCACAGTCATATGAAATAAAGCAACAAGATATCATACAACATATGCATCATTTAATTTAAACAATAAATATGGCAGGGTATATTGCTTGGGTCCTCAAGCTGTGAATACCAATAGCCTATTCCTGCAGTGTCTTCTGGCTTATCCAGTGACCCTAAACATACAGTATAATATAGCAATCTAGCATCAAACATTAAAGCAATACATACACAAAACTATGATGCAACGCTTAAGTACTGACGCAAGGGTCACGGCTAGTCGACTACAGAGTCGCGTGTGCACATAGCTAAGATGCACGCGTGCCCTGTCCTCAGTCACTGTGTACCTCACGCCAATAAATTACTAAGTTATGGTTTTACGAAACTATATTACGTCTTGTTAAATTACACATCATTATTTCCCATGTTAAATGTACTAGGTCTATGTCTACGCCTTTAGGTGAAATACAAGTTCCTTATACAGGTCAAATGATTGGGATAATTGTTAACTATTAATTTCTATTCAATCTATTTAAGCATACATACTTATATATATATGGTTTAATGTGATTTAGTTTGTGTCGACACCCGACACGACGACACGATGATACGACTATTCAACTATACAACGAAGAAAGGGGTGTTTACCAAATCATGGCCTAGAGGGGGTGTTGTCTCGTCGACGTCAGTCCTCCGGCGCGGCGAGGCTCCGGCGAGGGGACGGCTCCGGTCGGGCGGCCAGTAAGGCAGCAGCGACAGTGGCAGCAACTGCAGTAGTTGCAGAAGCGGCAGCAGCAGCATGGCAGCGGTGGTTTGGCGGGCTAGGACACTGCAGGTCGGGGAAGAAGATGGCGCTGGTTGGGTTAGTAGCGACGGTGGTCAGGCGGGTGGCGGAGTTGACTGAGGGTCGTCGGGAAGGGGTCGTCGGTTTGATGGAGGTTTGGTTGATGGTGAAGAGGATGGTGGCGAGGGTGGATGGAAGTTGGTGCAGGATGCCTGGGGGGGGGGTCCGATGTCGAGGGGAAGTGCAGGTGGAAGAGGGCTGGTGGTGGCGGCTTGTGATGGTGGTGGTTCTGTCCGGTGGGGAGGGAGTAGGGTGCTCGGGCAAGGGGGAGTTCGGCTAGAGTTTAGGTTTTAGGGTTTCAATAGGGAAGATGATGTGTATTTATATAGAAGATGGAATTTATGGGCTGACCTCGAGGCTTGGGCCGGCCAGAGCTCATTGGGATGGGGCTGGTCCACATGAAAGGGCTGGTCCACATGAAAGGGTGCACGTGGGCTTGGTTAGGTCATGTTTAGGGTAAAATTGGCCTCAGATTTAATTAAATTAAAACAGATGCACTAGGCGTTCATTTGTCAATTGATAACACATAGAGTTGAATTCGAGTGGAACACAAGAGTCATGAGCGTAGCAGGCTCAGAGTAGGCTAGTACCCTAATTTGGGTTATAGGAAATTGGGCTGTGGTTGTGCATCAAATACAAATAGGAATGGTCACTTATGAAAAATTGAATTTATTGAAATTATTTATGGACGTTTGTAACGAATATTGCGCAGCTAAAATGGAGCACAATATTGAGTATTTAAAAGTTATACAAGGGTCAGATGGGTAGTCTGCATGTCTAGGAGATGTGTATGAACTTTATTTGAAGGTAACTACTAATGTAGCGCTCCAAACATCGAAGCAATGGTAAGGTGTTTTAAGTCACATAATTGTTGCACATTAATTCTAATTGTACCAAAATTAATCCTGGTCTCTTAATTTAAATAAAGATAAATCCTAAATTGGTCGAGAGGGTTTACAATCGATCCGAGAATATTGTATCTGACAAGAATAATGTTCGGACACGAATGACTCACTGATCAAAACTCAAGATTGTCTGACCATCCAACTAAGCCAGGAAATCAAAGAAAGACTCAGATCACTTGATCAGAGTAAAAACAGAAGGAGTAAACAAAATTAAATTTAAACAGTGGAGAGCAACTCACCTCTGAATCGTTATTATCATTCGATGGAGATTTGATCAATTTCGTGATCCATTGGTCGATTCGAATTTCTGTTCCTACGAGAAGATAGAGTATTCATGAACAAAGATGAAGGAAAATGATGGATCGATCAATGAATCGAAACAAAAAGAGTTCGTAACTCACCGATGATCGATCACGATACTTCTGGAGTTACGAACTATCGGTGAGCTCGAGGTTGCCATGGCCAGAGCTAGCTACGTCTGGAAAAGAATGGTGATCGGTAGGGAAATGATGGGCAGGGCTTCGCCGCAGAGGAGAGGAATGGCGAATAAGGGGGTCGACCACGTATATATTGACGAACTTGGGGTAGTAGTTTGGTTCTGGAACCGCCTAGGTTCGCCGGAGAAGGTTGGTAAGAAGAGTCTTCTGGAGTAACCTGGAAGACTCGCGAGTAGTGCCGAAAGTCTTCTGGAAGCTCGACGGCTTCGACGGTTTGACTGAGCCAATAGGAGAGTCACTCGAACGGATGTATGAAAAGAAAAAAATAGGAAAGGAAGAAGGCCGGACTATCCATTGGTTGGGCAGTCGGATCTGACTACAAATGGTCGTGGTATCTGGTTGGGCTCTAACTTGAGCAAGTGTGGGTCGATTGATAACCTAATCGGTTTTTGTTACTTAATAACGTATCCAGTTAGGTAAAGTTGTTTGGGCTCAGTCGCTATCGCTAAATGGTGGTGGATGATGTTTTAACTATGGGAAGATGGGTTGGCCCATTTTACCACAGGCTGGATCTAGTCTAAGGGCTAGATTATGGGTTTTATAGTTTGAGTCTTCATAGAATGACTAATAAAGAGTTTATTTAGTCTTGATACTTAGGGTTTATAGGTACTTGATTGGCCCTAATGGTTTATCCAATTAGGATTAACACTTGAATCAACAATACTTTGTACTATTTATTTGCTAACTGATTTAATAATTTATATTCGAGGAATTTATTGAAAGATTGTTTATTGATTTTTTCAGGGAAAGAGAGTTACAAATCTCCTCCCTTAAGAAATTTTGTCCTCGAAATTTTAAGGAAATGAAGAGTGTACATCATTCCTAGAAAAGGTGGGGTATTTCGCCCTCATCTCATCTTTCCGCTCCCAGGTGGACTCTCCTGGGGAATGTTACCTCCATGCAACTCGAACGAAAGGGATAGTCTGATTGCACAGTTACTTCTCCCTGCGATCCAATATATCTACTGGCTACTCTAAATATGTAAGTCTAGGGCCTACCTCAAACTCGGAGTGATCCAGTATGTGACTAGGATCAGCAATGTACCTCCGAAGCTGGAAAACATGGAATATATTATGTACTCCTTCTAATTGGGGTGGTAGTGCAAGCCTATATGCAACCGTGCCAACTCTGGCTAATATCTCAAAGTTTCCAATATATCTCGGGCTAAGCTTTCCTTCTCGCCCAAATCTGATAGTGCCATGGATTGGGGAAATCTTCAAAAATACCAAGTCTCATGCTGCGGATTCCAGAGTCCTCCTGCTATTATCTGCCCAATGTTTCTGCCTGTCTTGGGCAACTCTAAGTCTATCTCTAATCTGCTTGACTTTATCTGCTACATCTACTATCATTTCAGGGCCAAGTAGTGCTCTCTCTCACCTACATCATCCCACGATAAGGTAATACGACATCGCCTACCATATAAGGCCTCAAATGGCGTCATACCATTGCTGGCCTGGTAGCTGTTGTTATAAGAAAACTCTACCAGGTGTAGATGGTCTTTTCAAGATCCTCTAAAGTCTAGGTCACAAGTCCTTAGAATATCCTCTAAAGTCTGGAAAGTCCTACCGGACTGCCCATCGGTCTGAGGATGGTATATCGTACTGAACTTCAACTGAGTCCCCAAACTCTCTTGCAAGCTTCTCCATAAATGTGAGGTGAATCTACTATCTCTATATGATACTATACTGACCAGTACCCCATGTATCCTCACTATTTGTCTCATGTGTTCCCACTTCCATTCTGGAAAGGGTAAAGGTTGTAGTAGTCCTCCGGGTCTCTGACGTTTCGCCTTTACTTGCTAGCACACTAAGCACCTTGAGACGAATCTAGCTACATCTATCTTCAGCCCATACTACCAAACATATTCTCTTAGATCTTTGTATATCTTTTTAGCTCCTGGATGCATATAATACTGAGATTAGTGGGCCTCCTACATGATTTTCTCTCTTAGACTTCTACTTCGTACACAAAGTATAGTTCCATATCTGAGTGTTCCATCCTCTGCAATACTGTACTCTTCAAGTAATCCTGCTTGCACATGTGCCCTGATACAGCGGAGACTCTCATCCTGAAATTGAGTCTCTTTAATTTTCTCTATGAGACTGAATTGGACTTGAAAATTCATCAACTGTTGCTCTATCCCTGGGATGATAACTTCTATTCCCAAACTCACTATATCTTCCAGAAGATATATGTCCATTGTCAAGTACATTGATGTGTTTGATAATAAATGAAAGAAATTGAAACTAGGTTTATACGAAACCCTTTCTTTGTTTACAAACAAGAAAAAGAAGTACAATTAATCCTATACGAGGATGTTAAGTACAAAAAATTGATTCTGGAGAAATATTGCTATAGGAGTCTGATCTGCGGTCGATCACTTTGTCCCTTGGACCACACGATGACGAAGAAATGCTGTAGAAGACGAAAAAGATGCTTCAAAGACTGCAGGAGGGGTTGAACTCTCGTTGCCAAAGTAGTCAATCAACGCTCTCTGGATATACTCTCTTTTCTTGAAAAATCTTCGACCTCGGACCTCCGTGGCCGGAGGTCTCTATTTATAGAGTTCAGCTACAGTCGGCGTAGAAACCGAACAGCGGAGAGAACTGCACCTTTTATGCGACGATTATAATAACTGCTACCCACGTATGAATGATCTCCTGAATTGGCATGTGACGCGTGTCCCATTATGAGGTAATACGTATAATCGCTTATCGAAGATCACGGCATGCAAGCCACGTAGATAACTGCCCCTTGCGTAGAGATGGTTGGCATAAAAGCCAAATAACTGTCTTGTAGGTGTAAAAGCCAAATAGCTGTTCTGATGGCATAAAAGCCAAGTAGGCGTAGAGGTCGGATAGTTGTCAAGTTGGCGTATAAGCCAAGTAGCTGTCATGTTGGCATAAAAGCCAAATAACGGTCATGTCGGCGTAGAAGCCGAATTATGCATAAAGCTTGATGTTGCATGGATAGGTAACCAGCATAAAGATAGCCAGTTATTCCTCCTTGACTGAGATCTTGAGCGTAATCTGGGCCGAATAGCCTTATCACGCGCCTTTGCAAATATAGCCTGAGTTGGCGTATTTCGAGGAGGTAGCATACAACATACTCCTATATTTGAAAATAGCCAGATCGGCGTATTTCAAGAAGATAGCGTACGGCGTGCTCCTATAGTTGAAAATAGCCTGGTTGGCATAATATGCGGGGATGGTGATGTGGACATATTAGCCCTAATTATATCTCACCCATAACCAAATCTCGTGCATTAAATGCAGAGATCTGCCCCCATCTCGCGCATTAACTGCAGAGACGTGCCTCGAGTTCTGTACGAAGAACAGCTTTTGACGTGGCGGTTGGTTTCGTCTCTTCCTGAGCGTAAAAGCTCATCTTTGCCTGTGTAAAATAGGCAACTTATTCCTTGAATGCGTAAACGGTGTCTTATATCAAGGGTTATGTCACTAGACGACAGTCTGGGGCTCTGTGCAGAATCATCATTACAGCCGTCCTCTCGATCACCGTGCAGTACTCTTCGTCAGGAGTCAGAGTTCTCTGCTTCACTGACAGGTTCATTCGAGGAATACGAAGAGTTCCTCGTACAACTTTCCGCTGCATTAAAAGCAGACAGGTTTTACGCCGAAATGGCGATGTAGCAAACTTTTTACGCCGAAGCAGTCTGAAAATACTGTATTACGCGGGTTGTTCTGGAGCTATGTTTTATGTTGAATAGCGTTGATGCTCTGCTGTACGCCAATGGCTCTGAAGTCATGTTTTACGCCACCCAGTACGGGAGCTCTGTTTTACACGGACTTCCTGCATGTTGAGGGTTTTACGCGTATGATTTCCCAGCGTATTTTTAATGCTTCTACAAGACCCCCTTCAAAGTTTTCAAATTCCTCGTAATTTGAAATACTTTGAATGAAGCATGAAACGGTCAAGTTTGATGGAATTTGGTGTGTTCTCCTCTGCCTATATAAAGGCATGCGAGTTAACCAGTTTTTCCTATACCTCCTTCACCACAAAGAGAGAGATCGTTGCCAAGCTTCGTCGGGTTGACTTGAGGAAGAAGAAGATCATGTTCTTCCAGCATGTAAGGAGCCGTAAAAAGAGGCATCTTCGAGCAAATATCCTTTGCAACGATGGATCATGGAAGGATATCATAGCTTCCTTTGCTCGGGATGATCAGCAATTTCATATGGCGATTCGTCCAAGAGAGAGGAAGGGTCGTATTGGACCACACAACTTGCAAGCTGTATTTTTTCCCATTGTCTTCCGGTATTGCGTTGGGTCTAAACCTCCAACACAAATCTAGGGCATGCCTGCCATGGCGCATGGAGGATGGACTTGCGAAATTAATACATGCCCAATTATGTATCCTCCCGTAATTAATCATTTTCTTGTTAATCGGCCGCAGAAGCCGATTAACTGCTGTAGAAGACGAAAAAGATCTACACCAATACGAGAACCTGGCACAGCAGATTCTTGGTGTGATCTTAAATGCAAATGAGGAAACCCTTTGTAGAAAAAAGGATTTTCATCATATGTAATCATGAAGATGAAAAACCCTTTGTAAACTGAATTTCCATCATATGTAATCATGATTAATAAAATTGTCTTCTTTTACGCATATGATGATTTGCCCTATTTGCTGTGAGGTAGTCTGAATAGTGCGCAGTTTCGGCACATCTGAATATTTTTACGCCGACTTCGATAAAAGAGTATCCGATCTTGTCCCGTTTTTTACGCGTAACAGAAGACGCATAGAAAGCTGCTTAGCATTTAAGTTGAAGATCCAAATTGTCATGCTATTTTGGACGAGGAGTAGCGTAGAATTCTGAACTGTCACTTCTCTGATACGAAGAATTCTTGTTCAGACCATCATCTTCAAGAATGGTTTCCCGAAAAACCCTTAAGAAAGGCGAGAAATTTCTTTCGACTAAGCCATACTTGAATTTTTTGTAAAATATTCTGATTGGACTTTGGATGAACTTCCAAATGGCCCAAGAAGAAGAGTCATCTTCAATGCTGAACTCTGTGTGTTTCAGGCACTTGGAATGTTTCATAGCCAAAAAAGAGCATCTTCTGCGTAAACCCTTGTAATTGGCCGTCTGTAGCTTTTAAGCATAGAATCGTAGATTTGTAGCCTCTGAGCGTAAAAAGCTTCCGAGCGTGAAATCATAGATTTGTAGCCTCTGAGCGTGAAATCATAGGTTTGTAGCCTCTCGAGCGTAAAAGCTCCTGAGCGTAAAAGCATCTGAGCGTAAAACCATAGACTTATAGCCTCTGAACATAAAACCGTAGATTTGTAGCCTCTGAGCGTAAAAACCTCCTTAGCGTAAAATCATAGATCTGCTCTGTGCGTAAATTCTGAATCCACTGACAGTCCGTCTTCCCTAAATGATAGGCTGACGTGGTCCCAAATCATAACAGAATATTAAATATCGAATTTGGTTAGGGATTCGAAGAGTTATCCGAACTCTATAAATAGTCCAAGGGCTGGAGAGAGAAAACTTTTATCTGTCTTCACAAAACCCTTGCTTTCCAAGAACCCTTCTTCTTCGTCTCTTTTTTGAGAACTCAGAATTGCCATGGCACCTAAACAGGCTTCCACTGCTAAGGGAAAGAATGTCGCTTCCTCTTCTCGCTCCTCTGCTCAAGCACGAGCAACTCCCATTAGGCTTAACGAGCCTCGATCGGAACGTAGCGCTCCGCCGTCGAGCTGTGCACCGGACATTACAGGTAAAGACTTCGGAAGAAAAAAATCCTTCGCACACGTTGTACGTGCACGCGCAAGGTCATCTTTTGTGCTGAGAGCCTCTTCGAGGAAGATGATGCACAGAGATGTTTTATTATTACGCGCACATTCCAAATGTGTCGGCGTAAAAACTCTAAATTTTTGCAGTCTGGCGTAAAAATTCAGACTGTCGAGATTTGGCGTATACTACAAACTTTGAGTTTTACGCGCTGTATATGAATACTGGCGTAAAAATTCAAATTTTGTCAATCTAGCGTAAAAGCTCAGACTGTTAGATACTGCCGACCTTGAGTTTTACGCAATGAAAAATAGTTTCCAACGTAAGACTCAATTTTTTGCAGTCTTGGCGTAGAAGCTCTGACTGATAATCTTTGGCGTAAAAGGCAAGAGTGTAGTGTCTAGTGTAAAAACTGACTTATTTTCTTGCATTTTGTAGTGGATTTGTAGATTTCTCCTTTGGCTGAAGTTATGGGCTCCGCTGCCGGGATGTTGTGCTCAAATTATCTGGAGGATTTGTCCCATGTGACATTTCCCCTTTTTGGAGCCAATTATCCTGAAGAAAGGGGAACCCTGATCGCATCTCAGGGAGAACGCATGCTGCTGAGTATGATCAGTGGGGAGCCCCTGACATACATAGACGGGACGGAGTATAAGAAACCTGGTTTCTTATTCGGGGATGTTATCGACAAACAATCCTATACCAAGCCCAAGAAGGAGGATTGGGTGTTTACTGCTGAGGGCACGGTGATGTATCTGCCCAGGATGCCCAGGGATTACCCTATCTCTGCGTTCTTCCACGCCACACATCCTAGGAAGATATCATGGACCCTGACTCCCGATCTTCAAGGCTGACCGAGGAAAATCTTATACAGCAATGAATACAAAGGGGGGGCCAATATGAGCCATCCCTTGGGCCCTGTTATGCCCTTTAGGGGATTACTACCGCGTAGTGTCCCGAGCGAGGACACTTCGCTGATCCAGCTTGTTCAGATGTCAACCTTCTGCAATGACTTTATGGGACAGGAAGGAATGTACCCCAGGGTCAACCCTCGGACCAGCGGATGGCTTAGTACGGGGAATCTTCGATGGGCCAGTTTGACTGCCTGGCCCTGAAACACTTCCAGACGGAGCTGGATAGTATTGGCTTATTCGCGGCTGTGAGCGCCACAAGTGTTGGGCTACCTGTCAACCCTAACTTGTTTTTAGCCTTGATGGAGCGATACAATTCGCTTACTAGGACTTTTGCCACTCCGCTGGGTGAGTTGGCTTAGCCCTTCATGAAATGACAGAGATTTCAAGGCTGCCAATGGGGGATGCTCCTTAGGAAGAGTACGTCCCTATAAACAAGGAATTGAGGGATACAAACCCTCGGTCAGTGGCAGTATACCAGGAGTTGATGTGCCACTATCTTGCCTATACCACTTTCTACAAGGAGCCTTCTGATTTGGCTCATATTAACAAGTGGACAACCTATCTTTTCTTCCACCAGGCCAGAAATGTTAAGCCAGACAAGGTGGTAGATAGCCGAGATAGGCCCTTGAACCTCCTAAGCATGCTCAATGCTGACACGGTCGATGACCTTATTGAAGATGCCGGGGTTTCAAATCATATTTTTGACGAGGAGATAGGGGGTTACCTGGCAGGCACAAAAGCCTTCAGTTATATGAGGCATTATCGCAAGCCTCTGTCAAGGGAAGCTCAACTTGCTGGCTTCCTTTCTGTCTGGCTTCGTCGCTGGGTAGTGCCTGGTATCGCGTCTACAGATCGCATCCATCACAATACCTTATGGCCTGCAGTGCGTTTAGTGTTCGGGGCAAGACTGGGCCTGATTCCTGCTTGGTATGTAGAATACAAGCAGGCCTGAGGGCCCTTACTGATGGGCTGCTCGCAGATGAGACGCAGCGTGTAGGATTTCCTAGAGTGGAATTACCCTTCCTATACCTGATGGGATGGTTAATCCTTCACAACACCAGGGTGATGTCTCCCGGTTTTGCCAGCGGTTCCGGAAATAACTTCTTGTTGAATTATAAGAATTTCTCTTGGAACGTGACGACTGTTATAGATTGCCGGCGGGCGTTAAATGTTGCCCACTGCTGGAAGCTCTTTTGTATCGTCCCTCCTGTACATATCAATCAACAGGGGATGAAACTTAAGGATGGGGGCCATGGGAGGACCATTCTTTCTCCTGAAGACTTCTACTGGTTGGTCTGTATTAGACCTTCCCATTTGCTGTACAGAAGCGACGACCACTGCTACTTGGAGCCTTATTTGCCCAATCGGTTCACCAGGCAGTTTGGGTACGACCAGTTGCATGTGGGGAATGCCATTACCATCTTCAAGTCCAAAGGTGGACTTATTGATGGAGCCAGAGGATGGCGGTACTTCATCACGGGCTGTACTGGTGCCACTTTTGCTGTGCCCGCGACTTCTCTCTCTCTATGGAGTTGCGCATCCTTCACTCATATGTGCAGTTCTATGCGTCCATAAATACCTTCCATCGTGATTTTGATGTGCATGAAAGTTTTAGGATACCCTCCCATAGTTCTACTGGAAGGGAGGAGATTCCGTCTGTTTTCTCGGATGAGAATGAAGACACCGCCGGGGCAGACGAGTTCTTGATGACAATACCGAGAGGCGTAGTAGCTCCGCCAGCAGAGCCTCTCATTATCCCCCAGAAACGGAAGGCTTCGACTCTGAAAGAGCCTTCCCCCCGCAAGAAGAGGATTGCAAGAGGTCCGAAAAGGGCTTCCACCAGGGAGGCTTCTAGGAGCGAGCCTGTCGTTTCCCCTGTTGGGGATGATTCTTTGATTAGAGGTCCTTCGCCTTTTAGAGAGGGAACCTCTATAGTTCCGACTGGCAGTGCCGGAGATTCTTTGCTCGAGATCGCTGCTACTACTGCTTCTGGTAGTGCTACGAGATCGCCTCAGAGGCTGGACATAATAAGATTTCATATAACTTTATCCAGACCAATAATGTGAGTAACCCCTACTTCGTTTGTAAGTATTTCCAGCGAGATTCCACCCGATGAGCCTCGAGTGGATCTTGGTGAAGACTGGGAAGACTACCCGCCAGTGTCAGTTGGTGCACCCTCTTCTCCAGGTATGACAGCTTGTCTAGCATCATTAAGAGATGATTTAGCTATTCAGGCTGCGGAAGCGACATATATACCATCGGCCATGGGTAAATGTTGTCTTTTACGCCTCTTTTAAGAAAATTAACATCTGGTTGATATTAACTTTCTCTCGTCTTCTTTTCAGGTAAAGACATCTCAGGGGAGGGCGGAGTTGACGCAACCTTTGACTTTGTTGCGGATCATGCCGATGAAACGGCGGCGCTCGACTTTGAAGGGGCATGTTTTGAAGCTGCCGATCCTTCATCCGCAACATTTTCGGGTGTCGTCTCGCCCACTGCAGTTCCGATATCTTCAGAGGAGGATGAGCCCATCATCGCGACTGTGCCTCCTTCGTTGAGTACACCAGCAACTTCAACCGTTGCTGGTGTTCATTCTTTTCTAGCGCCATCTGTAGAGGCAACGACCGTGGCAACATCCTCCGCAGTCATTCCTGGAAGAAGATTTCCCGGTATCGCAGCCACTCCTAGCGTACATCCGGTCTTCGATATGCTGATTGAACAATATACCAGCCTATTCTATCTCAGTTTAAAGAAGTTGATTTCCATGGTGCTAGAGAAGAACATGAGCTTTGATAATCTGCTGACGTCCTCCCAGCTTGCGATAGCGCCGATCAGAAATTTCAATAACGCTGGAAGAGCTGATGCGCTAGAGAAAATAGTTAATAGTTTAGAACAACCCATTAACGAATATTTGCAACTATCTCGAGGCAACGTCGATGAGATGATTCAGGCCGAGTACGACTCCTTGACTGCGAAGCTTGCTGAACAGATGGAATACTTAAATAAATCCACCTAGACACAGCAGCAGGAGATGGATGAAGAGCAGGCCGTCTTGGAGGAGGTTATTCCTCTTCTAACGAAGTGCAAGGCCGAACATGAGGGAAATGAAGCGAGGGTCCGCAAATTAGAAGCTAAACTCGCTCAGGCAAAGGAGTGGGCTCTCCAGTCATCGGTATGTCTAGATGTGTTGAAGGGCCGAATGGATACAGCTCAGCGGAACTTGGCACGTGCGGGAGACATCCGTGCCGGTTTTGTTAATGCTCAATCCGAACTATCCCTCTTGAGTGATGACGAGGCATGACTGGAGCGGGCCCGCGCTAATATCTTGGACTCCAGGAATGAAAGAATGATGGCTTTGGCGCAACAGATTCGTGATTTGACTGCTCCTCCCCAATGATGTACTTTTTTGCTTCTCTATGTAATTTGCTTTTCCCGGAGATAATGAAAAGACTTTATCTAACTTTGTGGACCCATCATTTTTGAATATAAATGATAGGCTAGGGTGAAAGTAATATCAGAGGTAATATGGACGTGATATACTTCCGGTAAGCTTCAGCTGGATATATATATATATATCTATTCAGAGGTTATATGGACATGATAGAATATGATCCAACTAATTTGTATACAAAACACTATCAGAGGTAATATGGATGTGATAGGTTTTGAAGTTTCAAATTAGTCAAACATATCTATTCAGAGGTCATAATAACATTATAGAATATGATATAACCAATCTTTGTACGTAGTATCGTCAGAATGAGATCTTCACCATACTCCGTTTAAGCAAGGGAGATTAAGCATAGTACTTCTTCAGGAATTTGTCGTTGATAGGAGCCATTATCAGATCTCCGTTAGGCTTGGCTAATCTGTAAGCGCCATTTGAAAACATCGTTTCAATCGCATAAGGGCCCTCCCATTTGGGCTGGAATTTACCCTTACTTTTGTGTGTAATGATCATTGGCCTCTTCACAACTAGAACTAGCTCGTCAACTTTGAACACTCTCTCCTTCACTTTTCGATTAAAAGCTCTGGAAATGCGTGCCTGGTAGAACGCAATACGCTGCTGAGCTTGAAGGCGTTTCTCGTCTAATCCTTCTAGCTCTTGAAGCCGTAGTCGATCATTATTTTCCTGAGTCAACTCATTAGCCACTGCTATTCTGAGTGATAGAATTTGGATTTCGATGGGGAGAACTGCTTCACACCCGTAGACTAATGAGAATGGGGTACAACCCGTCGGTGTTCGTATCATTGTGCGATATGCCTAGAGACATTCCCCCAGCTTCTCATTCCAATTTTTTTGTTCGAAGAAACGAACTTTTTCAAGAGTTTGATGATGGTTTTGTTGAAGGCTTCTGCCAAACCATTAGCAGCCGGATTGTATGCCGTAGAGGCCATATTTTGTATCCGATTCTTATCGCAAAATCAGTAAAATGCTTGGCTGATGAATTGAGGCCCATTGTCATGAATTATCCTTTGGGGTATCCCAAAGAGAGAAATGACATGATGCTTGATAAAGCTGATCACATTAGATGTATTTACCTCAGCAAGGGGGATCGCCTCCCGCCCATTTTGAGAAATAATCCGTAATGGCCAATATGAACCGATGTCCTCTAGAAGAAGACGGGTGAATAGGACCAATGATATCCATACCCCATGCTCCAAAAGGCCATGATGCAATCGTAGGATGTAAATGTTCAGAAGGCTGATGTATAAAATCTGCATGAACTTGACAGGCTTTGCATTGTCTTGCATATTTTACGGCATCTGCAATCATGGTAGGCCAGTAGTAGCCCATCCTCCTGATACGATCCTGTAACTTAGGACCGGGTTGAAATGCTTCACATACACCGTCGTGAGCTTCACGGGTAACCCGCTTTGCATCATCATCGGAAAGACATCGTAATAGCAGTCCATCTTATGTTCGACGATATAGACATTGTGAAGACGCATCAAAATAGAAGCGTAATGATCGTCTTTTGATGGATACTGCTTCTTTAGGATCCTCTGGTAAGATTCTGTATGACACGAAGTCTATAAAGGGACTTCTCCAGTCTCTCTTAGAAGGAACCGTGTTTACAGCGTAGCTGCGTTCTATGTGAAAGTTATTTTTCACACAGAATAAATCTCTGTTAAGAAGGATCACCGAATTCTGCCTTCTTACAGGAATAGCTAGATCTGCAGCTAGGCTGGCCAGGGCATCAGCTTCCAAATTTTAAGATCGAGGTACGTGCTCTAGAAAGAATTCTCTGAAAGACATGGCGATCTTGATCGTTTCTTGGTGATAAGGAATGAGGTCTGGATTGCAGACTTCATATATTCCTCTGACCTGATTGACGATCAGCTGAGAATCACCAAAAGCTTCCAGGTATTCAACATCCAATTCTTTAGCGATTTGAAGCCCGATTAGTAGGGCGTTATACTCTGCTACATTATTAGAGCAGGGTTCGCTAAGAGAATATGCTCGATAGATGACGAGTTTATCAGGAGTCACCAGGACAATTCCTACTCCTGAAACCATGTTTCCCCTGGGACCAGTCCTGGAGGCACCATCGAAGAATAGCTTCCATGTAACGTCTTCCATTACAGAATTACATCCTGCAACTTCGTCGGGAATGTCCTCGTATAGTTTAGAGGTTTCCGAAATCGGATGAGCAGCTAAGAAATCAGCCAAGACCTGACCTTTTATGGACTTCTGAGGGACATACACCATATCATACGGTGTTAATAACATCGCCCAAGTTGCGAGTCAGGAATTAAGAACACTCGGCTTGTTCATCAATACCCGAAGAGGATTGATTCTGGAGATGATATGAATAGTTTGGCCCGTGACGTAATGTCGCGTCTTCTGAATGGCGAACATTAGGGCCAAGCATTCTTTTTCCAATGGATTGTACCGGTGTTCAGCTCCGACCATCATCCTGCTTAAATAGTAGATAGCCTGTTCATGACCCTCATTGTTCTTTTGTGCGAGGAGAGCTCCTAAAGAATGATCCATTGCTCGAACATACAGTAAAAATGGTCTTCCTATGACGGGAGGCACCAGAACTGAAGGATTATTGAGGTAGCGTTTGATATCATTAAATGCTTGCTGACAGGCTTCGTCCCATACGAATGACACACATTTCTTCATCAGGCGAGAAAAAGGTTGACATCTCCCAGAGAGGTTGGATATGAATCTCCTGATATAAGCCAGACGACCTTGACATCCCCTGAGTTCCCTCAGATTACGGGGTGGTCGCATTTCTAAGATAGCCTTCACTTTATCAGGGTCCACTTGAATGCCTTTAGCGGTAATGACAAATCCCAGAAATTTGCCACTAGATACACCAAGAAAGGACTTTGTAGGATTCATTTTGAGTTGATTTTGGCGCATTAACTCGAATACTGTCTTCAAGTCTTGGATGTGATTATCTTTGAGGCGGCTTTTGACAACAATATCGTCTACGTAACATTCAACTGTTTTGCGTAAGTGCTCATGGAATATGTTACTCATAGCTCGTTGATACGTAAGGCATAACTATATAGCAATATACCCCCAATGGTGTCCGAAAGGCAGTATGCTTCTCATCTTCAGGATTCATCTTAATCTGATTATATCCTGAGAATCCGTCCATGAAAGACATGCGTTCAAAACCGCACGTGTTATCGATCATGACGTCTGTAATGGGAAGAGGGAACTCATCTTTAGGGCAGGCCGCATTCAGATCTCGGTAATCGATGCAAACACGCACTTTTCCGCTTTTCTTTATGACCGGGACAACATTAGCGACCCAGTCAGGATGTTGTTCTTCTCGGATGAACCAACAGGCTATTAGCTTCTTGATTTCAGCTTCAATGGCATCCATCATATTTGGGCAGAACCGGCGTTGGTGTTGCTTCACAGGCTTCGAATTGGGCCGTATGTTGAGTTTATGGGTAGCCACTTTTGGATCAAGACCTGGCATATCCTCATAATTTCATGCAAAGACATCGATATATTCTTTTATCAGCTAGATTATTTCTTCCCTTTCTTCTTCGGAAAGATTGTTACTGATAAATATTGGCTTTGGTGAAAGTTCATCCCCAATATTGATTTGGATAACTTTATCTTCAGTGGACGGTTCTCTCTGCTCGAACTGAAGTTCCCATTGTGTATCCATTTGCTGAGCCCAGGATTCATCTTCGAAAGGTTCAGATTCTTGTTTGTCTGCTTCGAGAGAATCTGTCAACACCATATTTACTGATAATGCTCGTTCGAGATCAGCATATGAGCCGGAGGACGATGAGCTATCTTGAGAAGAGGAAAAGGTATCCTCACTTGACTCAGAGTCATTGGAAGTTGCGAGATGTGTGGTATACCCTAACCCAAAATGAGTTCGTTGACAGTAGGGATCACCATGCAACGGTATTCTACCTTTCCCATAGTTGAGGTCTGGCTCTGACTTCAGATCATAACCCATACTTTGCATAATCTTCAAAGCTCGTAGGCTATATCTGTGAACTTGCATTTTCTCAGCATCAGACTCGTGAGAATCTTCTTGTACAATCGGTCTGTTGCGCATGCGACCGAAGACTATTGGGTGCTAATTGCTGCGAGTAGGCGGGATAATAAAGATAGAATCTTCATGTGGCCTATATGTCGTGATGGCATTAGATGTTGATGCCACTTCCCACGCATACAGATGATAGGAGTATATAGCTTCCAAGAACTTTTGTGCTATAGGTTCTATATCGTTATGGGGGGAGGATTCCCAATTTGGAATTTGAGCATCAGTATACTGGAAAAGAGAATCTTTATTATCGTCAGAAACTACGTTCCCGGTTGTATTTACATCAGTCGGCTGCTTGTCGCGCCTGAGGTTGATGACCAAAGGTGGAGGCTTCTGGTTCAAAGTGATCACTAGGGTGTCACTTCCTCCTCATAATTTGGTTTTGTTCAAGTGGATAGCCATAGGTTCCATGACTTTCGGACGGGTAGTCCGTCCTTTCACCTGGATCGACAGGGGTTGCTCAGCAGATGGATCTCCTGACTCCCGGTGGGATTCCTCTTATGTCTTACCTGACACCTCCTTCATGTAGTCTTGGGTGTACAACTTGGCATCGGAATAGTAGGACTCTACTCCTTTAAACGGGCTAAGGTCAACAAACTCTATTTTTACTGTTCCTTGGGCATCTACATATTTGAAGCATTGATGTAGAGTCGAAGGAACAATATTGTGATCGTGGATCCATGGTATGCCCAGCAGAATGTTGTAGGACACCTCCGAATCGATGACGTAGCATGTAGCCACTGATCTAAGGTCCCTAATCTGGATCCTCAGAAGAATCTTCCCCAACGGCTTACTTTTCCTGGCGTTGAAGCCCACGATTGTAGTGGTGGTGTAAGCCAGTTCGCTTGTAGGAATCCTCAGCGGTCTGAGCAGACTATGAGGGATAATGCTGATCGATGATCCCGGATCTATGTGAATTCGGTCTACCTCCATGGAACCGACGTATCCGGTATAATAGAGGGGCCTGTCATGCTTGTTATGTTTCAACAACATGTCCTCTTGAGTGAAAGTGATGTTAGGGACCACTTCGATCATACTATGGCATTGAGGACATGCCACAGGTTCTTTATCGGGGGACTTGAGCTGAGTCAAGCATACATCCGCCTGCATTAACGCTTCACTCAAGGCTTGACGAGTGTCTTTGGATAGCCTTAGGAGCTCTAAAATGGACAGTCTGGCCGGAGTATTAGCCAACTGGGCCAGGATGTCGAAGTTATATGATTTTTCTAAACCTTTGTTTTGAATATTCTTCAAAAGGTTTATCAAAACGCACTTCTTTTTGCTTGTCCTTGTCAGCCGAAGTTGGTCTATAAGGACCTGCCTCTGGTATGACAGGTTCAGGCTCTTGAAGTTTGGCATCAGAAGTATCTGCCGTTGCATCTTCCTGATTTCCCCCATAGTCCTTGAGGTAGACTTTGCCTGACCGAGTTCCGGTTGCCAAAGCTTCTTCATCTGATGTCGAGGATATTGCAACCATATGGCATGGTTTACGCCTTGAGCTCTTTTTAGACTTAGCCTTAGCAGCTTGAGTCTCTTCCTCAATCTCTGACACCAGAGCAGGATGAACCCACATAATCTCACCACGCTGGGTAGTTAGGGGTACCAGGTCATAATTTTGACCCCTGGCCGGAGGGAGATTAAAAATGTTCATCATCGTCCGAGGAATAGGTACAACACCATCCGGAACTTCTTGAGGAGGCAGATTGCCAAACTGGAGCGAGATCATGTTGGTAGTGACTGTCTTCTCGCTATTACGCAGATTGATGTCCTTAGCGTCGATCAACTCATGGATTTTCCTCTTTAGTACATAACACGCCTTTGTGGGATGATGTATGTACATATGGAAAATGCAGTACTTAGGGTTATTGGTACTGCCGACTTCATTAGGCCGCTCTACCTCGGGGAGGGTGAGCTTGCCGCTTTTGACTAGACAATCGAATATGCTTCGTCATCGTCAAAAGAATATTCTTCAATGGGCCGGGAAGTCCCAGGTTTCGTTTGTGTGGTTGCCGGAGTATGTTGCCTGGACGTATTGATTGCCAGAGCTTCTTTTCCTTTGGAACCACGAGGAGGGTCGCTATTGGAGGATAACCTCTTCCCTCTATCAGAAGTAGAGATCATGATTCCATTGTCACGCGCCTTCCGACTGTTGTCTTCAGCGGCTACCGCTGAGATGATAAACGAGGGCCAATCATGGAACTGATATGGTCCTGTGAGCACCGAGATCAGTGGAAGAAGGTTCTTTCTGCAAATGTCCAACAAGGCAGAATCTGGAACTCCGGAAGGCATCTGCAAAGTGGCCTAACGAAAATATTCAATAAAAGTATGAACGTTCTCTTTCTTCTTCTGCTTTACTTCGATGAGCGAGGACATAGACATGTCTATCCCTCCTTCATAGAATCGAGCGCATAACAGAGTTTTGAAATCTTCAAAGGAAGTAATGCAGTTGTCCGCAAGACTACGGTACCACTGATAGGCCACTCCAGACAGACAGCATTTAAAAACTCGAGTGAGAAGGGCGTCATTCCCTTGCAAAAACACTGTCATCATGTTAAAGTAGTTCATGTACTGGCTCGGTGACGTCTTTCCCTCAAACAAAACCATAGCCTGTGGTTTTTATTTTGGCGGGAAAGGGATCTCATCCCAGATAGCTGGGTATGGCTGGTTGATGCCCAACTTCTTGAGCTTATGCTTCACGACATCAAATTGGGCTTTCAATTCCCGCACTGCCTGCATCGGATCTTCAGCTGGGAGAGGGACCACAGAGTGGTAAGAGATCGGTTGTATTGTAACTCCAACATGAGGCAATACATTCTCCGAGTTAAGAAGTTGAGGAGCCGCTGACTCTTGATTTAGAACAGGCTCCTGGTTTGCGTTGGATGGAGGTAAGTCCACCCCCACACGTAGTTGAGTCAGAGGAACAGATGTTTGAGCTATTGCAGCTGCATGTTGAGTCACCATCATCTGACGCATACTCTCCATCATGGAATGCATCTCTTTGAGTGATGCTTCCAATACTGCGATGCGTTGGTCAGTACTTCCTGATGGGGAAGTCTCTTCGTGTTCATCTCCAATGGCGTAGACTCCCATTTCTCTGGATGTTATTGAAGGGTTAGTATAGATCTCTGTAGAGATTGAGTCTACACTTTCAACATCCGATTCGAAAAACTGGCAACCCCTAGTGTCGGAATCAGAAGAATATGAAGTCGAACGGGTGTTTCGAAACACACCAGCTTTAATATTCTCAAGGAGTCTGTCGAATCTCCTTTGGCTTGGAGTTCTAGAGGGATGACATCTTGAATTTGACCTTCCTCTAGTAATGTGTGAAGCCATATTCACTGATGCAAATGTAGGCTCTTCTTCCTGTAAAGACAAAGAGTAGTTCAACCGGTCGAAAACTGACCGTTTTGCCTCAGAGCAGCAGTAGTTAACTACAACTTTATAACTATTACAATAGTGCTCTATAGGGGGTGTAATAGACATGTTAGAAGATCCCCTGTCTTTACGCTTCTGGATCAGGAAATTATGCAAGTCAGGAGAATTAACAGGAGAAGAAGGAGAAGGCTTATTTTGCCTTTTTACATCAGTTGGGGTATGGAGATTGGGAATCATAACTCTCTCCCTGCCATAAGAATACAGCAGTTCTGCCATGTGAGTAGCGTACGATCCGTCATCCGTCTTGAGGAACGTATGTTCCTGTGAACCGGGTCTTCTTTACACCGAAATGTTTATTCTGGCATAATCTGGCGCTTTGCACAGGTTGGCGTAAAACTGAGGAAGTCCTCAATCGGCCGTCAGCATTCTGCGTAATCTGAAGAGCAGTCAGATTCTTCGCTTGATGGCATAAAAGTCGAGAGGTCGCGAAATCCGCCATTTGTTTTCCCTTGCGGTGATTGCAAGGACCATCTGCCTCATTGTAGAGAGGAGATGTACTTTTACGCGCAAGGCGCTTTTGGAATTTCTGAATTGGCGTTGAGGCCTTGTCAGAAATTTTTTCTGCCACGTCACAGACGGGAGATCAAGTTTTACGCGCAGGGCGCGGAGTAGACTTCTGGATTGGCACTAAGGCATTGCCAGAGGCTTTGTCTGCCACGTCACAGACGGGAGACAATTTTACGCGCGGGGCGCGCAGGTTGCGATGCTATAACCTTGTTGGTCGGAGTGAGGGAGTCCGCAGGAATGGTAGAGGATGTCCGGGGCATCCATACTTTACGCAATTTTCTGTTGTCTTGGACAAAGAGGGAATGAGAGCTACCCCCTGCTCGAAGCATGTCTTCGTAAGCCGATTGGTCGAATTGGACGACCAAGGTCTTCTTCGTTGATCCTACGGATACAACATAGTATTGAGCAATGGCTTTCTCATCAGATGAGAAAGTAGTCCCCAGCAGAGTCGCCATCTTATGTTTGATAATAAACGAAAGAAATTGAAACTAGGTTTATACGAAACCCTTTTTGTTTACAAACAAGAAAAAGAAGTAAAATTAATCCTATACGAGGATGTTAAGTACAAAAAATTAATTCTGGGAAAATATTGCTATAGGAGTTTGATCTGCGGTCGATCACTTTGTCCCATGGACCACACGATGACGAAGAAGTGTTGTAAAAGACGAAAAAGATGCTTCAAAGACTGCAGGAGGGGTTGAACTTTCGTTGCCAAAGTAGTCAATCAACACTCTCTGGATATACTCTCTTTTCTTGAAAAATCTTCGACCTCGGATCTCCGTGGCCAGAGGTATCTATTTATAGAGTTCAGCTACAGTCGGCATAGAAACCGAACAGCGGAGAGAGCTGCACCTTTTACGCGGCGATTATAATAACTGCTACCCACGTATAAATGATCTCCTGAATTGGCGTGTGATGCGTGTCCCATTATGAGATAATAGGTATAATCGCTTATCGAAAATCACGGCATGCAAGCCACGTAGATAACTGCCCCTTGCGTAGAGATGGTTGGGATAAAAGCCAAATAACTGTCTCGTAGGTGTAAAAGACAAATACCTGTTCTGATAGCATAAAAGCCAAGTAGGCGTAGAGGCCGGATAGTTTTCAAGTTGGCGTAGAAGCCAAGTAGCTATCATGTTGGCATAAAAGTCAAATAGCGGTCATGTTGGCGTAGAAGCCGAATTATGCATAAAGCTTGATGCGGTATGGATAGGTAACCAGCGTAAAGATAGCTAGTTATTCCTCCTTGACTGAGGTCTTGAGCGTAATCTGGGCCGAATAGCCTTATCACGCGCCTTTGCAAATATAGCCTGAGTTGGCGTATTTTGAGGAGGTAGCATACAGCGTACTCCTATATTTGAAAATAGCCAGATCGGCGTATTTCAAAGAGATAGCGTACGATGTGCTCCTATAGTTGAAAATAGCCTGGTTGGCGTAATATGCGGGGATGGTGATGTGGACGTATTAGCCCTAATTATAGCTCACCCAGGACCAAATCTCGTGTATTAAATGCAGAGATCTGCCCCCATCTCGCGCATTAACTGCAGAGACATGCCTCGAGTTCTGTACGAAGAACAGCTTTTGACGTGGCGGTTGGTTTCGTCTCTTCCTGAGCGTAAAAGCTCATCTTTGCCTGTGTAAAATAGGCAGTGTATTCCTTGAATGCGTAAACGACGTCTTATATCAAGGGTTATATCACTAGACGACAATTTTGGGCTCTGTGCAGAATCATCATTACAGCCGTCCTCTCGATCGCCGTGCAGTACTCTTTGTCAGGAGTCAGGTTCACTACTTCACTGACAGGTTCATTCGAGGAATACAAAGAGTTCCTCGTACAACTTTCCGCTGCATTAAAAGCAGACAGGTTTTATGCCAAAATGGCGATGTAGCAACCTTTTTACGCCGAAGTAGTCTGGAAATACTGCATTACGCGGGTTGTTCTGGAGCTATGTTTTTCGCTGAATAGCGTTGAAGCTCTGCTATATGCCAATGGCTCTGAAGTCATGTTTTATGACACCCAGTGCTGGAGCTCTGTTTTACGCGGACTTCCTGCATGTTGAGGGTTTTACGCGTATGATTCCCCAGCGTATTTTTTATGCTTCTACAATTGCTATTGGGTATCGACTAAGTGAATCAACTACTACATTAGCCTTCCTCGGATGGTACCGAAGAGTGATATCGAAGTACTTCAATAACTCCAACCACCTTCGCTGTCTTATATTTAACTCCTTCTGAGTAAAGACATATTTGAGACTTTTGTGGTCTGTAAAGATCTTGACCCTTTCTCCACAGAGTTAGTATTTCCAAAGCTTTAAGGCAAAGATGACCGCTGCAAGCTCCAGGTCATGTGTGGGGTAATTTTTTTTTATGAGACCTTAGTTGCCTAGAAGCATAAGCTATAACTCTCTTATTTTGCTTAAGTACACACCCCAAGACTTTACCAGTTGCATCACTATAATGGCGAATCCTCTGGATCTGAATGGTAAGGCCAAAATAGGATCGGTAGTTAATCTTCTATTTAATTCTTCAAAATATGTCTGGCCTGCTTTTGTCCATACAAACTCCTTGTTCTTTCTAGTGAGCTTGGTCATCTGTTTTGCAATTTTTTAAACTTTTGTACAAATTTTCGATAGTAGCCCGCTAATCCCAAGAAACTTCTAACTTTTGCTACCGAACTTGGAGTAGTCCATGATTCAACAGCTACAATTTTCTTCGGGTCAACTGTTATGCCATCCCCTGTTACCAAATGCCCCAATTTTTTTACTTTATCTAGGAAAAAATCATACTTAGAGAGTTTTTTGTACTACTTCTCTTTTTCTAAGTTTTTAGAACTACCCTCAGGTGCTCTTCATGTTCTTCCGGAGTCTTAGAGTATATCAAGATGTTAGCGATGAGAACTACTACAAATTTGTCCAAATATTGGTGAAAGACCTTGTTCATGAGGTTTATGAAGACTGCTGTGGCGTTGGTAAGTCCGAAAGGCATTACTAGGAACTCGTACTGCACCTAACTGGTATTGAAGGCCGTCTTCGGAATGTCCTGCTCTCTGACTTTAACTTGGTGATATTCCAACATCAAATCTATCTTGGAGAATACTTTTCCTCTACTCAATTGATCAAAAATTTCATCTATTCGGGGGCAGTGGATAGTTATTCTTGATTATGATATTATTCAAGGCCCGTTAGTCTATGCACATCCTAACAAGTCCCGTCCTTCTTGGGCACAAAGAGAACCGGCACTCCCCAAGGTGATGCACTGGCTATATTGATCGAGCACTCACAAGCATCTCTAACTATTACTATACCTCCATCGGTCATAATTCTGAAGGCCTTCTTCATGAACCCAGTGTCTAAGTTATTTCTAAGCATGGATTCTAAAGATAAAAAACTATGGGATGCGCCAGAATCAAACAATTCAGTAGCATGATATGAGTAAAGTAAGATAGAACCTGTGATGACATTAGCAGTTATGAGACTCATCTCACTGTTCTAGTATTCGTACCATGTATACGTGTATTATACATGTATAGCTCATTTATTGTTTAATTGCCTACTTTATGCTTTATGCCATTCACGCGTTGTTTATGTTATTTTTGTAAGTTTTTCCTTAGTTGCATGCTTTGTACCGTTGATCCCTTATTTTTCTTTGTGGGTGGCTGTCATGAACCCGGGTGAGAGGCATAGATTATGATCCTATGGCCTATAATTAATCCCTTGGCTATATAAGCAAATCATTTCTCTTTCCTTCACTTTTTTTTCCTTTTATTTCTCTTTCCTTCTTCAGCCTTCACCAAGAGCAGCCGAGCTTGATCTTGGCCGTGGGTAACCTGGGTAGTATTAGGCTAGAACTTGACCGTAGACAAGTACATCTTGCCAACCGAATGAACAACTATGGATCTTGCTTTGCTTCTTAGTATAAATTGTTTGATTACTTGATAGGTTTTATTTGCTTAACACTTAGAACCTTCATGATTTACAGTATGGATAACTTAGGTTTCATTTGCTTCATTGATGATTTTGATTTTTCTTGTATTGTTGCCTATGGAGCTCGAGAATAGTAAGTCGGAGAATACAAAGTTGACCTGAGAATGAATACAAAAAGTACGCAGGGAACCCTTGTCATATAAGCGAAGTTTCAATGAGCGCACTTGTCTGTGTTTCACAAATTCCTTAAAAATTGTGCCAATATATGTTGAGTACTCTGTGCGCAATTTTCTACTCCTATATACATTTTCTACTATGACAATTCCTTCAAAAGTACGCCAAACCTACTTGGCACACTTTTGAATGGGTCTGCAAGTCGTCATGAATGTACGCCACTGCTTGAATAGGCAAGTTGGCACACTTTGCAGATATTACAGAGTTGGGACCTTTTGGTGAACTTTCCTTACCGTCACACTTTGTCGCTTCTGGAGAATGGCGCACTTGTTGTGTGGCAAACTTTGTAGCATTCTCCAAAGAAGGCACACTTTCTAGCCTTTTGTATTAGTTAATGACTAAGCAATGACTTCTGACCATTCTCGAGAATTGTGTTCTGGACTACATAGTCGTCTTGACTGCTATGCCATATCTTGAAACTTGTGTTTCAACTTTTAGTAGACCTTTTTGCGCTTGTTTTGCACCAATGATAGATTATGTGCCAATCTCCTGGCTCACGCACTTCTATCATTGTGCACCAAGTTCCTAGATTACGTTTTAGTATAAAATGTGTGCCATCCTTGCTCGGAGCAATTTTGTATCAAAGTGCGCCAAAATAGCCCGGACTGTTGATTTGTGAGCCAGAACTGCCCGGGCTGTTGATTTGTGCACCAAAACTATTTTTGGCCATTTGTGCGCCATTACTCGTTTTAGCCATTTGTGCGCTCATAGTATTTTTGTCCCATTGCGTATGAATGTTATATTCTTGCCTGATTTTATACGCCAACCCTAAAATGATGTTTTATGTACCTGTATGCCAATGTCCTCTTTAATATGCATAACTCTTTATGATTCTCTGCTTCTCTTATTTTAGTTAATCCTGGATATTTCTTGAACATGACATTCTTGATATTGATCTTAATTTTCTGGCATGATCTAGTGATTGTACACTATAAATGAAATCCAAAATCTTGGCATGGAACTGATAATCCTGACTTGTACTGATATTCCTGATAGTGGCTCGACGTAGCGTACCCCTGACATGCTAGAATTGAATATGGATTATATTGACACTGTTAATCTTGAACTCTTGACACCTGACCTGTACTGTACTGATACTCCTGATAGTGGCTCGATGTAGCGCACCATCATGATACTCCTGATCCTGATACTTTTGATAGTGGCTCAACGTAGTGCACTCATGACTTAAAAATTCCTATAACTGTCCTAATCTAGGCTATTAGTAGCATCTGTATTACATGACCTGTATCCCTATGGTTGATTTTGATTGTACTCGTCAAGTTACTGTCTTGTCTTACATTATGTCTAAGGCAAATTCCTAAGCACTACGGTTAGGAATTCTTGATAACTTGTCTAGGCTAATAATTAGAATAAATGAATTAGTAGCATCTAGAGAGATTCCTGGCAACATGTAATCCCGGTATTCTTGCGACACCTGATGGATTTGGTGCTCTCCGTCGAGAGGGGCACACTTCCAACACGCTGTCGAGCATTGTATTTTCCAGAAAAAACTATTATACCTGATTTATTTTACTATGTATCCTGACGTCCGGATAACCCAGATAGTCTACAGGGCATGTGGCTGTATGGAATCTCAAACTGCATGTGTTAGTAACTGGGACTATGATAACCCTAGTTAGCTAATGAAAGCAAGCCGTTGGGCATGATTGGCCGTGATTGATTAATTTCCAGTCTAGTCTAGTTCCATCCTGATTTGCATTAGCAGCTGATCCAGAGCAGTAATTTAAGCATGACTCCAGATATTCTTGAATACTCCGGAATAGTTTAACTATTATTTTACATGTTGCACTTATTTAAATATTCTTTGTGCTATTTCTTATTAAAAAATTTTGTATGTTGGTTTTAGTTCATAAGTTTGGCTCCCTTGTGGTAATTGTTATTTTGGGGTCTGACCACACTAGTTTTGTATGGCCAGATTTTGGAGCAGGGCCGCGGAATCTCCTGTACTTTCCTCCTCAAGATGGTGCACCCGAGGAGCAACCGAGAATATGAGTTTCTTCTTCATCATCCACCTGATCTTGTACATTATTCTTTTGAGGTGTTTAGCTCATATTTTAGGACTTGACATTCTAGCCTGTGGGCCTACATATAAAGCATAATCTAGATTATAGCTAGAGTTAATCATGTAACATGGTACCCTTGCTAGTTCATCATTTTGTAACTAGTTTCATGATCATCTGTGTATGTATAGTTTGGAATGCCTTACTATTATATATTTGGTGATCGAATATCTTGTAACTTGTTGTATACCAGAGTACTGGCTTTGTCTGCCCGCGGTCTCCAGTATTCTGGTTCTGGGATGTGACACGGTTCAGGTGGTGGCCTATGCAGGTCTAAAAATTCAGAAGTTTGGGGGTTTTTATCGATGTTTAGATGTCTCAATCATGATACTCCTTGATCTCCTCCAGTGTCGAATCTATCTCCCTGAAATCCTGATTCAACATCTTCTTTGATCCTCGATCAATCATGTTTGTTCCTTTGATGATCCTGTGTCCTTTATCTTTCAATGACATTATTCCTGGTCCTTCTGATCATCCAGCCCGAGTTTCTCCAGTAGCAAGACAATATCCCGATGCCCAATAAATCCTTGAAGTTCAGTCTCAACATTCCGGGCCTGGGTCCTAAATAGCTCAAGAGGAGGAACCTCAGATCCAGCCAGTACCTCCTGTGCAACCAGTACCTGATACAGGAGGGGAAAACAGTATGCTCACCAATATCCTGAGGGAATTGTTAGCATCTAAAGGATGTCTAGAGGATATACTCACTCAGTAAGTACAAGAGGTTTTGGAAAGAGGCGGGCATCGTGCCCCAACTCGGCGAGCAACTTCAAATGCCTTAAACCTCGTATTTTTATGGAACTGAGGATGCGTAGCTTCGTGACACTGAAGCTATCCTAGAGGCAACATGTGTGCCTGTAAGAGAGCAAGTGTCAGTAGTTCGATTGTAGTTGTCAGACTTGGCCCGAGACTGGTGGGCAGCATAGATAATATCACTAATATTACCCGTCCCCTGGGCCGTACTCAGTAAAAGGTTTCAGGTCAGATACTTTGACGCGGTATCACGTTATGACTTACAACAATGATTTAATAACTTGAAGAATATGGGCAGGACTGTCGACGGCTATGCGGAAGAGTTCTACAGACTTAGTCGGTTTGCTCCTACCTTGGTGGCGACCGAATTAGACAGAACAAGGAGGTTCCATCAGGAACTTTACCTGGAGATCATATTGGCAGTGGAATAGCACGAGTTTCAGACTTTTGATGCTTTGTTAAGAGCATCAAGTAGGAATGAGTATACCTCCCAGAGAATCGTTGATAAAACTAGAGGATGAAAGAGGACCCGCACATCAGGAGGTTCTTACTCCAGTCTTCAGCACCAACCTCGATAGTTAGGGCTTTAACCATTGGATATCCGAGGAGGCCGGTATCAATAGCCTCAATCTAGTAAACAGTACCGACCCGACCTCAGCAGCAGAGGACATCATCTTCAGCCGGGTGTTCTCATTGTAGGAAATCTCGGCATGTATTTTTACAGTGCCGTAGAGCACAAGGATTGTGTTTAGCCGGTGGAGCTCCAGGACACAGAGTAGAATCTTGCCCACTTAGAGCCAGTTCATTATCGCCTTCTCTGGTAGGAACACAATATAGGGCTCCAGTGCCGATTCAGCAACACCAGGGTCAGAGGCCTTTGTCGACCCAATCTTAAGTATTCCAGCATCAAAGGCCATAGCAGTATGCGTAGGCCTAAGCTCAAGTACAAGCCAGGCAATGAGATCCACAGTAGAGGACGAACACTGAGAGGACGAGGCCAGGCTATGACACACCGTGGAAGAGCAGTTACCTTTAGGTGAGGTGGTGGAAGGTACCATTCTCGTAAACTCTCATTCATCTTCAGTATTTTTTGATTCAGGTGCATCACATTCTTTTGTATCTGCACGATTTGCGATATGAGTTAGGTTGGAACCTGAATCATTATCAATAAGACTCAATATACTTAATGGTAATGGTATCGTGGTAGTAGATATAGTTTATAGCTCGTGTCGAGTCGTAGTCTGCGGGTGAGAGTTTTCCGATAGATTGATAGAATTTCCTATGGAAGATTATGATGTCGTCCTAGGAATGGATTGCTTGAGTGCCCGATACGTGATAGTAGATTGCCATGATGGCAAGGTTATCTTTCATATTGCCGGAGTAGAAGAATTCTCATTTTCTAGAGGAGAGATCGAGTCTCCGTCAGCAATCATGAGAATGGCAGTAGCAGAAGGAGTACAATTCCCCAGAGTGGTTGATGTATTCCTAGATGTATTCCTAGAAGAACTTCCAGGCATGCCACCAGAAAGAGAGATTGATTTTACCATCGATCTACTTCCAAGAATGGCATCCGTGTCAGAGAGAGTCTACAGGATAGGACCATCAGAGTTGGAAGTCTTGTACTGAATGATTGAAGAATTAAGAACCAAGGAATTCATTTATGCTAGTGGATCACCTTGGGGATCCCTAATGCTTCTAGTTAAAAAGAAGGATGGAATGTCGCTATTGTGTATTGATTATCGTACCCTCAATACGGTAACTATCAAGAATAAGTATCCCTTGCCAAGGATCGATGACTTGTTCGATCAGCTTAGTGGAGCAACAGTATTTTTCAAGATTAATTTATGGTCAGGATATCATCAGATCATAGTTAGATATGGACATTGAGAATTTCTAATGATGTCCTTTGGAGCAACCAATATACCAGTAGTATTTATAGATCTCATGAATCGTATTTTTATGCCATACTTGGACAAGTTCATGATTGTGTTCATCGATGATATCTTGGTTTACAATCGAAGTAAGAAGAGCACGAGCAGCATCTTCGTACGATTCTTCAAATCCTTATAGAGCATAAGTTATATAACAAGTACAGTAAGTGCGAGTTCTGGCTTGATCGCATTTCATACTTGGAGAATATTATTGCAAAAGATGGATTAGAAGTGGATCCCTAGAAGATAGAAGTCGTTGAGACATGGCCAGTACCTAGAACCGTTGCAGAAGTTCATAGTTTTCTGGGACTAGCAGGATATTATCAAAGATTTGTGTCAGACTTTGCTAGAATTTCTGCACCTTTGACACAATTGACTCTTAAGGATATGCGCTTTGATTGGACAGATGAATGTCAAACCTCCTTCGAGAAGCTCAAGCAGAAGTTGATTACGACACCATTTTTGACGCTTCCAGATGGGACAGGTAGTTTTACCGTATATTACGATGTGTCAGGAAAATGACTAGAGTGTGTTCTTATACATCATGGTAAGGTTATAGCTTATGCATCTCGGCAGCTTCGAGATTATGAGAAGAATTATCCAACGCACAATTTTAAGTTAGCATGAGTTGTCTTTGCTCTCAAACTTTGGAGGCATTACCTATATGGAGATCGAATAGAGATTTATACTGATCACAAGAGTTTGAAGTACATCTTTACCCAGAAGGATATCAACATGCGACAGAAAAGATGGCTAGAGTTGAGTATCTACCTAGGAAGGCCAATATCACAGCGGATGCCTTGAGCAGGAGAGCAAGAGCTTATTTTCTAACAGCACAACGAGAGATTTTAAAATATCTTTAGGATATGGATATAGAAGTAGTGTTTTTCGGCAACACAGTATTGATGACTAGTCTACAAGTTTAATCCAATATAGTGGAAATGATCAGAGCAGCACAGTCAACAGATGTCAAGCTTCAACGACTTAGGGCAGGGTGTGAGGCAAGACGTAGACTAGAACTAAGCATTCACTGTGATGGGATACTCCATTTTAGGAATCATCTTTGTGTACTAAGTGGAGATATCCATCAAGAGATCATGTCAGAAGCCTACAGTTCTCAGTATTCCATTCATCCAGGAGGAACGAAGATGTACAGAGATATTCGTCAGCATTTCTGGTGGAATGGAATAAAGAGGCAGATAGCACGGTTTGTCTCCCGATGTTTGGTTTGTCAGCAAGTTAAAGCTGAGCACCAAAGACCTGCAGGAGTTATTCAACCTTTACCAATTCTGGAATGGAGGTGGGACCATATCACCATGGATTTTGTGACCGGTCTTCCTAGATCCCCAGCTGACAGAGGTACAATTTGGGTAATAGCATATCGATTCACAAATGTTGCTCACTTTTTTTCTTCAGAGTGAGACAGTCTACAGAACAATTGGCTCGGATGTACCTGAATCAGATTATCAGACTTCATGGAGTGCCAGTCAGCATCGTATTGGATAGAGATTCCATATTTATATCTCATTTTTGGCAGAGTCTAGAACAGAGTCTAGGTACCCGTCTGAAGTTCAGTACAGCTTATCACCCACAGACCAATGGTCAGTCAGAACGTATGATCCAGACTCTAGAAGATATGTTTCGATCATGTATCCTTGGCTTTGGTGGTTCATGGGAGAATCATTGGCACTTGGTCAAATTCTCTTACAACAATAGTTTCTAGGCAAGTATCCATATGGCACCCTTCGAGGCACTGTATGATAGAAAGTGCAGATCTCCTATAGCTTAGGATGACATTGGCGAGAGGCAATTGCTTGCTCCCGAGATGATAGTCCAGACAGTTGAGGTAGTCAAACAAGTCCGGAAGCATCTTAAGGTGGCCTCAAGACCATGTATTCCTACAAATTTTGCCTATCCGAGGGGTCATTAGATTTGGTGTGCGGGGAAAGCTTAGCCCACGGTACATAGGTCCGTTCGATATTCTCGAGTGAGTAAGAGATGTTTTCTATCGTCTTGCTCTTTCGTCGTCACTTCGCGAGATACATAATATTTTTCATGTATCCTAGTTACGACGATATATACCAGATTCAAGTCATGCTCTGGATCATTCGAAATTGGTCGTTGGTACCTACCTTTTGTATGAGGAGAGGCATGTATCCATTTTGGACCGGAGAGAGAAGATTCTCAAGAACCGGACTATTCGGTTAGTCCGAGTTGCTTGGGGGCATAACTCCCCGGAGGAGTCAACTGGGGAGCGAGATGATGATATCCGTGCTCGATACCCATATTTATTTGATTCGTGAGGTATACTTGATCGTATATCTTGTACCTTGATCTTATCTTGTGCATGCTTATCTTGTTCTAGGATTGTACTTGATTCCTATATACCCTTGCTTGCATGTCCCCAAAGGTTTTTTGCTAGACCCTGTGCCTTATTGAAATTTTGAGGACAAAATTTTCTAAGGAGGAGAGAGTTGTGAGACTCGTCTCACTGTTCTAGTATTCGTATCCGGTATATGCGTATTATACATGTATAGCTCATCTATTGTTTAATTGCTTACTTTATGCTTTATGTCATTCATGCATTGTTTAGGTTATTTTTGTAAGTTTTTTCTTAGTTGCATGCTTTGGACCGTTGTTTTCTTTGTTTTCATGGTGGGTGACTGTGATGAACCCGGGTGAGAGGCATGGATTATGATCCTATGGCCTATAATCAATCTCTTGGCTATATAAGCAAATTATTTATCTTTCCTTCACTTTTTCTTTCCTTTTTTTCTCTTTCCTTCTTCATACTTCACTGAGAGCAACTGAACTTGGCCTTGGCCAAGGGTAACCTGGGTAGTATTAGGCTTAAACTTGACCATAGGAAAGTACATCTTGCCAACCAAAGGAACCACCATGGATCTTGCTTTGTTTCTTAGTATAACTTGTTTGATTACTTGATAGGTTTCATTTGCTTAGCACTTATAGCCTTCATGATTTACAGTATGGATAACTTAGGTTTCTTTTGCTAAGTTCCAGCTTGATACTTAGAACTTGCTTCATTGATGATTTTGATTTTTCTTGTATTGTTGCTCATGGAACCCGAGAACAAGTCGAAGAATACAAAGTTGGTCTGAGAATGTATACAAAAAGTACGCAGGAAACTCTTGTCGTATAGGCAAAGTTCCAATGAGCGCATTTCTGTGTGTTTCATAAATTTCTTAGAAAGTGCACGAATATATGTTGAGTACTATGTGCGCACTTTTCTACTCCTACGTACATTTTGGAATATGGTAATTGCTTCAAAAGTACGCCAATCCTACTTGGCATACTTTTGAATGGGTCTGCAAGTCATCAAGAATGTACCCTACTGCTTAAATAGGCAAATTGGCGCACTTTGCAGATATTGAAGAGTTGACGCACTTTGGTGAACTTTCTTTACCGGCGTACTTTGTCGCTTCTGGAGAATGACGTACTTTACTGTGTGGCGCACTTTGTAGCATTCTCCAGAGATGGCGCACTTTGTAGCCTTTCGTATTACTTAATGACTAAGCAATAACTTCTGACCATTCTCAAGAATTATGTTCTCGACTTCAGAGTCGTCTCGACTGTTGTGCCATATCTTAGAACTTATATTTTGTCTTTTAGTAGACATTATTGCGCTTGTTTGTGTGCAAATAATAAATTATGCGCCGAGCTCCTGGCTCACACACTTCTATCATTGGGTGCCAAGGTCCTTGAGTGCGCTTTAGAATGAAATGTGTGCCATCCTTTCTCGGAGCACTTTTGTATCAAAGTAGGCCAGAACTGCCCAGACTGTTGATTTGTGCGCCAGAACTTTTAGGACTATTGATTTGTGCACCAAAATTATTTATGGTCATTTGTGCGCCACAACAGTTTTTGGCCATTTGTGTGCCAAAACAGTTTTTGGCCATTTGTGCGCCAATAATAGTTTTGGCCATTTGTGCGCCAATAGTAGTTTTTTGCCCATTGTGCGCGAATGTTATATCATTTCCCACTTTTCTTCATGACTGGGACAACATTGGCGATCCAGTCAGGATGTTGTTCTTCTCGGATGAAGCCGCAGGCTATCAACTTCTTGATTTCGGCTTCGATGGCGTCCATCATGTCCGGGCGGAACCGGCATTGATGCTGCTTCACAGGCTTCAAATTGGGCAATATATTGAGTTTATGAGTAGCCACTTTTGGATCAAGACCTGGCATATCCTCATAATTTCATGCAAAGACGTCGATATATTCCTTTATCAGCTGGATTATTTCTTTCCTTTCTTCTTCAGAAAGATTCTTACTGATAAATATCGGCTTTGGCGAAAGTTTATCCCCAACATCAATCTGGATAACTTTATCTTCAGTGGGAGGTTCTCTCTGCTCGAACCGGAGTTCCCACTGTGTATCCATTTGCTGAGCCCAAGAGTCGTTCTCAAACGGTTCAGATTCTTGTTCGTCTGCTTCGAAGGAATCTGTCAATACCGTATTTACTGATAATGCTCGTTCGAGAGCATCACATGAGCCGGAGGGCGACGAGCCATCTTGAGAAGAGGAAAAGATATCCTCATTTGACTCAGAAGTTGCAAGGGAGGTGGTATATCCTAACCCGAAACGAATTCGTTGACAGTAGGGATCACCGTGCAACGGTATTCGTCTGCCTTTCCCGTAGTTGAGGCCTGGTTCCAGCTTCAAGTCATAACCCATACTTTGCATAATCTTCAAAGCTTGCGGGCTATATCTGTGAACCTGCATTTTACCAGCATCGTCATCGGGAGAATCCTCTAGTACAGTCGATTTATTGTGCATGCGACCGAAGACTATTGGACGCTGACTGCTGTGAGTAGGAGGGACAATGAAGATAGAATCCTCATGTGGCCCATATGTCGTGATGACATTAGATGATGACGCTACTTCCCACACATACGGATGATAGGAATCTATAGCTTCCAAGAATTTTTGTGCTATAGGTTCTATATCATCATGGGGAGATGATTCCTGATTTAGAATTTGAGCGTCAATATACTGAAAAAGAGGATCTTTATTATCATCGGAAACCACGTTCCTGGTTATATTTACATCAGCCGGCTGCTTGCTGCGCCGAAGGTTGATGACCAAGGGTGGAGGCTTCTGGTTCAAAGTTATCACTAGAGGATCACCTCCTTTTCCTGACCTGGTTTGGTTCAGGTGGATAGCCATGGGCTCCATGACTTTCGGACGAGTAGTTCGCCCTTTCACCTTGATTGACAGAGGTTGTTTGGCTCCCGGTGGGATTCCTCTTCTGTCTCGCCTTACACCTCCTCCATGTAGTCTTGAGTGTATAACATGGCATCAGACTAGTAGGATTCCACTCCTTTAAACGGGTTAAGGTCTACAAACTCCATTTGTACTATTCCTTGGACATCTACATATTTAAAGCATTTATGTATAGTCGAAGGAACGATGTTGTGGTCATGGATCCACGGTCTGCCCAGCAGAATATTGTAGGACACCTCTGAATCAATGACATAGCATGTAGCCACTGATCTGAGGTCGCCAATCTGGATCCTCAGACAAATTTTCCCCAACGGCTTACTTTTCCTGACGTTGAAATCCACGATTGTAGTGGTGGTGTAAGCCAATTCGCTGGTAGGAATCCTCAGCGGTCTGAGCAGACTATGAGGAATGATGCTGATCGATAATCCCGGATCTATGTGAATCCGGTCAACCTCCATGGAACCGACGTATCCGGTGAAATAGAGGGGTCTGTCATGCCGGTTATGTTTTAACAGCATGTCATCTTGGGTGAAAGTTATATTTGGGACCACCTCCATCACACTATGGCATTGAGGACATGCCACAGGTTCTTCATCAGGGGACTTGAGCTGGATCAAATATGCATCCGCCTGCATTAATGCTTCACTCAGGGCTTGACGAGTGTCTTTAGAGGGCCTGAGTAGTTCAAAAATGGATAACCTGGATGGTGTATTAGCCAATTGGGCCAGGATGTCGAAGTTATATGTCTTCTCTAAACCTTTGTTTTGAATGTTTTTCAAAGGTTTATCAAAGCACACTTCTTTTTGCTTTCCCTTGTTCGCCGAAGTTGGTCTCGAAGGACCGGCCTCTGGTATGGCGGGTTCCGGTTCTGAAGGCTTGGCAGCTGAAGCATCTGCCGATGCATCTTCCTGACTTGCTCCATAGTCCTTGAGGTAAGCTTTCCCTGAACGGGTTCCAATAGCCAGATCCTCTTTTTCTGATGCCGAGGACACCGTAACCATGTGACATGGTTTACGCTTCGAGTTCTTCTTAGACTTAGCCTTAGCAGCTTTAGTCTCTTCCTCGATCTCTGACACCAGATCTAGATGAACCCACATAATCTCGCCCCGCTGGGTAGTTAGGGTTACCAGGTCATGATTTTGACCCCTGGCTGGAGGGAGATTAACGATGTTCATCGTTGTCCGGGAAATAGGTACAACACCGTACGGAACTTCTTGTGGAGGCAGATCGCCAAATTGAAGAGAGATCATGTTGGTTGTGACCGTCTTCTCGCTGTTGCGCAGAGTGATGGCCTTAGCATCGATTAGCTCCTGGATCTTCCTCTTCAGTACATAACACGCCCTTGTGGGGTGGTGTATGTACCTATGGAAGATGCAGTACTTGGGGTTATTGGTACTGCCGACTTCATTAGGCCGCTTTACCTCTAGGAGGGTAATCTTGCCACTTTTTACTAGACACTCGAATATGCTCGGAATGTCGTCATCGTCAAAAGAGTACACTACAATGGGCCTGGAAGTCCCAGGTTTCGTCTGTGTGGTTGTCGCAGTCTTTTGCCTGGACGTATTGATCGCCAGAGCTTCTTTTCCTTTGGAACCACGGGGATGGTCGCTGTTGGAGGATGACCTCTTGCCTCTATCAGAGGCAGATATCATAATTCCATTATCGCGCGCCTTCCGACTGTTGTCCTCAGCGGCAACCGCTGAGATGATGAACGAGGGCCAATCATGGAACTGATATGGTCCTGTGAACACCGAGATCACCGGAAGAAGATTCTTCCTGCAAATATCCACTAATGCCGAGTCTAGAACTCCGGGAGGCATTTGCAAAGTGGCTTGACGAAAACGTTCGATGAAAGTGCGAACGTTTTCTTTTTCCTTCTGCTTCACTTCGATGAGAGAGGACATTGACATGTCCATCCCTCCTTCATAGAATCGCACGAAGAACAAAGTTTTGAAATCTTCAAAGGAAGTAATGCAGTTATCCGCAAGACTACGGTACCACTGATAAGCCACTCCCGAGAGACAGCCCTTGAACACCCGAGTGAGGAGGGCGTCATTCCCTTGAAATAACACCGTCATCATACTGAAGTAGTTCATGTACTGACTCGGTGATTGTCACGCCCCGATCCCGAAAGGGTCAATCGCCCTCGCTGGATCCTTCACGGAACCGATTCGTCCTCGCTGGGGCGTGATGCCGTACGAGCCTGGAGTTGCGCTCGTACAAGGCAAGAACTTGTAGTTATAGGAACCCACTTTGAAACACAATTTAGAAAACACATTCACAGATAATTGAACACAAGTGCAGGAAGAAAATATGCTTTTTCATTGATAATTCAGAGTAATTTACATAGAGTCTACATTGATGCGCCTTCTCGGCTACTTGAATTACATTAGAAAAGATAACTCAAAATGCAGGGCGCGCTCCATCAGATAGTCCCCGTCGTCCATACATTACGCCCTTGTATAGGTTGAAAGTCCAAGCCTCCAAAATGATCTGACTTCAACTATACTTTAAAATAGAGGTGCTCCTAACGCCTCTTCGTCTATCCACTAGCGTTGCACCGTCTGAGTGCCTGAAATAGTTGCCCACAACGTGGGTCAGTACTCAACTTGTACTGGTGAGCGGGATGAATCCCACTCGACTAAATCGACACTAGCTTATTAGGGGCGAGCATGCATTAAGATTACTTCTATAAAGAAGCAAGTGAATTCAATTCATATCAGTTGCATGTTTTGATAGAAATGAAAATAGCATTGAATCCAACCAGTGCATCGATTGCTTACTCAACCGATGCACGCCTTCCCTGCAACGAAACACAAGTATACTTACCATCTGCAAAAGACAATAAATTAGCATGTGTTCTATTCTATGCGGTCATTGGTGTGATCGACACCTTAGGGACTTATTCCAAGCATTAACGGCGTGCCCTATCAGCCCGGGTAGCAAGCCCCGCTGGAGGTCCCGCAATGCATCGTGACGAACACGAATCAATATTTCCCTCCGGATCGATACGGTTCCAGTGCCCCGGAAAGCCGTTTCGAGGAAATGATAAACCTTGTGCACAAGTTGTCCCAGACCATGCAAATGCATGAACATTTTATATCTCACACAATGCATCGAATTAAACAGATGAAGTAAAGCAGCAATATATATATATCTTATGCAACAGTTCATATTTTCTCAATGCGGTGTTCCGATTTTGATATCCCATGGGTCCAAACTCTATCCGAGGCACCAGGCCGTAACCAACAACCAAATTCCCATTCCAACCAACTGAATTTATAAGGTGTGCAAGCATATAGTAAAATTAGTCTACAATTCCCATGTTCCTTTCTTAGTGGCTGGCATGCATTGTGGCTAAGCATTTCCTAGGCGTCCAACCGGGCATCATCGAGTGAACGTTTGAAACATTAGAGATGTTGGCGTGAAGAAGTAGGAAAGAAGGGACCAAACCACTCACTGGTTAAGGAAAAAGTTGCTGAAACAAGGAATCCCGCCTAGCGACGATCAAACGTCAGTTACGCGGACCTGCAACAGCACGAGCACCGAGTTAGAATTCTTGTCTATCCTTCCTTGCCGAACTCCCCAAAATTCAAGCTCCAATCAATAAAACCAACAGCGAAAACCAAGCAACTCGAAAGCAACACCAAATCAAATCCCAAAGCGGCAATCAAGAAAACCAAGCAACCAAACACGAAAACTATTGGACTCGTTTCAATAGAGGCCTTTCCATGAGTTGGAAAGGATCATCGCATTTCGTCCGTGGCAATAAGATGCCGAAGATCTAAGCATACTCTGACGGACTAGCCACAAGCCCAATTATATAGTGCACATCCCGGTCGGATCGGAATTTGAGGCACTACATAATATACCACTAAGAAAAAGTTTCGTCCCGAAACTTAAGAACAAGGCCCTACCTCCGACTGAATGAACAACGAAGGATATTTCTCCTTCATCTCTGATTCATCTCCCAGGTTGATTCCCCAACTGAATGGTTCCGCCACAGCACGCGAACCAAGGACATCGTACGGTTGCGAAGTACTTTTTCCTTACGATCCAGAATCTGCACCGGCTCTTCTGAGTATGATAAATCTGTGCGCAGTTCCAATTGTTCGAAGCTAACCACATGACTCGGGTCATGCACATACTTCCGCAGTTGAGAAACATGGAATACATCATGCACTTCAGCCAAGGCGGGAGGTAGTGCAATCCGGTATGCCACAGCTGCCACTCGTTCCAGAATCTCGAAGGGGCCGACAAACCTGGGACTCAGTTTGCCCTTCACGCCGAAACGCATCACCCCACGCATCGGCGTCACTTTCAAGAATACATGATCCCCGACCATGAACTCCAAAGGTCTACGATGAGCATCGGCATAACTTTTCTGTCGGCTCTGCGCCGTGCGGAGTCTTTCCCGAATCAAGCGAACTTTCTCAACTGCCTGTTCTACCAGCTCTGGCCCGAGTACTTGCCGCTCGCCGACTTCGTCCCAACAAATTGGAGATCGACACTTGCGCCCATAAAGTGCTTCGTACGGTGCCATCTGGATGCTCGATTGGTAGCTGTTGTTGTACGCAAACTCCGCCAACGTGAGATGCGTGTCCCAACTAGTCTTCAAATCGATTGCACACAGCCGTAACATATCTTCAAGTATCTGATTTGTCCTTTCCGTCTGGCCATAAGTCTGGGGGTGGTATGCAGTACTGAGCTGTAGCTTGGTTCCCAAAGCAGACTGTAGGCTTGTCCAAAAACGAGATAAGAAGCGTCTGTCACGGTCAGAGACGATTGAGGCAGGTACTCCGTGTAATCGAACAATCTCGTCTATGTAAATCTGTGCTAACCGATCGACGCTCCAAGTGACTTTTATAGGAAGAAAGTGGGCTGATTTGGTCAAACGATCAACTATGACCCAAATCGCATCATGCCCCCGTGGCGTCTTCGAAAATTCCACAATGAAATCCATAGTGATGTTGTCCCACTTCCACTCAGGAATAGCGAGGTTCTGCAGCTCCCCGCCGGGCCTCTGATGTTCAGCTTTCACCTGTTGACAGGCCATGCACTGTGACACAAAGGTCGCCACATCCCGCTTCATACCTTGCCACCTGAAGGTTCTGCGTAAGTCCATGTACATCTTAGTGCTCCCCGGATGTAAGGAATACTTCGCATAGTGTGCTTCCGCCATAATTTTCCTTCGGAGTTCTGGGTCGTTAGGAACACATAGCCTTCCTTTCATTTGTAAGGTCCCATCTTCGTCTGCCACAAAGTCAGACGTCTTCCCCGCCGAAATCAGTCCGCGTGCCTTCGCTAGGAACTGATCGCCCTCCTGAGCTGATTTGATTCTATCACGCAGACTTGGTTCAAGATGGAGTGATGCCAGCTGCACTCCTTGATGCTGAACACGAAGCTCGATGCCCATCGCCTCAAGATCTCGAAGTAAATGGTTGTTTATGGATAACGAGCCCACGTACTTCCGACTCAGAGCATCAGCAACGACGTTTCCCTTGCCCGGTGTGTAAGCGATCGTCAAATCATAGTCCTTAATCAGTTCTAGCCAACGCCGCTGTCGGAGGTTCAGTTCTCGTTGTGTGAATAGATACTTGAGGCTCTTGTGATCTGTGAAGATTTTGCAAGCAACACCATAAAGATAATGCCTCCACAACTTCAGTGCAAATACAATTGCCGCCAATTCTAAGTCGTGCGTCGGGTAGTTCTTCTCGTGCGGCTTCAGTTGCCTGGAGGCGTACGATATTACCTTATCCCTCTGCATGAGCACACATCCCAAACCGAGTCCTGATGCATCACTGTATATTGAAACTCCTCTACCCCATCTGGAAGAGCAAGGATCGGAGCTGAAACAAGACGCTGCTTAAGTTCTCGAAAGCTGGCTTCGCAGTCTTCACCCCATTTGTATACAATACCCTTCTGAGTAAGGCGGGTCAAAGGCGAGGCCAGTTTAGAAAAGTCCTTTACGAACCTACGGTAGTATCCCGCTAAGCCCAGAAAGCTTCGTACTTCGCTGGCTGATGTAGGTTGCTTCCAATCCACCACTGCCTCTATTTTCTTCGGGTCTACGGCGATGCCTTCTGCCGAGACAACATGACCCAGAAATGCCACGCTGTTCAACCAGAACTCACACTTGCTGAGCTTAGCGTACAACTGATGCTCTCGTAATGTCTGCAGTACGATCTTTAGGTGTTCCTTGTGTTCCGCCTCGTTCTTGGAATATATTAGAATGTCGTCGATGAACACGACCACAAACTTGTCTACGTACGGCCGAAACACGCGGTTCATCAGATCCATGAAAGCTGTAGGGACGTTCGTCAAACCGAACGACATCACAAGAAATTCGTAGTGTCCGTATCGGGTCCTGAATACAGATTTTTGAACATCATCTGGTTTGATTTTCAACTGGTGGTACCCTGACCTGAGATCAATTTTAGAGAAAACTGTTGCACCTTGCAGCTGATCAAACAAGTCATCTATCCTTGGCAATGGGTACTGGTTCCGCACGGTCGCCTTATTTAGTTCTCGGTAGTCAATACATAGCCGCATGGATCCATCCTTTTTCTTCACGAACAGCACCGGAGCGCCCCACGGAGAAACGCTTGGACGAATGTATCCTCAGTCCAATAGATCTTGTAACTGAATCTTGAGTTCCTTCAACTCTGCTGGGGCCATTCGATAAGGTGCCTTCGATATCGGTCGCGCATCCGGAAATGTGTCGATGCTGAATTCGATCTCACGATCAGGAGGCATTCCAGGCAGCTCGTCCGGGAACACGTCGAGGAAATCTGCTATAACATCAGCCTGAGCTGCATTTGCACTTTCCTGCCGGGTGTCTCGAACTGAAGCTAAGTACCCTTCACAACTCGGATGCAGCATACGCCTAGCCAAAATTGCTGATATCATCATTGCCGTCTTTGGTGCAGCGCTGCACGAATAGTAAAAGTCTGCCTCGCCGGGTAGACGGAATACGACTCGCTTCTCCGCGCACTCAATTGTTGCATGACAAGCACCCAACCAATCCATCCCGAGAATAATATCGTAATCCTTAATGTCTAATACAATGACATCTAAGGAAAGCTTCCTGCCTCCGATGCAAATATAACCATCCTTACAGATCGCATGGACGGGCATGTCGACTCCCAAAGGTGTGCTCACGCAAAGATTCATATTTAAGGGAGTAGAAGCTAATCTATGCTCAATAGTAAAATCAGCAGATATGAAACTATGCGTAGCACCTGAATCGAATAAGACTCTAGCGGGCAAATCTCTGAAAAGTAATGTACCTGTCACGACAGTTTCAGAGACGGATGCTTCGTCCCGAGTCAGTGTATAGACTCGTCCTTGAGCACCCTGGCATCGTGGGTTCAACGCCACAGCATTGGCATCACTTGCTGGAGGCCCCTTGTTATGGTTCCCGTGGTGCTGATTCCCATTGTTATGATTCCCATTGTTGTGATTCCCGTTGTGCTGATTCGGTTTTGCCTCACGGCAGTTGAAATGCTTGTGGTCCAGACGACCACATTTAAAACACCCAGTAACTCGGCATTCCTCCACTCGATGCCCTAATCTGCCGCACCTGTTGCAGTAAGGTGCACGGGACGAGCCCCTATGCTCAGATGTGTGTGGACGCTTTTGTGCTCCAGACCCTCCCGTTTCCTGAGGTCGCTTATTATTGTTGGTACGGGAGGTTTGCACATCGGCCCTTGGTGGACAGCGCCCAAAGATCCGCTCGCTGTTCAGGGCAGCTTCATAACATTCCCTGTATGTTTGACACTTCTGGTTGATGACGTCCCTACGCAAATCGTCATTCAAACCCTTCTGAAAGCGGTAGCACCACGCCTGCTGGTTAGGCAAGAAGTGCCCAGCAAACTTAGCCAACTTAGCGAACACAGAATCATAATCATCCACAGACAGACTTCCTTGGACCAGATTGCTGAAGTCGTCTTCCTTTTGTTGACGCACGGCCCTGGGAATGTATTGTTCAATGAAGGCTGATTTGAACATTTTCCAAGTTATTTTGCAGTTAGGATTGGCATCGTAAATTCCTTGTTTCGTGGCCTCCCACCAATCATGCGCACGCAGTTCCAGCTGAACCGATGCACAGGCAACTCGCTTGGATCCCCGGATGCCAACCAGGTTGAAGAGTCCCTCCAGCTTAGCAATCCATCCCATCACTACGTCCGGTTCTGCTCGCCCATTGAACATTGGTGGATGCATCTTAGTGAATTCTGCCGCACGGCAGGTGTTCCTTGCTGGATGCTGTGTTTCTTCGGACTCATCCTCTACCGCCACAGCCGGCGTTGTAGCAGGCGTCACCGTGGCTCCCCCGTTGTTGGGTACCAAGGATGCAATCAGTTGCATCATGGTATCCATCTGCTTTTGTTGAGCAGCTAACTGTGCCTGTTGAGAAATGGCTTGTTGTTGCTGCACCTCCATGAGATGCATAAGCCGTTCGGACATATCCATTGAACCCGCTCCTCCGGATTCTCCAGAACTTGCCGGATCGTTCTGGACGGGCTGAGCACTGCTTGCAGCGGCAGTGTTTTTCTTAGCCATTGCTACAAAAGAGAGTAGCTTGTTAACACCTCAAAAACGATAGATTTTTGTATCTATGGGCTCATTGTATAGGCGACTCATCTCTTGCAGCGGACACCGAATGCAACTCAACCGAGAGGCGCATCAAACTCCTTTATAATCTTTTGAAATCCCGAGGATGTAAAGCCTAAGCTCTGATACCAATATGTCACGTCCCGATCCCGAAAGGGTCAATCGTCCTCGCTGGATCCTTCACGGAACCGATTCGTCCTCGCTGGGGCGTGATGCCGTACGAGCCTGGAGTTGCGCTCGTACAAGGCAAGAACTTGCAGTTATAGGAACCCACTTTGAAACACAATTTAGAAAACACATTCACAGATAATTGAACACAAGTGCAGGAAGAAAATATGCTTTTTCATTGATAATTCAGAGTAATTTACATAGAGTCTACATTGATGCGCCTTCTCGGCTACTTGAATTACATTAGAAAAGATAACTCAAAATGCAGGACGCGCTCCATCAGATAGTCCCCGTCGTCCATACATTACGCCCTTGTATAGGTTGAAAGTCCAAGCCTCCAAAATGATCTGACTTCAACTATACTTCAAAATAGAGGTGCTCCTAACGCCTCTTCGTCTATCCACTAGCGTTGCACCGTCTGAGTGCCTGAAATAGTTGCCCACAACGTGGGTCAGTACTCAACTTGTACTGGTGAGCGGGATGAATCCCACTCGACTAAATCGACACTAGCTTATTAGGGGCGAGCATGCATTAAGATTACTTCTATAAAGAAGCAAGTGAATTCAATTCATATCAGTTGCATGTTTTGATAGAAATAAAAATAGCATTAAATCCAACCAGTGCATCGATTGCTTACTCAACCGATGCACGCCTTCCCTGCAACGAAACACAAGTATACTTACCATCTGCACAAGACAATAAATTAGCATGTGTTCTATTCTATGCAATCATTGGTGTGATCGACACCTTAGGAACTTATTCCAAGCATTAACGGCGCGCCCTATCAGCCCGGGTAGCAAGCCCCGCTGGAGGTCCCGCAATGCATCGTGACGAACATGAATCAATATTTTCCTCCGGATCGATACGGTTCCAGTGCCCCGGAAAGCCGTTTCGAGGAAATGATAAACCTTGTGCACAAGTTGTCCCAGACCATGCAAATGCATGAACATTTTATATCTCACACAATGCATCGAATTAAACAGATGAAGTAAAGCAGCAATATATATATATATCTTATGCAACAGTTCATATTTTCTCAATGCGGTGTTCCGATTTTGATATCCCATGGGTCCAAACTCTATCCGAGGCACCAAGCCGTAACCAACAACCAAATTCCCATTCCAACCAACTGAATTTATAAGGTGTGCAAGCATATAGTAAAATTAGTCTACAATTTCCATGTTCCTTTCTTAGTGGCTGGCATGCATTGTGGCTAAGCATTTCCTAGGCGTCCAACCGGGCATCATCGAGTGAACGTTTGAAACATTAGAGATGTTGGCGTGAAGAAGTAGGAAAGAAGGGACCAAACCACTCACTGGTTAAGGGAAAAGTTGCTGAAACAAGGAATCCCGCCTAGCGACGATTAAACGTCAGTTACGCGGACCTGCAACAGCACGAGCACCGAGTTAGAATTCTTGCCTATCCTTCCTTTCCGAACTCCCCAAAATTCAAGCTCCAATCAATAAAACCAACAGCGAAAACCAAGCAACTCGAAAGCAACACCAAATCAAATCCCAAAGCGGCAATCAAGAAAACCAAGCAACCAAACACGAAAACTATTGGACTCGTTTCAATAGAGGCCTTTCCATGAGTTGGAAAGGATCATCGCATTTCGTCCGTGGCAATAAGATGCCGAAGATCTAAGCATACTCTGACGGACTAGCCACAAGCCCAATTATATAGTGCACATCCCGGTCGGATCGGGATTTGAGGCACTACAGTGATGTCTTTCCCTCAAACAAAGCCATAGTCTGTGGTTTGTATTTAGGAGGGAAAGGGACCTCATCCCAGATAGCTGGGTAAGGCTGGTTAATTCCCAATTTCTTGAGCTGATCTTTGTGCTTCAAGGCATCAAATTGGGCTTTCAACTCCCGTACTGCCTGCATTGGATCTTCAGCCGGTAGCGAGACCGCGGAGTGATGAGAGATCGGTTGTACTGCAACTCCAACAGGAGGCAATACATTCTCCGAGTTAGGAAGTGGGGGAGTTGCTGACTCTTGATCAAGAGCAGGCTCCTGATTCGCGTTGGATGGTGGTAAGTCCACCCCCACACGTATTTGAGTCGGAGGGACCGATGCTTGAGCCATAGCAGTTATGTGTTGAGTCAACATCATTTGGTGCATATTCTCCATCATGGACTGTCTCTTTCAGAGATGTCTCCAACACAGTGATGCGTTGCTCAGTGCTTCCTGATGGGGAAGCGTCTTCGCGTTCATCTCCAATGGCATAGACTCTCATCTCCCTGGGTGTCATTGAAGGGTTAGTATAGGTCTCTGTAGAAGTTGACTCTATACTCTCAGCATCTGATTCAGGAAACTGGCGACCCCCAGTGTCAGAATTAGAAGAGTACGAAGCCGGTTGTCGTGACCTCGAACGGGTATTTCGGAATACCCCAGCTTCAGTGTTCTTAAGGAGCTTGTCGAATCTCCTTTAGCTTGGAGTTCTAGAGGGATGACGTCTTGAATTCGACCTTCCCCTAGGAACGTATGAAGCCATGTTCACTGATGCATGTGCAGGCTCTTCTTCCTGGAAAGACAGAGTAGTTCAACCGGTCAAAAACTGACCGTTTTGCTTCAGAACAACAATAATTAACTACAATCCTATGACTATTACAATAGTGCTCCCTAGGAGGCGTAATAGACATGCTGGAAGATCCCCTATCCTGCCACTTGTTTTACCTTGCGTAGATTGTAGGGACCATCTTCTTTTCCAAGGAGGGCAGATACATTTTTACGCACGGAGCGCATATGGAATTTCTGATTTGGCGCTGAGGCATTGTCAGAAATTATGTCTGCCACGTCACGGACGGGAGACACAGTTTTACGCACAGAGCGCGGAGTAGACTTCTGGATTAGCACTGAGGCATCACCAGAAGCTTTCTCTGCCACGTCACAGACGGGAGACAGAGTTTTACGCACGGAGCGCGAATGTTGCGAAGCTACAACCTTGTTGGTCGGAGAAACCGGAGAGTCGGCAGGAATGGTAGGGGATGTCTGGGGCATCCAGACCTTACGCAGTTTTCTGTTGTCTTGGACAGAGAGAGAGTGAGAGCTACCCCCTGCTCGAAGCATATCTTCGTAGGCGGACTGGTCGAACTGGACGACCAAGGTCTTCTTCATGGATCCTACTGATACTGCATCGTGTTGAGCAATTGCTTTCTCGTCAGATGAGAAAGAGATCCCCAGCAGAGTCGCCATCTTGTGTTTGATAATAAACAAAAGAAATAAAACAAGGTTTATACGAAACCCTCTCTTTGGTTTGCAAACAAGAAGTACAATTAATCCTATACGAGGATGTCAAGTACAAATTTTAATCTGGATAAATATTGCTATAGGAGTCTGATCTGCAGTCGATCATTTTGTCCCTTGGACCACACGATGATGAAGAAGTGCTGTAGAAGACGGAGAAGCATCAAAGATTGCAAAGGGAAGTGGATGCTCGATGCCAAAATCGTCGATCACTACTCTCTATCTGTGCTCTGGATTCTTCTCTCTACGTTCTCCAAGTTTTTTTAACCTTTTTCCGACCTTGGACCTCTGTCCACAGAGGTCTCTATTATAGGATTTTAGTGACAGTAACCGTCCAGTCGGCGTAGAAGCCGGACAGTGGAGAGTGTGGCACTTTTTACGTGACGGTTATAATAACTGCCACCCACGTATAAATGATCTTCTGAATATGCGTGTGACGCGTGTCCCATTAAGAGATAATGCGTATAACTGCTGCGAAGATCACGGCATGCGAGCCACGTAGGTAGCTGTCCCTCGCATAGAAAATGTTGGCGTAGAAGCCAATAACTGTCACTATGGCGTAGAAGCCAAATAGTTGTCAAACTGGCGTAGAGGCCAGGTAGGCGTAGAAGCCCAGTAGGCGTAGAAGCCTGATGCTGCATGGATAGGTAGCTAGCGTACAAGATAGCCGATCCTCCTTTCTTGACTGAGGTCTTGAGCTAATTCTGGACCAAATAGCCCTATTACGCCCCAATACAAATATAGCCTGAGTTGGCGTATTCCGAGGAGATAGCATACGGCGGTACTCCTTATAGCTGAAAATAGCCAGATTTAGCGTACAGCGTGCTCCCATAGCTGAAAATAACCTGATGGCGTAATGTGCAAAAGTGATGATGTGGACGTATTAACCGTAATTATGGCTCGCACAGTCTTTGAAAATATAACCAAATCTCGTGCATTAAATGCAGAGATCTGCCCCCATCCTGCGCATTAACTGCAGAGACGTGCCTCGAGCTCTGTACGAAGAGCAGCTTTTGACGTGGCGGTCCGTTTGTCTTCTGCGGAGCGTAAAAGCTCGCATTTGCCTATATAAAACTAGGCAGCGTATTTCCTTGAACGCGTAAAAGCGGCTTGTATCAAGGAAATATCACTAAACGACGGTTTGGATATCTGTGCCGCACCATCATTACAGCCGTCGTCTGGATAGTCGTGCAGTACTCTTTGTCAGGAGTCAGGTTCACTGCATGATCTGACAGGTTCATTCGAGGAATATGAAGCGTTCCTCGTACACTTCCATGCTTCATTAAAAGCGGATGAATTTTACGCCAAAAAGGCGATGTAACAACCTTTCTACGCTGAAGCAGTCTGAACACACTGCAATACGCGGTTTGTTTTGGAGCTATGTTTTACGTTGTACTAGCGATAAAGCTCTGTTTGTACGCCGATAGCTCTGAAGTCACGTCTTACGCCACACAGCACTGAAATACTGCGTATAACTCTGCAGCATATTTTCATGCTTATATATATATATATATATATATATATATATATATATATATATATATATATATATATATGTGTGTGTGTGTGTATACATATACAAAATAGCTATTAATATATATAGTATTTAAATACCATATACAGTATATACTATACATATACATATATCTCTAGTATATATATAAAGTATACAAAATACAGTGTACATATATAGAATACTGTATTTATACAGAAATATATATATCTATTCTACTATATAATGCCAAAATTAGGCTTCACCGTGAAAAATTTTCGTTCCAAAAATACTCATCATTACATTTCAATATGTATTAACGTTGATAAGGATATCTAAGTAATTAAAACAGTAATTAAATACATATTAAATGTATATATGCATGCATGAGGTAACTTGGGAAATGATAGTTAATAAAACAAAGATATGCATGCATGCAAAGTAGGTAGTTTGGAGAATAAAACAAAAGTTAATAAAACATGCATGCAAAGTAGGCACATGAACCCAAGAGATAAGAGAAACCTTTTATATTCTCGTCATTTAATTTCTCCCAACTTTCATGCTCCTGCCTATTATATTTCCACCTATAATAAAATTAAGAAATTATCGGTTGCTCTTTTAATAAACTATTTTTTTCAAGTAATATGAAATACGTGCAACGCACGTGCGTATATACTAGTAGATACTAATTAGAATATATTATATATACAATATACATATATAGGTAGTATATACTCAATGCAATACTAAATATAGTGTATAAATTGATGTATAAGTATATAAAATGTATACCTATACGCAGGTGGGGTCGAGGGGGGTCCGCCGGACGGATCGTCGCCGGCGTGGATGGCCGGGCGGAGCTGCGACAGCGCGTAGGGAAGTCAGAAGCTACAGCAGCAGTTAGCAGTCGACGGCGCTGCGGGGGTCGTGGCGGCCGGCTGCGGCGTCGTTTGGGGGCGAGCCACGGCGGGAACGGAGGGGACTGGCCGGGGGTGGCGTCGGTGAAGTACGGCGGCCGAACGAGCTATGGTGGCGGGCTACCGAAGGCTCGGGTGGTCGGCTCGAGCTGCGGTGCAGTGGGACTGCGGGTGAGGATGGTGGCGTTGGAGGCGGCTGTGGGCGGTGAGGTGGCTGAGGGCGGTGGTTGTAGGTGGGGGAGTGGTCGCTGGAGGGAGTAGGGTCGTCGAGGGGGTGGCCGGAGGCGGCGACTGGCCGGAGGAGGGCGGCGGGAGTTCGGGTGAGGGTGAGGGCTGTATGTGTGTAGATTTTAGAAAATAGGGTTTTGTGTTGATATTTTAGGTTTTTGTGTAGTTTATGTGATGTGACATGTTGTATATGTAGGTGAGAGAGGGGAGACTGCCTTGGGATTAGGGCCGGGTGGGTATGTGCCTAGGGTTGTGTGAGGATCTCCACATGTTGGACATGTGGCTAGGATTAAGGGTATTTGAAATGTAGGGTTAGGATGTGTCCACCAAATATGATATAAAGTACATAAAAATTGGGGGAATTCTTGTGGACCGGTCAAATAATGGGGGCTCTCTTCTTCATGTGGTTGGACCAATGAGAGGGGGACACCTCATTGCTAATTTGCACAAAGGCCCCTGAACAATTTGAAAATTGCACAATATCTGAAATTGAGAATTTGATGTGACAAAACACCTTGTTTGGTATTTTGTATTAGACTAGAATGGTGTATGGTGTTTTGTATGAGGCTTGTGGGTGTGTGTGTGTGGGTTTGGGTTAGAGTTGAGTCTAATTTGAGTGAAGTTGGGTCACTACATTAATTAAATTATAATTAAGGCACCGAGTGCTCCTAAATTAATTTAATAAATACAGGGGGTCTAAATTGGGTGGCACAAGCATCATGGGCGTGGTAGGCTTAGTGTATAATAATGTCATGATCGGGGTTGGCCAAAACGGGTTGAGGTTGGGTCTCAATTTCGATTGAAATGGACAACGGACGTAAATATGCAATTAATTTAATTTACGTACGGACGTTTGTAACGACTTTTGTGCGACTAAAATCAGGCACAAAAATCAGTATCAGGAGGTTACACAAGGGTCATTATGGTAGGTTGGTATGTCTAGGCCAAGTGTATGGAATTTGTTTCAGGGTAATAGCTGGTGTAGTGTCCTAAATATCGGGACAACGGTAAGGTGTCTTAAGAAATAAAAACACTGCACAAATATTCAATACTCTGTATAATAAATCCTAATTGCAACCAATTAACCCTAATCATGTTATCTACGTTAATTAAACCTGAATTTTGGTCGAGGGGGTTTACACTGATGCCCATAATACTCGTAACACGTGTCATGCCCTAATTTTGATGGCTGAGATTGCACCTTGGGAACACTACCAACTAGCGCATAAAAATTACTGAGGGAGTAGTGGAGCATGGCACTGCTGGTGCGTGGAAATACTGGAGACGTAGTAGCACATGACATTGCTGGTACATGGCAACACTGGAGATGTAGTGGCGCATGACACTGTTGGCACATGGGAACACTAGAGACTTAGTAGCGCATGACACTTCTGGCACAGGAGAACCCTAGAGACTTAGTGGCCAACGCATGGCATTGCTAGCATATGCGAACTGTTGGCGCATGACACTGGATAATTTTGGTGCATGGGTCTTGATCACTGCGACGCATGGCTCTTGATTACTTTTGGTGCATGGTAGAGATTTTTTATGTTTCTACGAGACCCACTTCAAAGTTTCTGAAATTTAAATATTATAAATTTTTAAGTTCAGAATACTTTGAACAGAAGCATGGAAGAGATAGGCACAGGAACTGCTTCGGCGCATCAGATTATTTGGAACATCGGGTTGTGTGGCACATCAGATAGTCAGCACTGATAGGTCGTTTATGATTCATCCATCAGATTCATCCTGCAGTTTAGGCGCCTATCAATTTGTGCGCCATTAATGGCTCTTTTTGTTATATATAGAGGGCTAGAGGAGAAAGAATAGCACTCCTCTCTTTCGTTCAATGTCTCTTCAAAGGCGAGTGAGGGGAGATCGGTTGAGCGGTTCGCTGATATTCTCCTTCTGATAGTCGATCATGCGGCTGTCTTCGGTGGAAGTAAGAAGCAAAGCTTTCCACTTCCCATCCTTGGGTCACTTGGACACTCGAGTACTTTGCGTTTGTATGGGCAAGAAATTGGTTGTTTATGCGCAGACACCCTCTTTGGCTTGATGCACATGGTCGTTGCCGAGAGGCTTCATTCTGAAGATGCACTATCGGTGAGAGTTCTCCCTCCGTAGCATGGGAGACACTGTCTCCGGACACTTACCTAAGGCATACGCTGAGGAAGTAAATGTGAGAATACGACATGAGTTTGCTTGACTCTGCATGGTGACTGTTGAGAATGTATACTATGGATTTGGCGATTGTGCGCCCCAAGCGCATGGATGGCTAGATTGCCGAGATTGTGGCTTATTTTCTCACAGATGCGCATATTCTGACATTTGTTTTCTTTGCCAAGATTATGACTTTCTGTGTATGCTCGTCTTGCAGGGGCTTTCTCGGATTGCTCGAGTCCTGATGGAGCATGGAAGGATATCATAGTTATCGTTATTTGTGACAAACAAGCACATTACCCGGAGGATTGTCCGCGATTTTACAACCTAGATTACTGTAGTTATTCCCCGTACACGACCAGGATGTGATGGCTGGATCTCGGGTCGGGTCTTGGCGGCGGATCTGCGTGGAAGAGATGGGGCTAGTTATCCCAACAAGGATTTCTAATTGTGTACTTTCACACGACATAGTTGGGCCTCTTAGATCTGTGTTGCAATCTCCCTTGCTATTCATCAGTATGAATTTGTTTCTCGCACGGTGGCTTGCACTAAGGAGTCTTGCTGAAGTGATGACCCAAGATTCGTTGAACTGCCGGCTTTACGTGCACTAGTACCAAAAATATCACATAGGGGTCTCATTCTTTTTAAATGTACTCATAACCTTGAATATCAATAAAAAAATCCTTAAATGTAATGGACTTCTATAGGTACTCATGATTTGATTATTAATGAAAATTTTGCCTTCTTTTCTGTTTAGAACTTTTCTTATTGTTGTGGTTATCTGGGCGGTGAGTATTATACTAGAGGTAATATGGACGTAGTATAACATCATCACAACGATAACGCTAAGCCCTATCAGAGGTAGTATGAATGTAATAGGTTAGAGTAGCTCTATTAAGAAAATTCGGTGGAGACATTATCTGCGAGGATATGGATACTGCGGTATAGAACCGATAGTCAAGCAGGTTTGTTTATGGCTGAGTAGGATCATGGTAAAATATTTTTTGTGGCGGAAAAAGGAAATAAGTCAGAGGTAATATTGATGTGACTGCTTTCCTTTACCGGAGAACATCTGCAGCTCATAGCTCAGAGGTAATATGGACGTGAACTACTTGCTTTTGTGGAGATGACTCTCTTCTTTTGATGGATGAGTTAGAGGTAGTATGGACATGACTCTCTTCTTTTGATGGAAAAGACGACTTCTAGTTCAGAGATGATATGGACGTGAACTATTTGTCTTGGGGAAGTTTTGTGAATCTATTATCCATTGCGTATTCGGGAACTTCAAGTGTGGATAACAGATTTGTCTGCATGCTACAGATAGAAATAATAAGCTAGGGAAAACACTAGCCGTGAACATTAAACATTAATATCTCTTTGTTAGGGATAGCAATAAAAATTTTGTGTGTGCATAACTTAGACGTAGTATTTCTTTAGGAACTTGTCGTTGATTGGCATCATGTGCAAGTCACCATTAGGCTTAGCCAGCCTGTATGTGCCATTGGAGTAGACAGTCTCCACTAAGAAGGGGCTCTCCCACTTGGGTTGAAATTTTCCTGCCTTCTTGTGGGTTATGATCATTTTTTTCTTACAGTTAGGAAGAGATCGCCGAACTGGAACGTCCTTTCCTTTACCTTTTTGTTAAAGGCCCTGGAGAGTCGTGCTTGATATAGCTCAATGCGCTATTAAGCCAAGAGTTATTTTTTGTCAAGTACTTCCAACTCTTGTAGACGTCGACAATAGTTGTCTTCGGCGGTTAGCCGGTGGGTGAGGGCTACCCGGAGAGAAGGAATTTGGGTCTCTGAAGGAAGCACGACCTCGCTTCCGAACCAAAGAGAACAACGTGATGCCAGTAGGAGTTCGTACCGTTGTGCGATAGGCCCATAGACACTCGCCCAACTTCTCATTCCAGTCATGTTTGTTGGCATAAATGAACTTTTTAAGGAGCTTGATGATAGTCTTGTTTAATGCTTCGGCTAATCCTTTTGTTGCTGTATTGTAGGCGGTTGAAGCTACATTATGAATTCAGTTTTTTTCGCAAAATCAGAAGAAAGCGTGGCTTATAAATTGTGTTGTCATGAATGATCTGACGGAGCAAGCCAAAATGGTAGATGACATGATATTTCAGGAAACTGATCATGTTGAAGGTTTTTACCTCTACGAGAGGAACAACTTTTGCACATTTAGAGTAGTCTGTGATAGCCAGGATGAGCCAGTGCCCCTTAGACAAATGTTGACTGATTGGCCCTATGATGTCCATTCTCAAGGCCTCGAACGACCAAGACGCAATGGTCGAGTGTAGAAACTCTGAAGGTTGGTGGATAAAGTCGGCATGGATTTGACACATCTTGTACTTCTTCGCATAATTAACGATATCCTCCACCATTGTTGGCCAATAATAGCATATGCGTTGGAGGCAATCTTGAAGCTTAGGTCCGGGCATGTGAGCACCACAAACACCATCAAGAGCTTTTCGGATAGTTTGCCTTGCTTCTGCGTCTGATAGACATCGTAATAGGAGTTTTTCAAAAGAACGATGGTACAACATCTTAGTGGTTGTATATGTCATGCCCCGCACCCTGAATGAGGGCAAAATTTATGAATAACGCCCAGCCTACGCCATAGCATCGACGATAGAACGATGTCTTGGTCAATATAACTATCTGCACTTCTTACACAATATATAAAAGGGTACCTGTTATGCTACCTCAACTCGAAAAGGAGGAACAATATTTTATATGATAATGGTAACAATACGCAATCACAAAATAAAACTAAAGGAGAATGAAAGCACGATATGGAATAAAAAAAAGAAAATAAGAGTCACAATGCATCCACAAGTTCACACTATAAGTCTAGGCACAATGAAACTCCAAAAATAATATATACACATGCTATGAGTCTAAAATAAGACTAATACAATATCTAAACAATATAAGTCTAAGCCTCCTCAGTCACTGGCACTAGGTTCTCCTGCTCTAGGGGAGAATCATCTAGTGGCTCACCGTCCTGCGGCCCGTAATAAGTGGGACACTAATCCACAAGCCAATCATCTTTAAAAATATATCTTATCAGGATTGGAGCGAAGTACAAAACTCTGAAAGAAGTTCCAAATACATGGTAGAACATATATGACAAATAATAGAAAAGAATACAAGATAACTAGCAATAAAAAATGGAAATGAACTGGAGTGAACATGTGAAACACTGGAATGAAAGAACAGACAATATGAATAGCTACAAGTGATGAAAATAGATAAACTATCTAATGTGCCATAGAGTACAAATTCGTTATGTGATCGGTTTGGATTGAACATGAATATAATTTGGTAACTCGATTACACGTGTGATATGTAATCGACATGTACACGAATACAATGGGCTTGATCACATAACCAACTCCTACTCTCCCATCCCCAACCAATACTCATGGATCCAATCACGACACGTTATGAATACGAATATAAGCACACTGAACACGAGCAGTGTGTGAACACAAAGTACACGATAATCAATACCCGATGCACTTGATGAAATACATATGAAAGAGTACCCGCTGAATACGCTAGGAGATAATATCCCATGATAGGACATATTTAGTACCAGTTCATGTAGCCAGTATGTCAGAATCAAGTAAACAGTTTTAGAACATGTGATATATACACTATCATTACATAAAAACTAACAGGGAGATGTACTCGCCTGTGGTCCTGAGCAAAGATTGCAAAACAGTGTCCGAACTGGTGTCACACTGACCTATATATGAAATATTATGTCATTTGGGCGCAATAAAGTGATAATATACTAAAATGAGTCAAAATATGATTTTTTTTTTTTTTAGGCCATTTCTAAGTCATACTAGTCATACTAGGTCAAACTAGGCCAATACTTTAATTTTAGGTCTATACTTAGCTTCTAGGTTGATTACAAGTCTATACTAGTAATTACTAGGTCATACCTAGGTTTCTAGGTCAATACCTTGAAAGTTACTAGCTCTATACACTATAGTATACACTAATACCTATAATATAGATTAATACCTTAGGCAATAGGTAATTACCTTAGTATCAATCTCTAATACCTTAACTTACCAAGACCACAACTTCAAGGTAATATTCAATACCTTCACTATTCTCACTTTATAATGATATCCATAATATCTATAAACTATAAGTATCGCATATACTTAATATCTTATAGTATTACACTAATACCTAGACCAATCTCAACCTGGCACTTAACACCTCACTCACTTAACACCTCACTTAGTATTCCTAATACCTCACTAACCTATACGATACTTCTCGTGTATCATGGATACCATAATACATTACCTACTTTCTCACTTGAACATCCATGTACCAACCTTCCCCTTTGTTTACATCTGTTTCCTCTCATCAACTGTACACAAGCCTCAAACTCATACCATGAATTTAACACCCAGTTTCAGCCACTCATACTTACCGTCTTATCTTGTATACACAGTCACATGCTTGCTCTCAACCCATATATTAAACCAACTCTCACTTTAATGTCTCACCAATACCCTTTGGTATCAGAACACCTGGTTCCCCTAACATTTGAACTGAAATATGAAACACACTCTAACCTCACATTCACTTGCACTATCCACACAACTCTTGAAGCCTATATACACTAACACCAATACATTGCACACACACTGATTACTCTTAACAAACACTAAATACATACACACTCTGGACACTCTCTTGTATCTACACTAACACTCCCATGTCTCCAACTATCCTATTTCTCACTGAGACACAAACTCCTCCATATACACATACCTGATACCTAATTACCTGCTACTAACATTGGCACAGCTGCTGCCCAACTCTTCTCTTGTGTGCATTGCAGGCACTGATGCCATAACCTGGTGTTTGATGCTTGCACTGTATTTTCTACAGGCACCCAATGGGTTGCTCCCTTATGCTTGTTGAACCAGCACCGCTTGGACTGCCTACTTGTACAAATCTAACTATACATCCCAACTCCACCTTCCTCCATATCCAGCCAAGCCCCCACTGATACACCATTCCCCTCATCTGATAATCTTTATACTTTAATTAAAGTTGGAACATCTGCACTAGTTGTATGTCCTGCCTAAGCACTGCCTGAAGACAACACTCCTCAAATACACACTGCAAAATCTTCCATCTGTTCCCAGCAATTTGAGTTATTGCAACTACTAGTTTGGATGCTTGTACTACAACCCAACACTTCCCCAGTTCAGATATTTCCTTGCCGCTACTGCAGCAAGTTGCATACCGCATGCTGCCAACTCGAACTACTACCCAAGCTCCTTCCTCACTGCCAATGCACTGCTCGAGCACAACTTTTCTTCCACTTCTCACTACTGCAATGGACCCAACACCCACTGTCCTGGACTTGCAGCTGCCACAAATTTTTCTGCACACCAACATCTGCAGAAATAAAGTACTCCAAAGCAGTATTTTGGACTACAGTTAGGGACCCCTCAGACCGGCTCCTTCCTTCTACATATATACATTAAAAACTTTACCTCTCAATAATCTCATGCACCGTCACTCGAGCACTCCACACCTTCAATGCAATCTATCAACCACAATTTCTCCTTCTCCTCACATGAACTCAATTCTCCTTGATTTACACCATTTCACAAGATACCAAGTCCTCAATTTCTTTGATACACAACCCCAAAACATGATACCTCCCAAGTTTGTATCCATGCTACCTATATAATTTCCAAGACCTATATCTCCTTGATACAATACCACACACACCTCTTGTATACCATGGTATACTACCAATACACTAGGATACACTCATGATACTCCTCAAACATCAATCCACCATGGTACTAACCTCTAAAACACATAAAACCCTCTTCATATATAAATTATGATATATAAACATATATAATATCTAATTATCATATAATTATAAGAAATTATACCTATTGGCTCTATATCCCCAAATCTACTGACACATACCACGTTGTATCGTAATACGGTCTACACATATCCAATTGTGGATACATAGCTAGTATCCCAACCCCGATCTAAGTCCCATCTAACTAAATTAGCGTAATGACACACACTTGATGTGACAATCTTGTAATTCCCCCAAAATAGACACAAAATACCATGTAGAAGTCATAATACATATTCAATTAGCCTAGAACTTGTTCCTATATGTAGTCCTATGTCACGAGAGGGTTCCTAATGGTCAAATACATAATTTGGAACCTACAATGAAGGTAAAATCAGAATTGTATCTATTGGAAGATGGATTTCCAACAAATTATTTCCATGGGCACGATTCGGACATGATCTTCTTGCCAAAGCTCATTCTCCTAGTGTTTCTTGCAATTCTAAGCTCTAATGCTCCTTGAGTGATGAGAATAAGAGAGAATATGAATGAATTGGGAGGGATTGATGGAGGGATGTAGTGAATTGGAGATCTAGAGAATTGGGGATCTCAAATGAATGCAAATAAAGAGGAGAGGGAGATGAGACCTTTCTTAAAGTGACTGGCCCTTTCCCTCTTCCTCAAGTCACCTCCAATTGTCTAGTTTGCCCCTACATGATGAATTATGGGAAAATAATTAGGGAGGCTATTTTGGAAAATTCTACACTAATGCAAATTAGTCTAATCCTCCTAATTAATTAGTGAAAATGGGTTTATTGGGCTTAGTCCATGTTGGGCTCACAAATTGTCATGACAAGTCTTATTGGGTTCACTAGTGTCAAGTGTAAATAATAGGCTAGCCTACTAACTATAAATAAATAATATAAAATACAAATAAATATATATAGCACTCTAATTAAATCTAATCTCTAAAAATAAAATAACTATGTCAAATTACTAAATTGCCCCTATTTGGAAAAGTGAGGGTGACAATATCATAGTAGAACCGGAGGGAACGCCTTCTAACGGAAGTAGCCACCTTTTGGGTCATCGAAAATGATTTTGTAGACTGCATAGTTTATGGATGGGAGACTCCAGTCTTTGACATTGCTATCACGCCTATAGAGTGGCTTAGATTCAAGCATAAGTTGTTCTTTGGGTAGACCAGCTCTTGACCGACAACTATGACCAATAGATGAGTCTTGATTGGGACTATCAGGGATGCGGCAAGGCTGGCGAGTGTGTCAGCTTCAATGTTTTGCAGTTGTGACACATGTTCTATGAAGAACTCTGTAAAAGTGGCGATCATATCTATGATTACCTGGTTGTAGGGGAGCAGGTCATCATGACGGACTTCATATTTGCCGTGAACTTGGCTAACTATTAATTTGCTATTACTAAAGGCTTTTGGGTAATTGACCTCTAGTTGGTTAGCTAGTTGGAGCCTAATAATGAGAGCGTTAAAATCTGCCTTATTATTGGAACATTGTTCCGTGAGCAAGTATACGCGATGTATGACTAGGTCGTAGGAAGAAATTAGTACTATTCCAACCCCAACGACGATGTTGCCTACGGACCCTGTTCTGGAAGCACCATCAAAGAACATTCGCCAAACAAAGCTTCATGTCATGACGATATTGGACTCCAACACCTCGTCGGGGATTTCATCGTAGAGCTTGGAAGTCGCTGGTACCGGATGGGCTGCCAAAAAGTCGGCCAATGCTTGGCCCTTAACAGCATTTTTTGGGACGAATACCATGACATAGGGTGACAGTAAGATTGCCCAAGTGGCTAGGCGAGAGTTAAGTGCCCCGGGCTTGGTCATGAGGACTCTGGGGGGTTCACTCGAGAGATAACATGGATGGTTTGCCCGGTCAGGTAATGACGAGTCTTTTGGACGACGAACACCAGGGCAAGACATTCTTTCTCGACCGAATTATACTTATATTCGGCACCGATCATTGTTCTGCTGAGATAATATATAGCTTGCTCATAGCCTTTATCGCTATTTTGAGCAAGAAGAGCGCCAAAGGAATGATCCATTGCACGGACATAAAGTGAGAAGAGTTTTCCCACAATTGGGGCAACAAACACTGGGGGTTTTGTAAGATACTTCTTAATGTCATCGAATGCTTGCTGGCATTCCTCCGTCCAAGCAAAAATAGACTCCCTTCTTCATAAGCTGGGTAAAGGGACGACATCATCCAGAGACATTAGCTATGAACCTCCTTATGTATGCCAATCTGTCCTGTAGACTGCGAAGCTCTCGCAGGTTATTTGGAGGATGCATATCTAGGATGGCTTTAGTATTTTTCGGGTCAATATGAATACCCTTTGGGGTTACGATAAATCTGAAAATTTTGTCGCTAGAGACCCCTAAGAATGACTTGGTGGTATTCATCTTGAGTTGATGTGACCTCATTAGATCAAATACAATCTTCAGATCTTGGAGGTGATCATCTTGGAAACGACTCTTAACGGCGATGTCATTAACATAATATTCAACTGTCTTGCGCAAGTAGTCACAAAAGATGATCATAGCTCTCTGGTATGTCGTACCTGTATTTTTCAAGCCAAAGGACATTACGGTATAACAGTACACCCCTATTGGTTGGTGTCTGTAATAACGTGTGCTTCTAGTCTTCTAGAAACATCTTGATTTGGTTATAGCCTGAGAACCCGTCCATGAAGAACAAACGCTCACAGCCATAAGTTTTTTTGACTATTATGTATGTGATCGAGAGTGGGAATTCGTCCTTCGAGCAAGTCGTGTTCAAATCACGAAAGTCGATGCAGACTCAGATTTTATCATTCTTTCTAATGAAGGAACGATATTAGCTACCTAGTCCGGATGTTGTTCTTCATGAATAAACCCGCTTGCTATCAGCTTATTTACCTAATCTTCGATGGCGTTCATAACATCTGGGCGGAATCGTCGTTGTTGTTGTTGTTTCACTGGCTTGGCGTCAGGCCGGATATTGAGCTTGTGCATGGCGATATGTGGATCAAGATCTGGCATATCCTCCTATCTCCATGCGAAGACGTCTATGTATTCTCGTAAAAACTGAATAAGGGATTCACATTCTTCTGGTGGAAGGTTTTTGTTAATGAAGATGGGCTTAGGAGCAATGTCATCGCCCAAATCAACTTGTACAACCTCGTCATTCGTAGGGGGTTCCCGTTGCTCTAACCATAATTCCTACAGAGATTCCAGCTTTTGAGCCACGGTTCTTCTTCAAAGAGTTTGATAGGATACTCATTATCCTCCTCTGGATCTGCTGATACCATGTTGATGGACAACGCTTGTCTAAGCACGTCTCCGATGCTAACGTCAGAGTCCCATGCGGAAGATTGTGAAGAATGAGATTTTGTTTTATCTTCTTCTCTCGAGTCTTCGAGAGTTATAGGAGGTGTGACATATCCCAAACCATGACCGGTGCACTGGTAATACATCTCAGGTTTGCCTTTGGGGGTAAAATGATGCAGCGATAAGCGTCATCCCTTGCCGTAGTTCAGGCCCTGGTCGCTCTTCGGATCGTATCCTATTTTCTGGAGAATACATTTAGTTTGTATGCTGTAGTGGTGAAGCCACATTCTACCGCTTTCCAATTCTGGATCTTCGGAGACGAAGTCCCGACGACCTTCAACTTTCCTAAAAATGGTGGATTTGTCCCCTTTCTTCCTTGTTGGAACGATGAAGCAGGCTAAGAAGGATTCTGTTTACTGTGTGAATGGTAGCCACTTGTGTATGCAGGCGTAACCCTATACCATACTCCAGAGAATATGCGGTGCCCCAATACGCGACCACGAAAAAAATTCAAAAATAGACCTTTATTGAGGAAATATAGTATCTCCTCTAAAGGGATTACGTCATCATATGATGGTACGATGGTAGATGCCATGACGCATTCTTCCCGTTCATCTTCTTTGATGGTTGTCAGTGATACCGACGATATTGGAGTTTTCCTTCGGAGCTTAACTACCAGCTGCCATGGGGTTCTTGTGGCAAGGGGATCTTTGAATAGCACACGTCTCTGTCCCAGGATTTTGACTACTGAGGGTTCAAGTACCTTTTTACGAATCTTGACCACAAGGGGAGTGGTTGTTTGGGGTGGACGTCCTTTAAGACGGACCCTTAAAGGCTCGCTTGAAGCAGTAACGGTGTCGGCTTCATCATCGGCATTGTTACCTTCTTCATCTTTATGGATTTGCTTGTACAAGGTCGAGTCAAAGGAGTACGCCTTGACCCCTTTAAAAGGATCCATGTCGGCGAATTATGTCTTGACAATGCCATCTTCGTTGACGTATTTTAAGCACTGGTGAAGAGTGGATGGTACAATCATATACTCATGTATCCATGGATGCCCTAGCAGGATATTGTAGGACACATCCGCATCGATGGCGTAACAAGTCACCTAGGTTCGAAGATCACCAATTTGGCACTTCAGACGAATCTTACCGAGTGAGTAGCTTCTCCCGGCATTGTAGTCACTGATAGTGGTGTTAGTGGCCGATAATCGATGTATCAAAATCCCAAATTTTGTAGCAGACTTCGTGGGATAATGCTGAGAGATGATCCAAGACCGATATGCATCTGGTCCACCTTTATGGCTCCAATATACCCTTTGTAATATAAGGGACGATTGTACCTATTATTTTTTAGCAATATATCCTACTAAGAGACTGTGATATTCGGGATCGCCTCCATCACACTGTTGCAGTAAGGGCAAGCTACGGGATTCTCGGTCGGTGGCTTGACCTGGGCCTGATAAGAGTCGATGTTTTGCAACGCCTCACTTAGAGCATCTTGAGTCTTCTTGGAGAGACGAAGAAGCTCGAAGAGTGATAGTTTTGTAGGAGTGTTGGCCAACTGTGCCAAAATATTAAAGTTGTAAGACTTTTCTAGCCTTTGAGTTATATTTTTTTGCAGAGGTTTGTCAAAGCGTGTTTCCTTCTAATTTTGCTTGTCCACTGCAGGAGGTTGGGATGGACCCGGATCAGACGTAATGGGTATCAAGGGTATGGCCACCAGAGGCATAGTATCATCGGGAGCATTGTAGTCACACTGGTAGGCCAGGTCCGACCTAGTTACCCCTACCAAAGCTTTATCTGTTGATGGAAAGAATGTGTGACGGAACTTGGTCTTCTTTCCTTTGGTCTTGGAAGTCGGAGGTGCTGCTGGCTATGTCATGTTCAGGACGAGGTCTGGGTGAACCCATATGACTTTGCCTCTTGGAGTAGTGAGGGAAATTAACTTGTCTGCTTGGGCTAGAGGGAGGTTAACGACCTCCAATATTGTCCTAGGTATGGGGACAACACCATCATAGGCCTCTATTGTCGAAAAATTGCCAAACTAGAGGAAAACCATGTTTGCAGTAACTGTCTTATCTTTATATTCCAAAGTGAGAGCTTTGGAGTCGGTCAATCATTGTATATGCTTTTTTAATATGTAACAATCAAGCATAGCGTGATGGACATATCGATGGTAATGGCAATATTTAGGGTTGTCAACCTTGCCTGCTTTATCGGGGTGTTTGATGTTGGGTAGCTTGAGTTTGTTTCCCTTTATCAATACTTAAAAGATTTCTATAACCTCATCGCCATTAAAGGAATAAGTCTCCTATACTCTTGGCGGCTCCGTTGGCTTGACAACAGGTGAGGTCGGGCTTTTGGAAAGGTTAACCGTCAGGACTTGCTTCCCTTTACTGTTATGACTATTGTTAGCGGTGAAAGGACACTTTCCCTTGTCTTTAATGTTGGGATCTTGGAATCCCAATAAGCGGGTGTCTTTCGTGCTATTTTTTTTAGCAGCGACACTTATGATAAATTTTGTCCAAACACTGAATGGGCCAGATGCTGTCTAAAGTCTCACTACTAGTAGGAGGTTCTTTCGACACGTGTCCATCAGTAAAGATTAGGGGATGCCAGGGGCAAATTTCAGTGTCGCCTGTCGAAAATGTTCGATGTAGTTTCGTACAAGTTATCTGTCCTCTTGGGTGATGTCCATGAGAAAGGACATAGTCATATCCATCCCTTATTCAAAGAACCGGTTGAGGAAAATGGACTTCATGTCCAAGGAGGATAAAATACACTTTTTTGGGAGACTGCAGAACCATTCAAACGCGGCCCCGGATAGTGCTCCTATGAACAGGTTGGTGAATAAGATGTCATCCCGAGGTCGGTGGCTTGTCGTGGATTGAAATTATCTCATGTATTGACAGGGTGACGTCTTTCCATCAAATATAGTCAGAGATAGTGGTTTGTACTTGAGATGGTATAGAGCGTTATCCCACTCAGAAGAATAGAGTTTCTGGATCCCAAGCTTCTGAAGTCTGTCTTGATTATCCCGAGCATCAATGTGGGCATGCAAGTCACTAAGAGTCTCCTAGATATCATATGGCAGAAGAGCAACTGAAGATCGATGAGTGGTCTGGCTGCTCGCGACATGAGAAGCCGGATCAGGCATGCTAGATTCCTTGTTGGTCCATTGATCTGGGTTTGCTTGTCCCGGGGCCGGTGGCTGTGTTAAGACCAAGTTTTCTCTAAGTTTCAATACTGTGTGAGTCAGAGTTTGTATTGAAGTATTGAGAGCCTACATTCTGGCTTCGAGTGCCTCAAGGCGTTGATTACTGGATTTTTCTTCACACTCGTCTCCTGTCATGTATACTGGCATTACGTGGGATAAATTGGACGGGAAGGTGGATGCCTCACTTTCCGCCTTTGATGTCTGAGTCTCGTTGTGCTCAGAGAGAGTGGGCAGTGTTGTGTCACTTTTATCATTGAAAGGATAGTTAGCCCCAATCCTATAAAGTATGGCTACCCCCAACTAGGCTGTCATCCGTGTGCAGAGATCCACTGTCCTCTTGGAAGGATGGATTATTGTGGAACACCGGAGAATTGCTACCCCCAGCTCTGCTTGCAACTTCATTCGGGGTGGTATGGCTACCCCTAGCCTTTGTTCTCAAGCATATGCCTTGGAATACCCCCATAGTAGGGACATATTTGTTACCCCTCGGGCGGCTTCGCGGCGTGTTGACCAACACCCTTAGGTTATGTGAGCTTTTCTTAGTGACCTTCTTTATAGGAGGAGACCTCTATGTTGAGAAACAGGAAGCGACGGACAATTCCTCTTCTTTGTGCGATTGTTTTCTATGATGCCATCAGGACAGTGCTGCGGGATACAATCGCTGAAAGACTGACTGTCTGGTTGGAGGGACTGACGCCACGGTACAATAGCAGTTGATGATGATGTTGGCACAAGTTTGGCTTCTAGGGGACACATCATACACGAGGGTTGCTTCTCTCGCCTTACGCTCGTGATTAATGACATTAGTAAATTAGATGATGGAAGTTCCACTCCTACCCCCACTTCATGTACTCGGGAAACCCTTGCACATGGAGGTGAGAGTGGAATGTTTTCTTCCTGGCCCAGTTCTTTCGCAGAAACTACAACTGGATCATTGATGGAAGGCTTGAGGTGAGATGGACCCACTATATGAGCGCAGCCAAACTGGGCGCATGGGTCTGTCATCTTATTGTTTGCTCCCTGACTTGGTCTAAGTGCCACTATGACATCCAAGTAGGTTTGGAACAGCTTTAAGGGTTGAGCCATGTCTTGTGCATGAGCGCCTGAATCTTCCCTATAAAGTCTTCCATCAATAGCAAGCGTGACAAGTAACGATGCATGCCTTTGTGGGAGTGGTTGCATAGCCCCTAGAGCGCGCATGTCTCGGGTTGATTTGGGTTTCCGTGAACTAGCATCTTTAGGACCATATTATATGGAGTCCAAGTCAAGATCATAGGGACCCTTATGCGGGGCAGGACCGCTTGTGGAAGACCGTATACCCCTACATTCAAGGACGACGCGTCTCCTGCGTGGGTCCCGTTGTTGATGTTCCTATCTGGATTTAGCGTCGCCTCTCTCGAGAACGTCTTTGGAGATGGAGATAGGATGCAAGTCAATCTCTTATGCAACTGCGATGAAGGTTGGTGGCTCTTCTGGATCAAATTTGGGTATAGCACGACGGTTTTGGCAACCCAAATCCTATGAGCTTTGTGAGGTCGTGCGGGCCCCGTTAAAGAACTCGACTTGTTAGTTGAGTACAGGTAAACTGCATGTGCATCTGCAGCGGGGGTTGACAATGCATTGGGTACCAACTTCTGGGGAGGCGCAGCGGCCTTAGCGTCCCAAATTTTACGAGTCTTGCGGAGTCCGGCGAGTCTCGTTGAAGAGCTCGGTTTGTCCAGCATTTCTTCGAATTCCAGTTGGTCGAAGCGAACGACCAACATCCTCTGAGTCAAACACAACTTGGTCACATAGGATTGTGTTACCATCTTTTCTTTGGAGAAGAAGTTCTTCCCCGGTAGAGTCGTCATTTTTGTCGACATAGCCAAAAAATAAATATTTTAAAGTCGATCGAATTTTTTTTATTAATTGGGAATTGACAAAGGGTACAAAGGAATTCCTAATACAAAAGGATCTAAGTACAAAAAAATAAGGTCTGGGAAAGTGTGACTGTGGAGATCGGGCACTGCAGCGGCTCCTTTACTCCGTTGACGATCCGGGACCAAGGAGGATGATGAGGCTTCGAACGATACTTCAAACTTCTTCTCCTTCTCTTTTTTTTGTGGTCTCCCCTTTTTACATGTGAAAAACGCCAACTATTTATATCCTTGAGAAGGCCTTGTGTAGGCACATATACGCGGTTTGCATGTTGGCGCATGGCACTGTAGGCACATGTTGTGGTAAGGCTGCCACGTGACAAGTCAAGATTTGGGGTTGCTGATGCCCATAATACACATGACACGTGTCATGCCCTAATTTTGATGGATGAGATTTCACCTTGGGAACACTACCACATGATGCATGAAAATTACTGAGAGTAGTGGCGCTTGGCATTACTGGTGCATGGGAACAATGGAGAAGTAGTGGCGCAAGGCATTGCTGGCACATGGGAACACTAGAGACGCAGTGGCGCATGGAACTACTGGCATATGGGAACACTAGAAACTTAGTGGTGCATGTCACTGCTGGCACATGGGAACACTAGAGACTTAGTGGCCAGCGCATAGCATTATTGGAACGTGGGAACGGTTGGCATATGGGACTGGATTATTTTGGCGCATGGCTCTTGTTTAATGTTAGCGCATGGTAGAGATTTTTCATGCTTCTACAGGTATATCACAAATGACATACGAGCAGTCACGCACACATGTAAATGGACATATAAGACACGTCTCACGACAATGTTAGCAGTCATGTAAATGTCCAAGGCTAGGAAAACTACATGCCCTTCTAATGTTTCCCTCTTCCGACACGACAAGAAACAACATGTGACACGTGCAAAATAATAAACATGCATGAAATATTGTATAAAAAATAAGATAGCATGTACTTGCCTTGATCCTTGGAAGGGTTGATGGTGTGGAAAGATCCTGGTAGCAAATCAAGGTGTTTTCAAAGTGGTTTCCTTCAATATTCCAAAATTCTAATTAATTCTTAATTTTAATTTATTACGTACTAATTACTACCTTAATTATAACTACTTTCTTTTAAATAATTCTTGAATTATAACTAACTAAAAATTCTTATTTGTCTAATGAATTTAAACCCTTAAACTAATTCGTTTCCACAGACTAACTAATTAACCATGCTACAATGCATGGCCTATGCTAAAATTTCCCTTTTAAAACAATGGTCGGCCTTAACATTCCCTACTACCAATTCAATTAAAGTCCTACAATATACTAAATCATATTTGCATTTGAACTGAATTCAATCCCTACTTCAGAGTTTTTGAATAAAGATTTGGCCCACACTTATTTTCTACTGAACTTACTAAACTACCAACACATATTAAATTATAGCTAAAAGTTTACGTCGACCTTTGTTTGAAACTAAACTATGACAAAGAACGATCTCTATGACACATTGTTTGTTGGTTTTTTGGTTGTTCTTTTGCAAAAGCTCAATTCCTCTTTTTATCTTTAGTCCCACATCGGATGCACCAAAGCCCTCTTGTGTACATATATTACTTTCTCTTTTTTGCTCTATTAAGTTGTTGTGTGGGGAACCCCTTGGGCCACACGCGCGCGCCGCCGCCGCCCGGCCCTGCTCGGCTCGGCGTAACGGGTGCGGGTGCGCGCCCACATCTGCGGGCGCCGAATGCCGATCCGATTTCCTCTTCGAGTTCGGGCTGGGACCCTAAAATTCTTTTTGCTCCTCTTCATTCTTTCATTTATTTATTTTCTGAACCGTTATTGTCTCCAGGTTCATTATTTATTTTGCGTAACGGCTGAATTAATAGGAGAATTAATTCAAAACCGTTACATATTAGTATTATATATATCGGATTGTTTTCTTTGTAAAATCGATCAGAAATTTTCTCTACTCAGAACCTCTGCCAACTTTCTGTTTCATTCCTCTTCATCTCCAAGCTCTGGGCAGAGCTAAGTCCTAGTCGTTCTCTCCAAGTCGTGTGCGGCAACGAGATACCGGTAGTGCGGGAATTTTACCACTAGGAGCTTCGGGACCGTCTGCACACAGATCCCGAATAAACTCTTAGGGCAGTGCTTCGTGCACGACTTTCCCAGAGGCCGGTAGCATCTGTTTAATTTTATTTTGTATTCTGAAATTATTCAAAAAGAAAACAAGAAATTTTCTAACAATCTAAGAGTTTATTCGTCTTAGAATTTATTTACTGTTAATTTAAATTTACTATTGTTTCAATAGTTACTGTTAAAAAATTTCTATTGCTTCAATTGTTCAAATAGTTTCTGTTGTTAGTATACTGTGAGAACTTCTATACTAAACTATCATTAGAAAACTTCTATACTGTCAAATTTGCTTAATCACTTGGTATTGTCACTTAGTATACTGTCATTAGTAACTTCTATACTGTGAGAACTTCTAACTATACTGTGAGAACTTCTATAGTATACTGTCATTAGTAACTTCTATACTGTGAGAACTTCTATACTGTGAGAGCTTCTCATTACAAAACTGCTGATTAAAATTTTTCAAAAGCTTCTGATTACAAAATATTTTCTTACTATTCTTAGTTTACTGTGAGAACTTCTATACTGTCAAATTTGATTAATCACTTACTATTTTTTGAAAGCTTCTGATTAATCACTTAGTATTTTTAGAAAGCTTCTGATTAATCACTTAGTACTGTTACAAAGCTTCTGATTAATCACTTAGTATTTTTAGAAAGCTTCTGATTAATCACTTAGTATTGTTAAATTTTCTTAGTATTGTTAAATATTCTTACTGTACAGTCAATTGCAAATTTGCTTAAATAGTTTAAAAAAAAAAAAAAATTGTTAGCACATTTGATAATTTTGTCAATTGCAATTTTTGATCACAAAATTTTCTTTCATTTGTAACATACGATTTGCTTCATTTTAATCACTTAGTATTTTGAAAGCATCTAGGTCCAAAAGGAAAATAGTTAAATAAAAAAAAAATTGCAAATAAAATCTTCAAATCTAAAGTTTCAAAGTAGAGACAAACTCGGGCACAAGCCGAAAGGGTCCTTCTGTCAACCGGGTGTAAACAACCCTAAGCGACACGGTACTTAAGAGTCTTCGGACCACCGCTAGCTGGGAACCGGCCCCTACAGCTAACCTGAGTTGATCAACACTTAAAAAACTAAAGATTTTAAGATTGTTTAGCAAAGACCACCTAAACTATTATCTTGTAGAAGGCCAAGGAAAACCCAAGTCTAATTTTCCTTATAAACCCAAAAAGAATTTCTTCAAAAGAAGAAAAACTTTCAGCCTAACCACCAAAACCATCATCACCAAAACCAAAACCTAGAAACTTCAGTCAGACTCAGTTAGACCAGAAGCGAACATGCTTCACAAAGGTTCTTCGAGTTCCTTCAGGTCTGTAAGCTTTCAACCCCTTATTAACCTCTCTTACCATTCTGATGATTGGTGGTTGGATTCTGGAGCTAATGTTCACATTTCGTTTGATTGCTCCTGTTTTTCAAACTATCAGGAATCAAGTGGAGGAGGTGTGACCCTAGGAGATGGCTCAACGGCACAAATTATTGGAAGAGAAAAAGTTAACCTGAAGATGACATCAGGAAAAATCTTAACTCTTCATGATGTTCTTCATGTGCCGTCTGTCAGGAGAAACCTAGTTAGTGGATCCCTTCTTGTAGCCTCAGGATACAAAATTGTAATGAAGGCTAATAAAGTAGTTTTTTCTAAGCATGACTCTTTTATAGGAAAATATTTTGTAAAAAACAGTCTTTTTATTTTAAGTACAATGAATAAAATGTTTGATTGTTCTCTCATTGTATCCAATATAGAATCTTCAAATGTTTGGCATGGCAGACTAGGTCATGTGAACCTCGGTTCTATTAAAAGAATGATGACCTTAGATCTTATTCCCAAGACTCCAATAGATGACAAACACAAATGTGAGATTTGTGTTCAAGCCAAACACACTAGATTACCTTTCAAATCTGTAGAAAGAAATTATGACCTTCCAGAACTTATTCATAGTGATGTATGTGACTCAAATAGGATTTTGACCAGAGGTGGTAGAAAATACTTTGTTATATTTATAGATGATTATTCAAAGTATTGTTATATCTACCTTCTCAAAACCAAAGATGAAGTTCTAGATAGATTTAAGGTCTACAAATCTGAAGCTGAGAATCAATTAGAAAGGAAAATTAAGATCCTTAGATCTGATCGTGGTGGAGAATATACCTCAAACGAAATGACTAATTTCTGTGAAGAACATGAAATAATTCATGAGGTAACTGCTCCTTATTCACCTCAATCTAATGGAGTTGCTGAACGCAAGAACCGCACTCTGTTAGATATGGTGAATGTCATACTTCTCAGCTCTGGTGTTCCTGATAACTTATGGGGAGAAGCCCTATTAACTGCCTGTTACATTCTTAATAGGATTCCTAGTAAGACAAAAGCTAAGACTCCCTATGAGCTGTGGAAAGGTAGAGCACCTAGGATTAATTACCTTAGAGTTTGGGGATGCCTTGCTAAAGTCGGAATTCCCGAACCTAAAAAAAGAAATATTGGTCCCAAGACTGTAGACGCTATTTTCATAGGATATGCCTTAGACAGCTATGCCAATAGATTTCTAGTGACTCACTCAGAAGTAAAAGAAATCTCTAACAATACCATTATAGAAGCAAGAGATGCAGTTTACTTTGAAAACATATTTCCTTTTAAGGATAGAATTTTAATCTCTTCCTCCATACCCTCTACTAGTTCTCAAGTCCAAATACCTAGCTCTCAATCTGAACAAGACTTAGAACCAAGACGGAGTAAAAGGAATAGGATTGAGAAAAATTTAGGAGAAGGATTCTTCACATTTTTGATAGAGGGTGATCCCTCAACTTATGAAGAAGCAATGTCGTCTTCTGATGCTCCCTTCTGGAAAGAAGCCATTAACAGTGAATACAACTCCATCATGGAGAATAACACTTGGTTTCTAACAGATCTACCTTTAGGGAATAAACCAATAGGTTGTAAGTGGATTTTCAAGAAGAAACTCAGAGCCGATGGTACTATAGAGAAATACAAAGCTAGATTAGTTGCTAAGAGTTTTACCCAGAAGAAAGGGTTAGATTATTTTGATACCTACTCTCCTGTAGCTAGGATCACATCCATTAGAACTCTCTTGGCCTTAGCATCCATTCATGATATGCTAATCCATCAAATGGATGTAAAGACAGCATTTTTGAATGGAGATCTAGAGGAAGAACTTTATATGGACCAACCTGAAGGTTTCATTGCTAAAGGTCAAGAAAAGAAAGTCTGCAGACTAGTAAAATCCCTCTATGGCCTGAAACAAGCTCCCAAACAATGGCACAATAAATTTGACAAAGTAATTTGTGAATATGGTTTCTTGTCAAATGAGTATAACAAATGTATATACTCTAAAGGTACATGTAAAAATTGTGTCATTTTATGCTTGTATGTAGATGACATCCTTATCCTAGGATCATCACTGGAATTGATAAATATTACAAAGAACTATTTATCTAGCCAGTTTGATATGAAAGACCTAGGAGAAGCCAACCTAATTTTAGGAATGCAAGTGACCAAAGGCAAAGAGGGTTATACTCTATGTTTAGCACATTCAATTGAAAAAATGCTAAAAAAATTTGAGTTATTTGATAAGAAACCTGTCCTTACTCCTTATGACAGCAGTATTGTACTGAAAAAGAATGAAGGACCACCTTTGGAACAACATAAATATTCCCAGATGATAGGCTCCCTTATGTATATAACAAACAGGACAAGACCTGATATTGCATTTGCTATTGGGAGACTAAGCAGATATACCAGTAACCCAAATCAGTCACATTGGACTGCCTTGGATAGGGTATTTAGATATCTCAAGGGCACCCTAGATTACAAACTTCATTTTACTAGGCACCCTGATATCATAGAAGGTTATTCAGATGCAAACTGGGTAACCAACTCACATGATATAAAATCTACTACTGGATATGTATTTACTCTAGGAGGAGCTGCAATCTCCTGGAGCTCTTGTAAGCAAACTATCATAGCTAGGAGTACAATGGACTCTGAAATGATAGCTTTAGATACAACTTGCACAGAAGCTGAATGGCTTAAAAATCTTATTATGCATATACCTGTTTCTCTTAGTCCTGTTCCTGCAATTTCTATAAATTGTGATAATAAATCTGTTATTGAACTACTAAAGCATGATTCTGTGAATACTAAGATGAACAGGCACCTGCAGCTGCGCTTCAAGTCAATAAAAAGCCTTCTAGACAAATATGTGGTTCTTGACTATATAAAGTCAGAAAAGAACCTTGCAGATCACTTGACGAAGGGTCTGTCTAGGACTTTGATCCTAGAATCATCGAGGGGGATGGGGTTAAGCCCATAAGTTAGTCACCAGCAGTGGCAACCCAACCGAGTCTGACTGGAGATCCCAAGAAGCCGGTTCAATGGGTAGAAACAAGCTGAACTTAGGTGACTTTATGGAACACTGACTCGAGATTAAAATTTCATTAAAATAAAGTCCAAGCGGCTGTACATGTGTACAATGACTCCCCATCCCTATGGTGACAGTGTTCCTGTGTGATATGGTTAGGATGAGTTTAAACTCTTAAAAGGTCCAAGCTGTAATGCTAGGTTGATTCATATCACCAACCATTAAGGACTTACCTATATGAGAGGTCGTGAAGGCCGCGACTATGGGACAGGACGATCCCAGACAACTCTCATGAATGTGAAAAGTGCGCATGGCCATTTAAAAGCGCCACCCGATAGACCAAGGACCTCTAGCGTACTATGTGTGCTATTTTTCTAAATCTGGTTCAAGAAGTCTAATTCAAGGCATAGTCCATCAAGCACTTCTTCAGATTAAGGCAATAGTCACTACGTGAGATTCAAGGCTGTAGTCCATCTCATCTATGCATAGTATTTTACTGCCCAGATGCTATCTCTCTCTATTTTACTTCACTCTTATCTCTGTTTCGGAATTTGACCTTTTGGGGGGAGGATTGTTGGTTTTTTGGTTGTTCTTTTGCAAAAGCTCAATTCCTCTTTTTATCTTTAGTCCCACATCGGATGCACCAAAGCCTTCTTGTGTACATATATTACTTTCTCTTCTTTGCTCTATTAAGTTGTTGTGTGGGGAACCCCTTGGGCCACACACGCGCGCCGCCGCCGCCGCCCGGCCCGGCTCGGCTCGGTTCGGTTCGGTGCGCGTAACGGGTGCGGGTACGCGCCCACATCTGCGGGCGCCGAATGCCGATCTGATTTCCTCTTCGGGTTCGGACTGGGACCCTAAAATTCTTTTTGCTCCTCTTCATTCTTTCATTTATTTATTTTTAAACGTTGGAATTAAATTCTGAACATTACGAATGTTTCTGAACCATTATTGTGTCCAGGTTCATTAATTATTTTGTGTAACGGCTGAATTAATAGGAGAATTAATTCAAAACCGTTACATATGAGTATTATATATATCGGATTGTTTTCTTTGTAAAATCGATCAAAAATTTTCTCTACTCAGAACCTCTGTCAACTTTCTGTTTCATTCCTCTTCATCTCCAAGCTCTGGGCAGAGCTAAGTCCTAGTCGTTCTCTCCAAGTCGTGTGCGGCAACGAGATACCGGTAGTGCGGGAGTTTTACCACTAGGAGCTTCGGGACCGTCTGCACACAGATCCCGAATAAACTCTTAGGACAGTGCTTCGTGCACGACTTCCCCAGAGGCCGGTAACATCTGTTTAATTTTATTTTGTATTCTGAAATTATTCAAAAAGAAAACAAGAAATTTTCTAACATTGTTAACACAAAACCTTTTATCGCGTATCCTAAAGTCCTTAACCTTAAGACTACATAACTCCATATCAGATGTGGACGTTAAGTTCAAACATTTAAACCGCTAATACAACTTTTATTCGGTTTCCAAAACTCGAATATGAACTCTCATGTCCCACAAAGACTGTATCCGGCAACACAAGTTCCCTTGTCGACCTAGACACGGTTAAGCACTGGACATGAATCTGTCACAGGAAAAATTTTTGACACACATCTTGAGTCCAAGAACTTAAGGACATTGATACCTATATCAAGGAGTGGATAATTATACCTGAAGTTATGTCTGATCCGATCTGGAAGATACGATCAATACTTTTGGATACGAGCATTTCTTGTATTGGATTCAAGAAGATGTTTTCTCTGAAGCAAATTGTCGAATACTGAGAGTGCATGCAAGAAAAGGGAGATTCAAAATGGATTCTCGATTTCTAAAGATTGAAAGATGTAGAAAATGGATCAAAAGTTGACGGAGGAAGATTATTCTACTCACCGATTCAAGGACTCAGACTTCAAGCTCTTCGGACCTCGGATCCGCGTGTCCTGGTGGACCTCTGCAACTGTCAGCTTTATAAAGCATAGTTGTCTTAAGAATCGAGTTATATGTCAACGATCAAGAATTTGAATGTTCGTACTATCGATCTGAGAATATCGTACCTGATACGAACAACTCACAGGTCAAAACTGAAGATTGTATGACCATCCAACTGAGCCCAGAAATCAAAGAAAGACTCAGATCACTTGATCAGAGTGAAAACAGAAGGAGCAAACAAAACTAAAATCAATTAGTGGAGAGCGAATCATCTCTGAATCGTCATTATCATCCGATTGAGCTTCGATCGATTTCGTGGTTTATTGGTCGATTGGAATTTTTGTTCCTAAGAGCAGACAGGGTATTCATGAACATATATGAAGGAAAAATGATGGATCGATCATTGAATCGAAACAAAAAGCGTTCGTAACTCACCGATGATCGATTGTGACCCTTCTCGACCTCGCATTGGGGAATCGAGAGACCCGGGAAGGAACCGGTCACCGATGGAGAGGAGCTATCGATGAGCTCGAGATTGCCATGGCCAGAGATTGCCATATCTGGAAAATAATGGTGATCGGTGGGGAAATAATGGGCAGGGCTTCCCCGCAGAGGAGAGGAATGGAGAATAAGGGGGTTGACCACGTATATACATACGGTCTTGAGGCGGTAGGTAGGTTCTAAAACCGCCTAGGTTCGCTGGAGAAGGTCGGTGATGAGAGTCTTCTGGAGTGACCTGGAAGACTCGCTAGCGGTGCCGAGAGTCTTCTGGAAGCTCGGCGGCTTAACGGTTTGACTGAGCCAATGGGTGAGTCGCTCGAACGGATGGATGAAGAGGAAAAAAATAGGGAGGGAAAAAGAATGGACTGTCCATTGGTTGGGCGGTCGGCTCTGACTACAAATGGTTGTGGTTTCAGGTTGGGCTCTAACTTGAGAAAGTGTGGGCCGACTGATAACCTAATTGATTTTGGTTACTTAAAAACTGATCCGGTTAGGTGAAGTCGTTTGGGATCAGTCGCCTAATGGCTAAATGGTGGTGGCTGATATTTTAACTATAGGAAGATGGGTTGGCCCATTTTACCACGTGATGGATCTAGTCTAAGGGCCAAATTATGGGTTGTATGGTTTGAGTCTTTATAGAATGACTAATAAAGAGTTCTTTTAGTCATGATACTTAGGGTTTATAGCTACTTGATTGGCCCTAATGGTTTATCCAATTTGGATTAACACTTGAATCAATAATACTTGGTTCTATTATTTGCTAACTGATTTAACAATTTCTATTCTAAGAATTTATTAAAATATTATTTATTAAATTTTTCATGAAAAGAGAGTTACACATCCATAGTCCAAGATGTCTTGTGGCGTGCAGGTCATAGTTGTTAATAAAGGTTGGATGCACGTCGCACCACATATTTTGAGCCGAACACTTTAACTTCTGCAGAGACACGTTTAAGATGCCCTGAGTTACATATATGTTCTTTTGTTTCATAATATATACTTGGATAATATTATCGTATGCGGACAATGAAGGACGAAAGGGTATGTATTGGTAAGTTGCGCACATGTTACTCGTTCATTGCATGGCACTTTCATGCCTGTGATACGATTCTATTTTCTTATCATATGCCATAAAACTGATCCTAAGGCAAGCCTAGAAAGACAACATAATAATTGAGTGCACACAACATAACGGACGGTGCTCAGGCGTGGAGCTTCTTTGGCGATTCAAGGCGTGCGATTAAGGAAAAGCTTTTGTATACGGGACATAATGTATGAAACATCATCTATTTTACTTATTCTCAAGTTGTAAGCCCCAGGGCACTATTTATTGTAATGAGAGAGAGAGAGAGAGAGAGAGACTGAGCAATTGTATTCGTGTCCTAGTGTCATTGCAACTTCTATTCTATTATCAATAAAAGAGAACCATTTCTTTATGAACTTATGTTATTCAAATTTTCTGCTTGGAGAATTTTTATTCGACGAATCTTCAGCCTTAGTGTTCCATCGGCCATTTGGTGCTTACCTTGTGCGAGCGCATCTTAGGCTCACACGATATCACGTCCATCGAAGACGTTTGGTTCTGTAGAACCGGAACGTGACATATCTACCTACAGGTCAAACCTAGTTTGACCCGAATTCCCTTTTTAAATACTAGTAAATTCACGTGTGTTGTACATAAAATATATTTTTACCTGATATTATTGTAAAATTGTTTAAAGATTTATATATATTTTAATTAAAAATTATTATATATATGTTTATAATTTAATTAGAATGTGTTATAGATTTTATTATATTTTAATTATAATTTATTATTGATATATCTCTACTCTTTATAAAGAGTCTTGAAAACCGCTAGCCGTTTAAGCCATACAAATATCTTCATGTAATTAACATTAATAAATTTAATAAATTTTAAGTAATTGTAACTGTGTAATATTATCTAACTAGAGACAAACACCTCTTCCAATTTATGTGGTTAAGATGGGAGGTATTATCCTTGGTTGGTTAGGTTCGATTTCCATGACGTTATTTATAACAAATTTAAATATTTTTCAATACTTTTTTTATGTAATATTAATTTTTTATTAATTAATGAAGGATTTCAAATGGCTTAGACTGTTCAATTTTGAGTCATTTTCAAGCCTTATTATATATATATATATATATATATATATATATATATATATATATATATATATATATATATATATATATATATATATATATAATGTTTCTGGCAGTAGCCGTAAGAGGAATAAGAGGAATTTCGGGTTTGTAGGCGATTTTGAGGGAGTAAATGAATGAATTTTATTATAAAAATTTACAGGTTTGTTCTTCTCCCTCTTAGCTTTCTAAAACATATTTCCAAGTGAAAATTAGACCATGTATGGCCTATAAAGAAATTCGTCTATATAAATATTTTCAGTAGGGTACACCTACAATTTTTCGACTATAACTCTTAGCTCATTTATAATTATTTTATAAAACTATTTTTTTGGTAAACCTAACATCTAAGGACATGTTGGATATGTCACGTTCCGGTTTACCAAAAAAAATAGTTTATTTTATTTTATTATGTCCAAATAATAAAACTATTATTGTGTAAAACTATTTTTTTGGTAAACCTAACATCTAAGGCATATTATGTAGGCATATATTTGGACATGTCGCATACATATTAGTGTTGTGCGATGGTGTTGACTATTATTGGGTAAAACTATTTTCAACATGTCCATATATATGCCTACACTATTTTTTTGGTAAACCTAACATCTAAGGACATGTTGAAAATTAGACCAAGTATGTCCAAATATGTATGCAACATGTCCAAATATATTTTTTTAGTGTTTATTTTATTATTTTATAAAACTATTTTATAATTATTTTATATATATATTTGGACATGTTGCATACATATTAGTGTTGTGCGATGGTGTTGACTGTGAACTAAGAGGGAGATCGGGTATGGTCAAGTGAGTGTGTGGGTGTGATTGATACAAGTGAGAGTGTGTGCATATTGTGTAGCTAAGTAGGTGTAGTGCTTGTATGTATGATGTTCAAATGAAGGATGCAGGGGGAATTGATAGTGATTGCGTTAACTTGTGCATCAGTATAATTGTGTCAGTGACCAAGTGCCTGTGTGTGTGTGAGGGGTGGGCTAGTATCAGTAGGCAATGCATGTAACCCTACACGTGCACATGTGTTCAAGGGGAGGCGAGCAGTTGGTGCCAGATGTTAGTGTTGTATTAGCAATGGTTGCAGTGGATGGTTAGGGGCAGTATGGTGTTAAAGTTGTGCTATAGCAGTTGTGCCTTGAGGTTAGCAGTCAGGTAGCATGGGGGAGGGGGAATCAGGTATGCTGTGAAGGAAAAGAGGGGTGTGCATGTCATGTCTATGTGTGTTGCTATAGTTGTTGCAGTTTGTTTCATTATGGAGTTTGATGTACCTGCTGTGTTCGAGCCAAGGGGGATGTGCATCAATGTGGTTCACAAAGGGGAGGGGTGTATATGTGTGAGTGTGTCTGATATTTGTAAAGAGAAGGCAGATTACATCAAGTAGAATATCTGTGTATACCTGAGTGGGCAGTGGTGCCAGTATGTTGATGGAGATGTGTGGTGTATTCAATAGTAAGTTTAGGAGTGACTGATACCTTAGAATATCAGTTCAGTTATGTGGTTAAGGTAAGTGTGAAGTGAGGTAGCAAGGTATCAGTAATAAGGGAGTCAAGGAGAAAGGTATTAGTATCGATTTATAAGATTCAACCAAGATATTACTAATAGTTAGTTAAGGTATTGATATTAGTCTAGATATTGTTAAGATAGTTATAATACTAAGACAATGGTATCTAAGATCTGATAACTATGTACTAGTGTTAGTTATGAGAAAAGTATAAGGTATTAGTTATATATAATGGGTATTAATAGGATACCTTGTGAAAACACAATATATGAGTATCGGGGAATACTTAGATAGGGTGTAGGTAAGTTGGTGGTGTATGATTTATGAAGAGTATCAGATATTAGAGTAGTGTATAAGTTGTACTATATTAACTAGTATAAGTATTATGTATATGAGTGTATATATATAGTACTTAGTATTTAATGACCTAGCATAGTTAATATAGGCTAGTGTTAACTAGTTAGTGACCAATCTGGACTAGTACCTTAGTGTGGACTTAGAAACTTGTGTATGACTTAAGTTTGATTAGGTTGACCTAGTTTAGCTAGAGTGACCTAGAAATGGCCAAAAAAACATATTTAATGCATTTTTGCCCTTTATCACTTCTTTACTCCCAAGTGACATGATATTCATATATATGTGTGTATGATACCAGCTTGTATACCGAAATATACCATTTTCTCATGACCACATGGGAGTACATTCTCTGATAGTTTTCTTATTTGCTAGCCTCTATGTTTCATGTATTTAGTATTGAGATATTTGATTCTTGACACATTGATTACACGGATTGGTATACATGGATCTCCGTCATGAGATGTTATTGTTCGTGATTACTCAGTACTCACCGTATCGTGCTTTGTGATTACTCAGTGATTACCGTGATATCTTAGTGATTATATAGACCATAATCAAAGTATATGATATTATAGCCCGTGCTTTGTGGTATACGTGTTATAACGTGTCGTGATTTGGATCCGTGTACTAGTCGGAGGATTGGGGAAGTATTTATGGATATGTGATCATACTTTATAGCCTGTGATTTAGTGTAGCCCATGATAGTTAACAGATCATGCAACTCACGTGTGATTACGCTAGCTTACCTTTTATATATAGCCCGTGCTAGGTCCAAGCCGATCACATTATCTTGCTAATATTTCAAGGCACATTTATTATATTATTTTCTTTATTCTAGATCATTACATCGATGTTCCTCACCATATTGTTCTCAGTTTCTTGCCAATATTTACCATGATACTTTTTTCGTGATATATGCTAGTTCAGTTACTTTCATCATTTATTTTTATTACTATTGTTGTTTCATAGTTTCTGTCAACTATTGGAACTGCTATTTGGTTTGTACTTTGCTCCAATCCTGAATGGATATATTTTTTAGATGATTCTTGAGAGGACTGGTGTCCTACTCACTACGGGCCACATGATGGCGAGCCAGTTGAGATACCACTTGTAGAGCCTATTGAGTTAGTACTAGCAGTCGATGAGACTTAGCTAGTTCATTAATGATATTGTATATGTCAGTTAGACACTTTGATATTGTATTATTATTGAGATCTTGTGTTGAGACTATACTTGGACTTGTGATGTATTGTGACTTTATTTTTTTCTTCTATTCCATATCGTGCCATATCTTCCTCTAGTTTGTTATTGTAATTGAACATTGTTTACCATTATCATATTATCATATTGTCCTCCATTAGGAGTTGAGATATCTTGACAGGTACATTATATATATTGTGTGAGATGTTTAGATAGTACTGTTGACCTAGACAATATTCTACCACCGATGCTGCAGCATAGGCTGGACGTACCCACGTATCCATGCCCTTACACCGGGTGCGGGTCATGACAAAAATTATTTATGATTCTCTTAAGGTATCCTTTCCTGTTTTGATCTATTTGGAATTTACTCAACTTTGAATAATCATAACTCCCAATTGGCTAGGTAACTTTGTATGTAATTTTCTTAGAACTCTAATGAATATGTTATTAGACTTTGACCAAAATTTTAGAACTATCAAACGACGGTTTGGGATAAATCATTGGTTTGGGATAAATCATTCTTCCCTCACCTGTTGTCCTGTTTGAACGAATTAATTCATAGAAAAATGTAATGACCTATATTTTCTACAAATTAGGTGCTAGAAAATTTTGGATATTACATGAAGATATGGGAGAACATAGATTTTTTTTAAAAGTATTTTTGAGAATATTTTAACATTTTTTAAGAATTTCCTAAAGTTGAAAAGATAGACTAGAATACTCAAAAGTAGGTTTAAGTCCTAGAAAACATACTAGTGTTCAACTTTGACATTTTATATGTATTGGTTGTGGTTCATTGTATTTTATATGATATGGGTACAACAAGGGAAGCCTCTCATGATCATTTAGTAGTTGTCAGTATATATGAAACCAAAGGAGTAGGCAAGTATCGCCATTATGTTATTGTTGCTTGTATTATCATATATTGCATGTTTCTTTCGTGTTGTCGTTTTGATTATATATTACCATGAACTTGTGCACGAGAGATAGGTTGTTGTTATTCATGTACATTACTTACTTACTTGATTCTACTACTTGTCATGAGTTACATATTTATATAGTTGCAACTTGTCACACCTTTGTACATGATAGTTAGTGAGAGTGGACGGGAGAATTTTATAAGTAGGCATGTGGACTATCTCTTGTTCAAATCACTTCTTGTCAAATTTTGTATAATATCACTCCTATATTGCATGCTTGGATTGACGTATTTACCTGTAGTCATCTATATACAGAAAGTAGAACTCTAGAACACATGGTACACAAATTTATAACTTGTACATTGTTTTAATGTAAGTCTTGATGTCCATAGTGTCACATATTGCTTGTATCCTATTATTGTTATGGTCGCACATGAATGTTATCTCTTTATTTTCAATGATTACTTGAACATATATTCTACTTGTAGCTTTAGTAGTAATTTGCTCTAATCTAGACTAGATAACAATATTTTCAGCTTTAGACGAGGAGGGTTATTCAACTCATTATGGTGAGTTTGAGAGCGATTTGGGTAGTATAGATCTTACTACTGGTCCAGTAATGGTATATGATGTCATCCAGATGAGAATTAGTTGCTAGTAGTTTATTAGACTTTATTTGATTATTATTTGAGTGGGTTTGTTCACGAGGACTTTGATATTCTTATTTACTTGAGGACTATTTTAGAGATATTCCTTTTAGTTAATTAAATTAAGACTTTAAACATTCATTTGTTGTTATTATTCATGATTATTAAATTATTGTGATTGAGCTGGTTAGATAGATAAAATATGATTATGATTCTCGATATTGATAATTAATGATATATTAGATGCTTAGATATCGTATTACCACCGGTTCTGCAGTGTAGACTAGACTTGGCCATACACTCGTACCCAATAATTTGGGAGTGGGTTGTGACAAGTTTGTATGGTAGCCCATGCGGGCCAATCTTCACAAAAAGTGCAAACTTGTGGTAGTGCCTAAGTTAGATGTACTACTCTGAGCTTGATGTCATGCCCCAATCTCCCGCAAGTTCGTTCGTCCCCGCTGGATGTGAGATCACTACGCCAACACTCCCATAGGATAATCATTCTCATCGGGGCGTGATGTCGTACGAGCCTAGAGTTACGCTCGTACAAGACAATGATGTCAAACGTCATGGTTATCATCGAAATGACCAAGTTATAGCGAAAGCCAAGTATTGTTACAAACAAGATCACATCAGAGTATACATACAAAGCTCTGAAAGGGTGCAAATGAAGATGCCACGAAGGCTTACAATACTTTTTCTTATTTTCTTGCCCACAAAGGTACTTACCGTTCCATAAATCATGTCCTGTATATCCAAGCTGAGCTACTACACCTGAGTACCTGAAAAGATATGCACACAAAAGTGGGTCAGTACATAATTGTACTGGTGAGTAGGGTAGCCCATTCGTCTAAACCAATACTAAGTAGATAGTGAAATAAAAGGAGTTATTACATGGTGGTCTTGCTAGTTACTTACTTATATCAATTTCATATCCTGACATGACATACATTGAAAGAAGTAAAACAGGTTAAGAATTAAAATCATATAATCATACTAGCATGCAATCTCCTATTCTCACAAGCAACTAAACCAGCAACAGGCTACTCGAATCACAAAGATAAAGCACGAAACCTATCGAACCACGCCACAATCCAAATCTCGCTATTCCATCAATGCGCACACTCTTGCTCGAGGCAAGGTGGCCGCCCGCCGCCTACTCAAATGCACAATCCCAAAGCAATCCCTATCTATATGAAGGTCACTGGCCAAGACATAAAGGACATATATAACAAATGCAGATATCCTTCCAGTACATTTGGTTGCAATGCCTTAACTGTAGTTTCCGCAAATGTCTCATGCCGAAACACAAGTTCAAGTAAGTGATGTGCCATCCATTTGAAGGTTACAATACCTCAGTTGTATGTCTCGTTATACCGTGCTTCAAAAGCACTTCTAATGATTCCTCCCAGGCCGAATGGTCCCGGTGCCCCGGTGCATATCCCGTTCGAGGAATCCAAACCCTGCGCACAGGCTATCCGTGACCATGCAACAAAGAAATGTAGGTACGACGAGGAATCGTGCCTTCTTGCTCCAACAAACGATACTAGACCCATTCCATCTGATTCACCATCTTCGTTCTCAAATTATACCCCAAGTTACCATTCCAAATAATCTCCACTAGGCACCATATCGCTTCTCAACACAGTGCTCCGATTGGTACAACACCCTCGCTCAAATGCTCCGTGGCACAATGCCCCAACAGTGGCACAATGCCCTCTCCGATGCAGTTGTCCGGTTTTGAACCATAACTGCACGATTTTCTTGACAAAGCGTTCCAACTTGACAGTCGTGCGTAACACATGCTCGTTTGATGAAGTATTATCACTGTCCAAATAGTAATGATCAACTCAAAGACACAAATTATATTCATCCAAACGGTGCACACTCTATATACGCCATAGTGCAGTGTTTCTCATGTTCCAGTCAAAGTGTCCAAGATATTACATGTGTTCTAATTGTTAGGCATGAAGGAGTAGTGGAGAAGGAAAAGATCCCACTCACCTAGTATGAATCCGCTAAGAACTCTATCTTGTCGATACGGTCGATTTCTTGAATTCGTGGTCCAATGCGAAGCACGATCTACTCAATTGGTATGACCGTGCGAGCAGACCGTGCTCTATAAATCATCCGACCGATCGGACTAAGGAAGACGACATTATCCCTCCAATCTAGCTATCTTTGTACTTGTCCCGAACGAACAAACTAATTCCATTCGCATCGTCTATGCCTCATCCAGTTACAAGGCGCTGCTCTGATCCTACTGAACTCCGCACGCGATCTTCATATAAAACCAACTCAAATCAATACTTGCTACCAAATCTAACTCATTAAAATGCAACCAAACTTTTGTCTCGTTTCAATACGACTCAGCATAATTCATCGTGCGGGTGCGAGATGCAATCGCTGGAACACTGATTGTCTGGTTGGAGGGACTGACGCCACAGTGTAACAGCAGTTGCTGATGATATTGGTACAAGTGTGTCGTTAAGGGGACATGCCATGTGCGAGGGTTGCTTCTCTTATCTTACGCTCGTGACTAATCACGTTGCGTAAATTAGACGCTAGAAGATTCACTTTCACACCCCTTTCATGGGCTTGGCCAAGCCTTTCGTATGGAGGTGAACGTGAAATCTTTGCTCCCTGACCGAGTTCTTCTTTAGAAACTGCAACCAGATCATTAGTGGAAGACTTGATATGAGACAGACCAACTACATGCGCGTATCCTAACTGGGTGCATAGGTCTTTCATCACATTGTTTGTTTTCCGACTTGGTTTAAGAGCAACTGCAGTGCCCAAGTGGGTTTGGAAAGGCTCTAAGGGTCGACCCACATCCGGGGCATGAGCGCATGGGTCTGCCGTATAGAGTCTTCCATTATCAGCGTGCGTGACAACCAACGGTGCATACTTTTGGGGAGCTGGTGGCACAGCCCCTCGAGCGCACATGGCTCGGGTTGATTTGGGTTTCCCTGAACCGACGCCCTTAGGCGCATAATACATGAAATTAAAGTCAGGACCATAGGGATCGTTTGTGGAAGGTCGTACGTGCATACAGTCGGGGACGACGCGTCTCCTCCTACGCAGGTCCCGCTGTGTGTGCGCTTCTCAGGATTTGGCGCCACCTCTCTCGAGGATGTCTTTGGAGATGGAGATAGAATGCGCGTCAACCTGTTGTGCGTCTGCGGCGAAGGTTTGCAGCACTTCTGGAACAGATTTTGGGGTCTAGTGAAGCGGCTTTGGCAACCCAAATCCTACTAGCTTTGTGGGGTCGTACGGGCCTCATTGAAGAACTCGACTTGTCGCGCTTCCTAGCACTAATACAGATTCCGGTCACTATGAGAACATTATGTACGGAATCTGTCAAAATGAAGTGTCGTGTAAAAGTGGCCTAAAGTCTGACGTGCCAATGGTGGTGCGTCTAAGATATCGCGACGTCAAGCTCTAGCTATCGATACTCGACGACACTAACTTACGTCGGCACCTGAATCTGCCTCGAACGCAAAGTATCGACCAACGGCCCTAAGAAAAAAAATAAAAGTTTGCATACAAGATACATATAAAGTAAGGAACTAAAATATATATCGGCAATGTACACTTGCCTGGATCCGCTACATGAGAAGTAGAAGTTGGTCCAACGCCCAAGTCCGAAGAGTCCAAAGAACCTAGAGAATGAAGTTTTAAATTAATTAATTGTTAGATTTGTAATATAGTTAGGAAAATTAATACACTATAACTATAGCCTAAATAATAGGGTTCAACATCCATTGCCCAACACTGTCCCTCTTAGACTACTCTGCTAACTGACATAAATTCATTTGCACTAAGACCCAAAAAAAACATAAACTCTAGATTATATTATCTTTCCAGTCCAGCTATTAATTTTTCCTTCTAGTGGGCATACACAATCCGAACTCCCATCCCCCATATCTATTTTCCAAAACCTTTAAGTAAGAGACAACCACTCTTGTATATGTATATGTCATTCTTCCTGTAGATCACCCAAATATAACCATGGGTCATTCGGTCATAAAGCCCACACTTATCTGCTCACAACAATGAATGTAATATATTTTATACAATCAATGCAGCAACCCATAGGACCACTCCCATATTACTAACATTTGCTTCTCTACACATGCTCAAACATGTGTGTTTGACCAACAAAGGAAAACATGTGTGTTTGAACAACAAAGGGAAAAAAACACAAGTTCTCAACAATAACCCCACACACTATACCTCACAGTTGCTTCCCATTCGAACTTCCCTCTTCCCACTTCACCCTCTTAGTCATTAGATTATATATAAGTCTAAGTCACCTTTGTATTAAGGAACTTCCCACCCAAAACTTGTGCAAATGAATGGCGCCACATACTTGTAAACATGACCACATGCGTGTGCCTGGTGTCAACATAGATTAGGTGAACACAATATTCTATTCTAATAGATTTTTAGCTTAGGATTCATTAATGGGACATAAGGCACCCATATATTCTAGCAACTCACTTTTGTCCAAGTCTTCCATTGTCATCACCCAACCAGTAAGGAGTAAAACACAACAACCGATTTACTTAAAAGAGACACACAACAGCCGTAGAGATCTTCACATGTGCTTATGACCCAATAAATCACTCCTTATTGACTTCTAACCGACCATTTCGCTTAACTCGTTATATTCAGAAAAACCTGATCCTAATAGAAATATATATACACACACAAATATATATATATATATAAAAGCTCTGAACCTTGGTCGTGTCGCACGGCCGAAACAGTCTGCTTGAAGCACACGAACACCTCGCTGGCGAAGACGTCGGCTGGAGGGCTCGAACGCCGGAGCAATGCGGGTGGGGCGTCCTAGCACGAATGGAAGGAGGAAGGATGGAGCAATGGGTCGAGGCGGCTCGGTCTGATTTAGGGTGGAGACGAACAATAAAAGATATTATATAGTGAGAGAGGAACTAGGGTTTCTGGGGAAAGTTTGTTAGAAATGGACGGCTAGGCTCGCCTCCGTACGAGCGTTCTACTGTCCCTCCCCCTCTGCCACAGTACCATACAACAGCAACTAGCTGTTGCTTCTATCCATTTGTATTAAAGGGATTTGGTTCTTGTACTTGTGGTGTTTTCCTATCCATCTCACTTAGCTGCAAGGTTTCAAATGGTTGCTTCTAGGGTCTCGGGTTTGGGTATCGGCCTATTGGGGAAGCCTTTGTTCCATAGGTTCAGCTGAGTTTCCCACTTAAGGTTACATTTGTCGTTGGTAAGGTTTCCACAGTCCCATGAATAAGAAATATGTTGTTGCATCTTTCAATTCCAAGGTGCACATGGGTTAGAGTGCAATGTGGATTTGGTTGGCCATTGGTTTATAAAGCCATGGGTTGCGTGCATTCAGCTCGTTATGGTTTGCACACATTAGGCTAGGGTTAAGGGCTTTAGTTGTACTTAAGTATTAGCTAAACTAATTTACCAAATTCTAATAACTAAACAACTATATACTTATATGTATTAGTTCAAAATTTTCTAGAATTTTATAATACTAAAAATATTTTATATATATATATATATATATATATATATATATATATATATATATATATATATATATATAGAAAGAAAGAAAGAAAGAAATGGTGGGTTCACATCCTTCCCAACTTAGAAGAATTTCGTCCCCGAAATTTAGGATGAATGCACGAATAGGATTAGCGAGAAATTAAACATTAAGGGTTTTGAAATGAAGTACATAAGTTCGTACCTTGGTACTCAAACAAGTGAGGGAAGCGCTGTCGAATGGAATCCTCGCGCTTCCAGGTAGACTTGCCTGTTGAATGATGCTTCCATGAAATCCGGACCAGTCGAATAGTCTGCCCCTCAAAACCTTCTCATTGCGGTCGAGTATCTCCACTGACTGCTCCTGATAAGTCATACTCGGCCCAATAAAAATCTTCGAATGATCGAGCACGTGACTAGGGTCTGCCACGTACTTTCTCAACTACGATACGTGAAATACGTCATGCACGCCTTCAAGTGACGGTGGCTATACAAGACGATAAGCCACCTCACCAACTCGCTCCAAGATGTCATAAGGTTCCATGTACCTCAAACTCAGCTTGCCTCTGCCCCCAAATCTAATGGCCCGATGTACCTCGAACTCAGCTTGCCTCTGCCCAAAAATAAAAAATACATAGTCGCCTTTCTTGAATTCCAAAGGTCGGTGGTGCGCATCTGCCCAATGCTTCTGCCTATCCTGTGCTGCTCGGAGGTGGTTCTGAATTTGCTTCACTTTCTCCACTGTCTGTGTCACCAACTCTAGACCAATTATCTGACTCTCTCCCATGTCACTCCAACATACCGACGACTCGCACTTCCTGCCGTACAGTGACTCAAAAGGTGCCATATGTATCTTGCTTGGTAGCTGTTGTTGTAGGAGAATTCCATCAAATGTAGATGGTCTTCCGAAGATCCTCCAAAGTCTATCATGCATGCTCTCAGCATATCCTCGAGTATCTGAATCGTGGGCTCTGACTGGCCATCTGTCTGTGGATGATATGCAGTGCTAAACTTGAGGCGAGTCCCCAGACTGTCCTGCATACTATGCCAGGAATGAGATATGAATTTGGAATCTCAAACTGATACGATGCTGATAGGTACTCCATGCAATCTCACAATCTGAAGCATATATATGTCAGCTAATATCTCCGTGGATTGCTCAACTCTAAAGGGCAAGAAATGTGCCAAATTTTTGAGTCAGTCCACGATAACCCATACCGCATCATTTCCGCTGGGGCTCCCTGGAAATCTCGTGATGAAGTCAATAGTTATGTGTTCCCACTTCCACTCGGGAATGGAAAGCGGCTGCAATAGTCCTCCAGTCCTCTGATGTTTGGCCATGACCTACTGGTAGGCCAAATATCTCGTCTTGAATCTCGCAATCTCCCTCTTCATCCCATGCAAACAGTAATGTTCTCATAAATCTTGGTACATCTTCGTAACCCCCGGGATGAATAGAATGAATCGAACTATGGGCCTCGGTCGTCAACTCCTGGTGTAGCTTACCACTCGGAACGTATAGGCGATCTGTACACCTCAACATTCCATCCTCGTGAATACGGAGTCCCATCTCAATGTTGGCTTCTGTCCTCTCTCGTAGTCTCTGAAATCTCGCATTGGTAGGCAAGGCCGCCTTGATCCTCTCGACCAATATAGACTGAACCTCCGGATTGGCCAACTGTCCATCCGTGCCTGACAATACAACCTCTATCCCGAGCTCCTGAAGATCCTTTAACAAGTGGTGCTAAGTAGTCAAGAAATATGCCAAGGGCTTCCTTCTTAAGGCATCCACTACAACGTTCGCCTTATCAGGGTGGTACTGTAACTCAAAATCATAATCTGTCATCAGCTTTAGACAACGCCTATGTCTCATTTTAAGCTCCTTCTGAGTGTAGACATATATCAGACTCTTGTGATCTGTGTAAATTTTGACTCGCTCTCCGCAAAGGTTGTGCCTCCATAGCTTTAGTAAAAATAGCACTACAACTAGCTCTAGATCATGCGTCAGGTAGTTCTTCTCATGAACCCTCAGCTGTCTCGATGCGTAAGCTTTCACCTTGCCGTGCTGCATCAGTACACATCCTAGTGCTCTTCCATATGCATCACTATACACTAGAAATCCTCCAGATTCAGAGGGTAGTGTCAAGGTCGGTGTTGTCGTCAGACGCTTCTTCAACGCGTCGAAAGTCGTCTGATACTCCTTAGTCCAGATAAACTCCTCGCCCTTATATTTCAAACACGTCATAGGTGTAACGATCTCGAGAAGTTTTCTATGAACCTCCGATAATATCTGGTAAGTCCGAGAACTCCTAACCTCTATAACTGGTGTATGGGTAGGCCATGTCTCAACTGCGACGAGCTTCTCCTGGTCAACTGACAGTCCATCTCTAGTGATTATATGACCAAAATAAGTTACCCTATCCAAAAAAAAACTTATACTTGTTGAGCTTGACATACAGCCTCTCCTGGCTCAACGTCTCCAACACAATCCTGAGATGCTCCTTGTGCTCCTCCTGTCTCTTGGAATATACCAAGATATCTTCAATATATACCACCATGAACTTATCTAAGTATTGGTGGAAAACCCTGTTCATCAGGCTCATAAACACATCTGACACGTAGGTTAACCAAACAACATAACTAAAAACTCATCGTTCCCATACTTCGTCTAAAAATCTGTCTTTGGGATGTCCTCCTTCCTTACCTTTATCTGATGGTAGCGGAATCTGAGATCGATCTTCGAGAATACACATGCGCCACTCAGTTGATCAAATAAATCGTTGATGCACGACAAAGGGTACTTGTTCTTTATCATTACAATATTTAGCGTCCTGTAATCGATGCACAAACGTACTGTCCCATCCTTCTTCAGTACAAATAATATTGGAGCTCCCCATGGAGAAATACTAGCCCAAATAAAATCCTTGTCTAAGAGGTCATCAACTTGGATCTTTAACTCAACCAACTCTTTCGGTGCTAATCTGTAAACGGGGGAAGTAACTGGCTCGGCTCCTGGAGTCGACTCTATGGTAAACTCTATCTCCCTGTTAGGTGGCAGGACTAGAAGATCCTCGGAAAATACATCCTAAAAATATGATATATTGTAGGGTTACACTGGTTCACCTTCTGCAATGTGTGCCACTAGGGTAGGTTCGACACTATGCTCTCGGGCTCTCCGAAGAAACTCGAACTCAGAGTGATCTGGTGGTCTAAAGATAACGCATCCACGTCGGTAATCTAATGTCACATAGTATTGGTTCAACAAATCCATGACTAGAACAATATCATAGTCTGGTATAAAGAAGACTAGAAATCGGGCATGCCTCTCTCGCATGGAAATAACTACTGAACAAGATCTACAAGTGTATTTAACCAGTACTATTCCACCTCCCGTAAGAATTTTTATGGTCTTCGAAAGGGGTGCAATTGCTACTCTTTGGGTGGCTACAAAACTAGCAGCTATGAAAGAGTGTGTGGCACCTGAATCAAATAATGCTACTACTGGTAATGAAGCTACTAAAATATTACATGTGATCACCTCTCCTGCTTTCTCTACTTTCTCAATGGTCATCACAAAGACCTGGCCCAGTCCCTGTGCTGGTACCTTCGGTTGCTGTCGGGCCGGTTGGAAATGAACTTCCTGTGGGGCCAAGGGTGGCCTCATCTGAAATCCTCTTGGTGCTGGTGGTCGCATTGCCCCACCTCTTGCGTAGGGCGCCCTTGGTCTTGGGAAAACTAGTATAGGTGGCTGCTGGTAGGGCCTCGGTGCTGGTAAGGCGGGTCGATGAACAATCAGTGTTTCTCCTCAATGATCTGTGCACTCTCAGGCCGAATGCTGACCAGAACTGCAAATCAAACATACTCCATGTTTGTGTCGGCATTCTCTTACGAGATGGCATGTCCTACCGAGTAATGACAAATGGGAACCATTGGTCCTTTCAAGGCGGCTGCTCTCTGCTGCTGGGCTGCCATAGGAAGCTTCGTCTGTCCCCCGTGTGGTGCTTGAGCTGATGGCGATGTTGTATGGGGGTACTTTAGACTGGCTCCATCTTGTTGATGCGCTCCTGGCGTTGGGCTGCCATCAGAACGTCGGAGTAGGAGGTAGGGGGCTACCGATCCAATCAACCTCTGTGTCTCAAAAATCAAGCCGTCATAGAACTTCTCGCCCTTTTTCTCCTCAGTTGGGATCAATTAAGAGGCAAAGCGGCTCAGGCAGAGAAACTCAGCATTGTACTCCTCTACTGACGTACTACCCTGACTAAGATGGAGGAACTTGTCCAAAAGTTTTGCTCGAGTAGTGGATGGGATAAATATCTCCTGTAAAATCCTAGAGAACTTCTCCCAAGTGACCCGATCGGGTCCTAAAGGATCCTCCCCTGAAATCCACCAATGATGGGCGTTGCTGGTTAGCTGCATCCTGACAGAGGTCATCCATCTATCCCTCGGGAGCTCGGCGGCCTCCAACTGATGTCGAATGTTGGTAAGCCATGCATGTATCTCGGTGGGCTCCTCCGTACTAGAAAATGGAAGTGGTATTATGCGACGAAAGTCTGTGATAGACCCCATCGTTGGCTGGTGAGCTGGTGGTGACGCCTGCCCCAAAGTTATCACAATACTCTCTCTCAAGAACTCATCTTAGCGCTGCTTGGTCTTCTACTGAGCCTGCTGCTGGAACTACTGCTGGGCCTGCATCATAGCGTAGAATATCTAAATCATCTGTAAGATTTCCATGGGTTGCCCTTGTGGGAAGGGCATATACGACATCTATAGGATAAATGGAGGTGGCGGGGGAAAATGCTCCTCCTCCTGTCCTGCGGCCCGTTGTCCCTCATTCTCTGTCTGGTACAAAAACTTGTGCTCTCCCGAAGGCACCTCTGGCTACCCAGATGACTGTCCCTGGTAGCAGGGTTCAGTAGAAGAACCTGCCCCGGTGCTGGCTCCTCGGACGATTTGGCATTCTCGAGGACATCGTTCGGCTGTGCAACACGTCCGCTACGGAGATTCATAACTCTGAAAAGAAGTCATGTTTAAGATCATCGATTTAGAAATAAACAAGATGCAAATTTAGAAAAATAAAGCCAAATTAGAGGTGTTATGAGAGGTAATCAAGCATGTAGATGAGATTCTAATATCTAATCCTAGATGCTGGTTCGCTTGGCACAGTTAGGTAACCAAGACAATTTAAATCGAACCTGCATTGACCACCATAAAAACTATGTCACGTCCCAGTTTCTAAAATATGTGGAACTGAGCCACGTGGTAATGGTCAGCGGGTACACTCCGATGGGCAACCTAATCTAGTGGTCCCGTTGGAGTGCTCCTAAGCTGTAAAGTACAAAAATAACCCAATATTTGTTCATAGGTACTATAACTAATCTCATCCACAGATATAAGTAATGAAACACAGAGAGAAATTGTCACTCCCCGTTCCCGAAATACATATTTTGGGATATATTTATTTCTTGCTTGTATTTATTTCTGCTTAGAGTATTTCTTGCTCACATGATCATTAGGTTGCATGCATGGAGACTAGACCCATTCTTTGGTTTAGCATGGTTCATGGTTTATTTGTAGGTTGATTTATTCATGAATTTGAACCCATGGTCTAAACCTCAAACCCTAGCTATATAAGCTAACTTGTTTCTCTCTCTTCCCTCATTCTTTATTTTCTATCTTTCTTTCATTTCTAGGCAAGTACACCTTGCACTATATGGAGAAACCTTTTTATTTTTGTTTCTTGTTCTTTTTTTGCATTTTATTAGTCTATTCTGTGCGTATAATAACTCTGACCGCTTTTAATACTTGGAGTTCTCATTTTTTATGGATATATTTGCTTAGATCTACTTTTCTAATTTAGAGTTTCTTTGGTTCCTTGAGTTTTTGGAGGCTTTGATCTACTAAAATATAGTATTTTTGAAAAATAGTTTTTGGGAAGGATGGAGCACTTTATTTCGAATGTTTTGGTTTTTAGTTCACTTAATTCGGAGCTAAAATATAGTTTTTATGAAGAAAGCAAATTTTAGATTTTGGAGCTTTTCTGTCATGGCCGAACCTGCTGTTGGAGAAGAAGAAATCTTCATGTGGCTAGCGAGCTATGCGGCTGAGAGTGATATACGGCCCGAGAGGGTTATGCGGCCAAAGATCTTATCGCATATTGACCATCATGAGTCCATCTTGTTGGACGCATGACTGCCATCGCATAAGTGTCCTTGAACACTTGTGTTCACTCACTAAACAAATGAGAATTTCGCTAAGGCCAAACACTCTATGCGGCATCGAACCCCATGAGACACCGATACTTATGCAGTAAGCAGGGTATGCGACCACCATCCTTGGACGCATGACTCTGAAACCGTGGCATACCTTTTCTTGGTTTTGTCTTTTCTTCCTAACACACTTTATGTCACATCACACTTTAGCCATATCACTGACAATTTATTTCCCATTGCCTCATCACTTATCCCGAGGAGTAGACCTAGCCATGACTCTATGCGGCATGACTCCATGCGGCCTGACTTCTCATGCGGCCTTGATCCTTCTGCGCGCATGCGACCCCTTTCACACGTTTTATTGGACTAGTTTCGGTTGAATGTTCCTTTGAACTTTATGAGTTGTATGTGTGACTTTGATGAACACTAAAGTATTAGACCTATCTATGCGTCATAACCCGATAACTTGTATCTGTGTTGATACACTTACTTTGTGGTATGTGTTTCTACGTGGTAAGTGTTCGTACGTGATTATATTATATGTTTACACTGCGGTATACCTATGCTCTACGTGACATATGATATGACTCAATCTCCAGCATGGACATAAAGGTTAGTCAATGACCAAGCGTGGCTAGGATCTGTTGATTGTTGCATAACGCTGGGACGAATCCAAATTGAACTATCAAGTGACAAAGTGGATTCGTATCAAGTGTGGTCGTACTATGGTACGTCATATAAGGGGAATACCATATGACCATGCCATGAGATTCCAGTTAACATTAGGGTTAACTAGGCAACTAAATATGTAGAGCATCCGGAGGGAATGTAATCTTGAGATCGTGCCTAACTAACCACCTCCAGTCGTCTGAATTGGGGTGTGCAGGCTAGTCTCCATGGATATTGTTTAAATTATTATTAGTGGATGTCAATATCCAATTATTATATGATACTATGTGTTCTATGAGATCTTAGCACGATAGCCTTACGAGGGACCAGTGCATACTACTATATGCTATACGACGATTTATGGCTCGGCTAACCCTACTAGTATCTGGTTCGATCTGATGATTTTTATATGCATAATATCTCTGGGATAACCCATACTCAATCTAGTAAGCTGTATAAATGATTAGCGTTGTATCTGTTGACAAATAGCCTAGGTTCATGGACTATCATGGTGTGATGGTTTAACCCTTGTCCTTTTTTGGTTGTAGGGTTAGATTGTTGTGCCATGATAGGCTATGAACCGAAACTATGATACATGACTATATATCTATATATATATATATATATGTATCTATTTTATAACCTGGTTTTGTTTCTGTATTCGTGCTTCCTTTGTGGTACTTATTATTGGGGTCTAACCCCACTGGTTTTGCATAGCCATGTTTAGAGCCAACACCCAAGGATCAAGTATACTTTCCCCTGAATAATGGCGCGTACCGGACGAATGACCACTGAGGGAAACGAGTGGGTTTCTTCTTCTCTGTTCGTTATTTCATATTTTACTCATTTTGGACGTTTAGATACCGACTCTTGTTAGCCGTGAATATGGATATTTAGTTTTCTACATGACTGTAATTTATTAGACTGTAGCTGATCATTGTCATGTACTCTTGTTACTCTGCCAACCTTCTCATTTTTGCACTGCTGGTTTCTTGAATATTGTGGCAGAATGTTTGGGATGCCTTACTTACTTGTCATATATGTTCTATGTTTATGGTTCTTATTTGACTGATTGAGATAATAGATGTTCTATGTGACCCTAAGTTACTTGCTTTTAGTATGCAACCCTTGTCTAGTTACAGCCGTGACCGTCGTACAATATTTTATACCTTGTATGGGGGAGCTGGCCATGTCCATCTCTGTATTCTGGTACTGGAGCGTGACAAGGTTTTAGTGGTGGCCCATGCAGGTCTGTATTTTTAGACTTATGGGGTATTATGGTCATAGGAGTCTTAATCAAAAAATTATCCCCCAAGATATCTTGTTTTATCTTCCTCGATACCTCTGCTTGAATTATTAAACTACTTGCCTACTTGATCCTTCTCGTCCTATTCTTGATGGTTCTTGTTCTTTTCTTTAGGGATTCTTCAGTTGTTAGAGCAGCAGGCATGGTAGGACAGGATTCTCCTGGTCAATAATGGGAGGTAGCACATGGTCAGAGTCAAATTCGAATAGAGCCAAAAATTGTACAAGCTAGCACAGTGGAACTAGAAGTGGAACATATCGAGCAACTAGCCCCTAAAATACTAGTAGCCCAGTAGTACTAGCTGTATCAGTGGTACTTGACACCTTGACATTGCTTGAGATCCTTCGGGAAATGATAGCTATACAACAACACCAGATGGTGGTGCAACAACATCAGCAGATTTAATAGAAAGAACATAATATCTTATTGAGTCAGGGTTTGCAAACGGCCCTGGAAAGAGTAGGAAGGACTGATTCGGGAGCATCAGATAGATTTTGTTGACTTAACCCAAGGTACTTCGATGGTAAGGAGGACGCGATCACAGCAAATGCCTGGTTACAGGATATTGAGGTCATTATGGCAGCAATAAGTGTTCCGGCTGATGAACAGTCGACCAAGTTCGATTGTATCTTCAAGACCTTGCCCGTGACTGGTGGGCATCAGTAGAGGTTGGCTTAAGGCATCCCATCTCGTGGGATAGTTTCAGGGCTCGATTCACGCTAAATATTTTAGAGTGAGAGTGCAGTATGAGCTCCAACAGAGATTTATCGGTCTCAGGCAGGCTGGTGGAACAGATGATTAATATACAACCAAGTTTTGTAGGCTAAGTAGATTCGCTCCAACTATGGTGGCTACGAAGTCGGATCGAGCAATGAGGTTCCAGCAAGGACTTTATCTGAAGATCTTACAACTAGTAGAGGGGCACGACTATCAGACTTATAAAGAGATACTGATAGCAGCTCAGAGGCACGATCTTACCATGCAAAGGTTATATGCAAGGATAGGAGGCCAAAAGAGGTCTCATGCTCAGAGTGGAGGAGGAGGTGGATGAGTACCTCAGATGTTAGTACCATAACCTGGCGTTTGTATCCATGATTCAGCGCTGAGGAGGGCAACGATTTCGATGGTGACAGTACCAGCTCGGCCGCAGTCGAGACAACAAAAATTACAACAACCCTAGGGAGCACCGGTCGGTTGCACTTACTGTAGAAAAGGAGGCCATAGTAGAGATGTATGTAGGGCAGATAATGGGTTGTGTATGAGGTGTGGCAGTCCAGATTACCGGATTGGCAATTACCCGATAAAGTAGAGGCCAGGAGGGACAGTCCAACAGTTACCAGCACTGCCAGCACCAGAAACAGTCCAGCAGAGAGGGCCAGCAATAGCAGTAAGGCCATTAGCTCAGCGTATACTGACACAAGCTGAGATATATCAGCAATAGAAGAACCAGCAGCAGGGCCAGCAGAGGTCACAACAGCATCACCAAGGGAGATAGTAGCGAGGAACACTGCAGGGCCAAGGGCAGGCATTTACCTTGTCGTTGGATGAGGCTTTAGAATCGGGCAACGTAGTGGCAGATAACATTTCTGTCGCATCCTTTCATGTTGTAGCATTGTTTGATTCAGGCGTATCTCATTTATTTATATCTGCACGATTCACGACACATATTGGATTGGAGTTCGAGGCATTGCCAGAGAGGTTGAATATACTGTCACCCTCGCATTTCCAATTAAGGGTAGTTTGGTAATTGACACGGGTATTTTTATTTTTTAGGAGGATTGTATTTAATATTGTGCATGAGTAATTAATTATTTGTTGTATTGTTTAGTGTTTGATTAGACATAGTATTTATTTTAGACTTGTGTAGTGGACCTAACCTATTTTATTAGATGCATGAACCCAACATTTGGATGAGTTTAGTTTGGGCCCATTTAATTAGGTCCATGGATTAGGAGGTTGGATTTAATTAGTGAAACCATTAGACTAGAACCTTCCCCCTTAATTAATTTCTTCATGAGAGACCCCAAGGGGTATTTGGGACATTATACATTGCTTGGAGAGGGGTTTATGACCAGCCATAATTAGGAGGAGAGAGAGTGCTCTTATTTTATTTCTTCCCCAAATTTCTAGATCAACTTTTCCCTCTTCCAATTTCCCTCGATTCCCCCATCAATTCTCCATTATTTCTTCTCAAATCTCTTTCTAAATTCATCATTGAGGCCTCTACATCAAGGATCTACAAGCAAGGAGCAAGGAGCAAGGAGGAAGGAAGAGGAGGCCAAGATCTACAAGGAGAGGAGCTACTTTGCATTTGGAGACTTTTTATTGGGAATCCATCTCCCAATAGGTACATTTCTGTTTTCCTCCTTCTATTAGACTCTAGATCTGAGATTTTACTATAAGAAACCAACCCACATGCATAGGCTACCCATAGGATTTGGTTTGTAGTCATTCGGAGACCTACGATAGAAGTTACATGCATTTTTGGTGTCAATTTTGGGAGAATTCTGAGATTGGCACATGTTGTATTTGTCAATTGGTCAATTAGACCAAATTGACATATGATTGTTTGTTTGTGACTAGTGTCGTGTCCACAATTGGATACGTGTAGGCCGTACCTCGTCAATTTGACGAAACGGGTTGATTTTGGTGGTTTTCCTCCGACACGGGGCCTTGTGCATATCGCATTGAGACACAGACACGTAGACACACTAATTACTATACGTATTGTTCATAATTGGTGTATTGGACTTGCTCGTATCCTCCGGGATGCGTTTGTTCGTGTGTTGGAGCCGTATCGCATACGTATCATAGAGCAAGTGTGATACGGGTGCAGTGCACTCCATTTGTTTGTTGTTTTGCCCTCTTTGCTATGCGTGCATGTGTAATTATATATAGATGGTATTTATATATATATGTATGCATATAATAGTTTATATTGTGTTTAGTGTATATGTGTGTGTGTCTATGTGTGTATACATACTAGAGTAGATAGTGATATATATATGTATCTATATGTGTATGTATATGTATACTTGTGTACTTGTATATATGTTGTGTGTTTGTGTGTAGTTAGTGTTTATAGTGGCTAGTTGTATATGTTGTGTGTGTAGTGTTTATAGTAGCTAGTTGTGTGTGTTTGTGTGTGATGGTATACATATATACGTGCATCTATCAATAGGTATTTGTGTTGTATGTATATATAAATAGGGAGAATATATACATATTGCTAGAGAGCTATATAGATATATATGCATTGTTATCTATATGTATGTATATAGATTGTTATATGCATAATTGGGTATAAAAGTATATATATGTATATATTCATTGAGTGTGTGTGAGTTGGTATATATGCATATGTAGATTTATATACATAGAGGTGTTTGAGTATATGTATGTGAGTTATGTGTGCTATGTAGTGTTTGTGTTTGTGTGTGTGTGAGTGAGTGTTCAGTGGCTTAGCAGAGGGATATATCAGGGAACAAGCTCTGTAGTATCAGGGGATGCAAGCTACTGCACAGTGGCACATGATTCTGATGTGTAGTGGCATCAAGGGGGGCATGACAGTTAGTTCAATGCATTGACAACTGAAGGGGGTGCATGGACAACAAGATGTGTCAACAACAGAAAGTATCGGCCGTATCAGTGTTCAATTGAAGGGGGACTCAGGGTAACTGCAAATCCAGCAAGGAGTGTACAGTGGAAGTACTGCACAACAGCCAATTACAGAGAATGTGCAACTCGTGCAGCACTTCAGTAGCAGCATGCTCGGGATGCTCACTGAGGAATGTGTAGCTGCACAGTACAACAATATGAACTCGAGCAACCTGCAGCAGCACTGCAGTAGCAGTTTCAACAGCGAGTGGCTGCACAAGAAAGGAGCAACAAGTCGAGCACAGTGGCAACTGGGAGTATAAGCTCGTGCACAGTCAGGTCACAGCAAGTAGTTTCAGTTCAGCAGGGGGAAGGTCTCGGAGTGCACCACTGCTCGAGTGAGCAGTGCAGGAGGAAGCTCAGGAGGGTGGTTCAGCATTGAGGATGCAGTAGACCTGCAATAGCAGCATACTCCACCTGAGGTTAGTTAACTGTAGAAGTACTGCACTGAAGATCAACTGCAGTATCAGCATGAGAGGGGGCAGTCAGCAAGAATACAACACTGTGCAATATCAACATAGGGTATCAGCAACACATTATAGTTTCAGGGAGGTATCAACTGGAGTATCAGCTATGTGCAGTGTCCTCACTGCCCAACAAGGAGAGGATTCAACTGCACAGTTCAGCATCAATGCACAGAAAGCAGTTGGTTTCAGCAGATTAATAACAACAGCTAGCTGTAGTATCACTGTGCAAGATGAGGTGCAAATTATCAGTGTTCAGTGTCAGTATCAGTTTAGCATTGAGTGTTTGGTTTGGTTTAGTTAGAATAGTTAAAAGTATTAGTTAGCTGAGTATTAAGTTAGTATAGTAGATAGTTAGTAGTTAGTGTAGCTAAATAATTAGTGATATACTTATTAGTATATAGTTAGCTATATATATATATATGTAGAGATATGGTATTGAATTTTATTTAGTACCTATGTATATTAGTATAGGTAATATATGTTAGTAGTTAATGTTATATAGTTAGTATATGGTTACTATATAATTTAGTTATATTAGTATAGTCTAAGGTTGTAGGGTATTATCTATGTATTAGCTATACTCAATAGGTTTTGAATTACCTTGGGATACCATGGTAATATCAAGGTAATGGGTCGATACTCAAGGTTTTGGGTTTGAGTATAGGGATAGTGGTGAGGTAGTGCGATACGCATTGGTACAAGACCAAGGTATCCTAATTTTATTGTTTTGATATAGTTACTATTATTATTGACTTGTATATATATAAACTACTATTTTCATATTTAAAACCTGCGTATCTTGAGATACGAAATTTTGATGTATCTCATAGTATCTTAGATTAGTTAGTATAGTTTAGTTTCATAGTGCATTGACTTAGTATCCTAGTATTAGACTCTTGTAGCCTAGATTTCATCAGTTTGACTTAGAAATGGCCTTGTGACCTAGATATTGACTAGTTTAACTTAAACTCATTCCAACACCTTGTATTAATGCTATATTCCATCTATAGGTTGTGTGACACCAGTTGGGACACAGTTTGACATTCATTACTTGGACGGCAGGCGAGTACATTCTCTGATAGTTTCCATTAATTGCTAATTACTATAATGCAAGAATTTAGAAATGTTTTACATGACTCTTGACACATTGGTACACGGACTAGTATACACATGGATCAGTCATGGGATGTTACATATATATAGTTTATTGTTTCTCGTGTTCTCAATGTTTAACTTAGACAATGTTTCGTGTTCAACATTCATGTTTAACTTAGACAATGTTTCGTGTTCAATGTTCAATACTTCGTGTTCAAGGTTTATTGTTTACATGGCCTTGAGTATCTTGTATCACAACGTGTCATGGTTGGATCCATTGTACTAGTTGGGGGAAAGGGGAAATCTTAGCTAGGTATGTGATCAAATCCTAGACAATATTGCATGTTAACTTAGACAATGTTTATCCAACGTTAAAGTAGACAATGTTCACCCAAGCCGATCACATATCTATCTAGTATTTCAATCACTTAGCATAGTTACAGTTCTTCACCACATTCTAGTTCATTGTTTCATTCTATTATCTTGTTCTATTCATTGTGATCAGTGTTTATCATATTGTTCATTGTTTACCTGTTCTTCCACCATAGTTGATATTATTCATTGTTTCTCGTCTTGTATTATATTCTCTATTTCTGTTTATAGTCATTATCAATTAATTGGAACTGCTATTGGGTTGTACTTTGCTCCATTCTTGACTGAAAAATATTTTTCAGATGAATGGGTAGAAAGGATGTGTCCCACTCACTATGGACTGACAGATGGAGTATCACCCGAGGATAGCGCCAGAGACTGAGGCCTCTTAGACTTCCATACATTGTAGTAGTTTTTCCTATTTTAGATATTGGTTGTATTATGTTTGAGATCTGGAGTTGTGTATAGTTTTGAGATGGTTATGTGATGTATTGAGACTTGTACTTCTTATTCTTTCTATTCCATATCGTGCGTACATCTTCCTTCAGTTTTATATGTGATTGAGTATTATTTGGTATTGAGATGGCATTGCAGTATTTTATATACTTGTGAGAGATATTAGATAGAATAGTAGACCATGACAGCGTTCTACCGCCGATTCTGCGGCGTAGGCTGGACGTACCCACGTACTCGTGCCCCCTATACCCGGTGCGGGTCATGACACATTTTTAGTGGTGGCCCATGCAGGTCAGACTTTGCAATAGTGCGATATCGTGGTAGTGCAACGACTTAGTTGTACTACTTCGAGCTTGCGATAGGATAGGATATATGACACTAGGATGAGAGGGATACTCAATCATAACTAGAAAATGATTCCAACATAATTGTATCTTGTCATCTTCATTCTGAATTTTATTTTCCTTGAAAAAAAATTGTCCTTCCTTGATGATATCGTATCTTGCTCAATATTGATTTCTTATTTTGAATCTGTCTTCAGAATGCCGCCGAAGATGCGTTCCCAGCGCTCAGGCGCAATGTCAGCACGATCAGTCACTCCATCACCCTTGAGGACAGCACCCTCAGATGATGGTCCAGTACCTACATTCAGGAGGTCATCTTTACCAGTCCAGGTGGGCATATCTGCAGCAGCTTTCGGAGGTGCTCCACCACCAGTACCGAGGACAGGGCAGACAGTTTTCGAGGATCTTCCACCTCCGCCACCTGTAGTTGATCAGACGCAGATATTCGTGCTCTTCCAGCAGATGATGGAGGCACAACAGCGACAGTTCGAGGTCCTGCGATAGAGCGTGGAGAATGCTCACTAGATCGCGCTCGCAGCAGTTGAGAGAGCTACCGCCCAGCCACTGACGGCACCAGCTCAGTTTATTCCGCATCAGCTGAGGCCGGGTACTATCATAGACTTCAAGAGGATGGGCCCGAAGGATTTCAGGGGCACAGAAGGGATTATCTATGCGGACGAGTGGATCGAGGACATCGAGCGGAACCTGCGGCTGACGCAGATTCCAGAGATACTACATATAGAGGCAGCAGGTTGTATGATGTTCGACATTGCTTTGACATGGTTTAGGACAGACCCAAGGATATCACCGCCAGGAATTACTTGGAAAGTTTTCAAGGAGCTGTTCAAAGAGAAGTTCTTCCCGGATGTGGCTCAGAGTACTTTGGAGAGTCAATTTCAGAACCTCGTCCAAGGAAACTTGACGGTGGACGAGTATGCGGCAGAATATTGCCGATTGGGATAATTTGTTAAGGGACAGAATCCTCGAGCCAGAGCTAGCAAGTTCAGGAAGGGACTGAACAGTGAGATTAAGTCTCACACTAATGGAGACCGTACCACTACGTTTGAGGAAATTTTGAGACATGTGCAGAGAGCGGAAGATGATTTGGAGCTTGGCTCCAAGAGGCCGAGAGACACCGGAGGAGCGAGTAGTGGTGCGGGCCCAGCAAAGCGCACCCACTTTCAACAGCCGAGAGTATATCAGCACCAGCAGTACCTTGTGCCAGTTAGGGCACCAGCTCAACAGATACAACAGTTTCAGGGGCCAGTACATCAGGCACCGCAACAGCCTCAGAGGCAGATTCAATAGACTTTTCCTTGTGCCTATTGTGGAAGGCAAGGACATGATTGGGAGAACTGTCGGAAGAGACTCAGACTATGCTTGTATTGTGGTTCCCCTGACCATCAGGTGAAGGAGTGTTCCAACAACCCGTAAAGACCAGATCGCGGCCAGAGAGGTGGAGCTAGGCCACCTGTGGTACCGCAGACTAATCAGCACCAACATAGAGAGCCACCCCAGCAGGGCGGGGCATTTGCAATGGCAGTCAGAGAGAATGACACTTCAGGTGATCAGTTAGCTAGTTTCATCATGTTTATTTCCTTTCTATCTGTTGATTGTGTGGTTAGTTATGGCTTTATAGACTGTTTGCGTATTATTGTGTAGTTAGTATACCCTGTCGAAGACTGCAAAAACTATGATGGACAGAGACCATAGTTAGTGATGTGTGTTTTAGTTTAGACTGGGTTGACCTAGAGGGGGTTACGATCATCTTTAATTTTGAGGACAATGTTTCTAAGGTGGGTAGGATTGTCACCCTCACATTTCCAATTAAGGGTACTTTGGTAATTGACATGGGTATTTTTATTTTTTAGGAGGATTGTATTTAATATTGTGCATGTGTAATTAATTATTTTTTGTATTGTTTAGTGTTTGATTAGACGTAGTATTTATTTTAGATTTGTGTAGTGGACCTAACCTATTTTATTAGATGCATGAACCCAATATTTGGATGAGTTTAGTTTGGGCCCATTTAATTAGGCCCATGGATTAGGAGGTTGAGTTTAATTAGTGAAACCATTAGACTAGAACCTTTTTCCTTAATTAATTTCTTCATGAGAGGCCCCAAGGGGTATTTGGGACATTATACATTACTTGGAGAGGTGTTTATGACCACCCATAATTAGGAGGAGAGAGAGTGCTCTTATTTTATTTCTTCCCCAAATTTCTAGATCTACTTTTCCCTCTTCCAATTTTCCTCCATTCCTCCATCAATTCTCCATCAATTCTTCTCAAATCTCTTTCTAAATTCATCATTGAGGCCTCTACATCAAGGATCTACAAGCAAGGAGCAAGGAGCAAGGAAGAGAAGGCCAAGATCTACAAGGAGAGGAGCTACTTTGCATTTGGAGAATTTTCATTGGGAATCCATCTTCCAATAGGTACATTTATGTTTTCTTCCTTCTATTAGACTCTAGATCTAAGATTTTACCATGAGAAACCAACCCACATGCATAGGCTACCCATAGGATTTGGTTTGGAGTCATTCGGAGACCTACGGTGGAAGTTACATGCATTTTTGGTGTCAATTTTGGGGGAATTCCGAGATTGGCACATATTGTGTTTGTCAATTGGTCAATTAGACCAAATTGACATATGATTGTTTGTTTGTGACTAGTGTCGTGTCCACAATTGGATACGTGTAGGCCGTACCTCGTCAATTTGACGAAACGGGTTGATTTTGGTGGTTTTCCTCCGACACGGGGCCTTGTGCATATCGTATTGAGACACGGACACGTAGACACACTAATTACTATACGTATTGTTCATAATTGGTGTATTGGACTTGCTTGTATCCTCCGGTATGCGTTTGTTTGTGTGTTGGAGCCGTATCGCACACGTATCATAGAGCAAGTGTGATACGGATGCGGTGCACTCCATGTGTTTGTTGTTTTGCCCTCTTTGCTATGTGTGCATGTGTAATTATATATATAAATGGTATTTATGTATATATGTATGCATATAATAGTGTATATTGTGTTTAGTGTATATGTGTGTGTGTCTATGTGTGTATACATACTAGAGTAGATAGTGATATATATATATATATATATATATATATATATATATATATATATATATATATATATATATATATCTATATGTGTATGTATATGTATGCTTGTGTACTTGTATATATGTTGTGTGTTTGTGTGTAGTTAGTGTTTATAGTGGCTAGTTGTATATGTTGTGTGTGTAGTGTTTATAGTAGATAGTTGTATGTGTTTGTTTGTGATGGTATACATATATATGTGCATCTATCAATAGGTATCTGTGTTGTATGTATATATACATAGGAAGAATATATACATATTGCTAGAGAGGTATATAGATATATATGCATTGTTATCTATATGTATGTATGTAGATTGTTATATGCATAATTTGGTATAAGAGTATATATATGTATATATTCATTGAGTGTGTGTGAGTTGATATATTTGCATATGTAGATTTATATACATAAAGGTGTTTGAGTATATGTATGTGAGTTATGTGTGCTATGTAGTGTTTATGTTTGTGTGTGTGTGAGTGAGTAGGCTAGTGAGTGAGTGTTCAGTGGCTTAGCAGAGGGATATATCGTGCACAGTAGCAATATCAGGGAACAAGCTCTGTAGTATCAGGGGATGCAAGCTACTGCACAGTGGCCCATGATTCTGATGTGTAGTCGCATCAAGGGGGGCATGACAGTTAGTTTAATGCATTGACAACTGAAGGGGGTGCATGGACAACAAGATGTGTCAACAACAAAAAGTATCAGCCGTATCAGTGTTCAATTGAAGAGGGACTCGGGGTAACAGTAAATCCAGCAAGGAGTGTGCAGTGGTGGTACTGTACAACAGCAAATTACAGAGAATGTGCAACTCGTGCAGCACTTCAGCAGCATCATGCTCAGGCTGCTCAATGAGGAATGTGTATCTGCACAGTACAACAATGTGAGCTCTAGCACCCTGCAGCAACACTACAGTAGCAGTTTCAACAGCGAGTGGCTGCACAAGAAAGGAGCAACAAGTCGAGCACAGTGGCAAATAGGAGTATAAGCTCGTGCACAGTCAGGTCACAGCAAGTAGTTTCAGTTCCGCAGGGGGAAGGTCTCGGAGTGCACCACTGCTCGAGTGAGCAGTGCAGGAGGAAGCTCAGCAGGGTGGTTCAGCATTGAGGATGCAGTGGACCTGCAGTAGCAGCATACTCCACCTGAGGTTAGTTAACTGTAGAAGCACTGCACTGAAGATCAACTGCAGTATCAGCATGAGAGGGGGCAGTCAGCAAGAATGCAACACTGTGCAGTATCAACATAGGGTATCAGCAGCACATTATAGTTTCAGGGAAGTATCAACTGGAGTATCAGCTATGTGCAGTGTCCTCACTGCCCAACAAGGAGAGGATTCAACTGCACAGTTCAGCATCAATGCACTCAATGCACAGAAAGCAGTTGGATGCAGCAGATTAACAATAACAGCTAGCTGTAGTATCACTGTGCAAGATGAGGTGCAAATTATTAGTGTTCAGTGTCAGTATCAGTTTAGCATTGAGTGTTTGGTTTGGTTTAGTTAGAATAGTTAAAAGTATTAGTTAGCTGAGTATTAAGTTAGTATAATAGATAGTTAGTAGTTAGTGTAGCTAAATAATTAGTGATATACTTATTAGTATATAGTTAGCTATATGTATAAATGTAGAGATATGGTATTGAATTGTATTTAGTACCTATGTATATTATTATAGGTAATATATGTTAGTAGTTAATGTTATATAGTTAGTATATGGTTAGTATATAATTTAGTTATATTAGTATAGTCTAAGGTTGTAGGGTATTATCTATGTATTAGCTATACTCAATAGGTTTTGAATTACCTTAGGATACCATGGTAATATCAAGGTAATGGGTCGATACTCAAGGTTTTGGGTTTGAGTATAGGGATAGTGGTGAGGTAGTGCGATACGCATTGGTACAAGACCAAGGTATCCTAATTTCATTGTTTTGATATAGATACTATAATTATTGACTTGTATATATATAAACTATTATTTTCATATTTAAAACCTGCGTATCTTGAGATACGACATTTTGATGTATCTCATAGTATCTTAGATTAGTTAGTATAGTTTAGTTTCATAGTGCATTGACTTAGTATCCTAGTATTAGACTCTTGTAGCCTAGATTTCATCAGTTTGACTTAGAAATGGCCTTATGACCTAGATATTGACTAGTTTAACTTAAACTCATTCCAACACCTTGTATTAATGCTATATTCCATCTATAGGTTGTGTGACACCAGTTGTGACACAGTTTGACATTCATTGCTTGGACGGCAGGCGAGTATATTCTCTGATAGTTTCCATTAATTGCTAATTACTATAATGCAAGAATTTAGAAATATTTTACATGACTCTTGACACATTGGTACACGGACTAGTATACACATGGATCAGTCATGGGATGTTACATATATATAGTTAATTGTTTCTCGTGTTCTCAATGTTTAACTAGGGGAAATGTTAGCTAGGTATGTGATCAAATCCATTATACTAGTTAGGTTGGATCCATTATACTAGTTGGGGGAAAGGGGAAATGTTAGCTAGGTATGTGATCAAATCCTAGACAATGTTGCATGTTAACTTAGACAATGTTTATCCAACGTTAAAGTAGACAATGTTCACCCAAGCCGATCACATATCTATCTAGTATTTCAATCACTTAGCATAGTTACAGTTCTTCACCATATTCTAGTTTATTATTTCATTCTATTGTCTTGTTCTATTCATTGTGATCAGTGTTTACCATATTGTTTATTGTTTACCTGTTCTTCCACCATAGTTGATATTATTCATTGTTTCTCGTCTTGTATTATATTCTTTATTTCTGTTTATAGTCATTATCAATTAATTGGAACTGCTATTGGATTATACTTTGCTCCATTCCTGACTGAAAAATATTTTTCAGATGAATGGGTAGAAAGGATGTGTCCCACTCACTATGGACTGACATATGGAGTATCATCCGAGGATAGCGCCAGAGACTAAGGCCTCTTAGACTTCCATACATTGTAGTAGTTTTTCCTATTTTAGATATTGGTTGTATTATGTTTGAGATCTGGAGTTGTGTATAGTTTTGAGATGGTTATGTGATATATTGAGACTTGTACTTCTTATTATTTCTATTCCATATCGTGCGTACATCTTCCTTCAGTTTTATATGTGATTGAGTATTATTTGGTATTGAGATGGCATGGCAGTATTTTATATACTTGTGAAAGATATTAGATAGAATAGTAGACCATGACAGCGTTCTACCGCCGATTCTGCGGTGTAGGCTGGACGTACCCACGTACTCGTGCCCCTATACCGGGTGCGGGTCATGACATATACTCACTGGTGATGGGCTCGTAGGAGTTAGTATAATATGTATAGCATGTCCGGTCGTAGTATACGGGCGTTCACTACCAGCACGGTTGATCGAGTTCCCTATGGATAACTTTGACGTTATCTTAGGCATGGACTGGCTGAGAGATATTCATGCTACGATAGATTTCCATAAGGGTAAGGTATTATTTTGTATCCCGGACACGAAAGGTTTCACCTTCGACAAATCTGTGGAAGACCAACATGAAGAGAGGATCGCAGCGTCATTGTTGGTAGAAGAACAACTCCCTGAGATAGTTAAGGAGTTCTTAGACATCTTCCCGGAAGAACCACCAGGGTTACCCCCAATAAGAGACGTTGAGTTTATATAGAATTGATCCCCGAGATAGGGCCAATATCTTGTAAAGTTTACCAAATAGCACCATCAAACTAGACATATTATACCAACATATAGAGGAACTGAAGTCAAAGAAGTTTATTTAAGCCAGTAGATCACCTTGGGGAGCACTAGTGGTTCTAGTGAAGAAGAATGATGGGTCATCACAGGTATGTATCGACTACAGACAATTAAATATTGTAACAGTGAAGAACAAGTATCCATTAGCAAGGATCGATGATTTGTTTGATCAGTTGAGTAAAGCCAAGATTTTCTCCAAGATCGATCTTCGATCAAGGTATCATCAAGTAAGGGTTCAGGAGCAAGACATGCCCAAGACATCATTTAGGTCACGATATGGGCATTACGAATTCTTAGTTATGCCATTCGGACTAACTAATGCTCCAACGATATTTATGAATTTGATGAACCATATTTTTATGCCGTACCTAGATCAGTTCGTGGTAGTTTTCATAGACGACATTCTTGTTTATTCTAATAGTGAAGAGAAATATGAGGGGCATCTTTGGAAGGTCTTACAGATTCTAAGGGAACACCAATTATACGTAAAGCTCAGCAAGTGTGAGTTTTGGTTGGATTATGTGTCGTTCATAGGTTACATCATCTCTGGAGCAGGAGTTGTAGTAGATCCGAAGAAGGTTGAGACCGTAGAGAGTTGGCCAGTTCCTAAGATAGTAGCTAAAGTGCGTAGTTTTTTGGGATTGGCGAAATACTACAGAAGGTTTGCAAGAATTTTAGCACTGCTGACTCGATTAACGCACAAGAAGGCAAAGTTCGACTAGTCAGCAGAGTGCCAGACATCATTTGAAGAATTGAAAAAGGGACTGATTTTAGCTCCAATTATCAAGCTTCCAGTAGGTTCTGTAGGGTTAACAGTATATTGCAATACGTCAGGCAAAAGACTTGGTGTGTATTGATGCAACACGGAAGAGCACTTATGCATCACAATAGCTTCGAGATCACGTAAAAAAATATTCGAATCACGATTTAGAGTTGGCGCCAGTAGTATTTGCACTTAAGCTATGGGGGCATTACTTGTTTGGTGATCGGGTGGAAATATTAACCGATCACAAGAGCTTAAAATATGTATTCACCCAGAAGGACTTGAACATGAGGCTGAGGAGGTGGTTAGAATTGATAAATGACTATGATGTAGAACTTTAGTACCATCCAGGCAAGGCAAATGTGGTAGCGGATGCTCTAAGCAGGAGAGGTAGTACATTTATGTTGACATCGCAGCGGCATTCTTAGAAGATCTTCGAGAATTAGTGATTGAGATAGTACTTCCATAAGAATTAGGAGTATTGGCTAGTTTACAGGTACAATCTATCATTATAGAAAGGATCAAGGCAGCTCAGACAGAGGATCCGAAAGTTCAGAAACTTCGAACAGAATATGAATCTGGTCTCAGGAAAGAGTTGACTATTCATAAAGATGGAACTCTTAGGTTAAAAAACCGTCTCTGTGTACCAAGTGGAGATAACCGACAAAAAGTAATGATCGAGGCGCACAGTTCCCAGTATTTAATTCATCTAGGAGGTACCAAGATGTATCAAGACATCAAACAACATTTCTGGTGGAATGGGATGAAGGGGGAGATAACACGATTCGTTTCTCAGTGTCTGGTATATCAGGAAGTGAAGGCAGACTAGCAGAGACCAACATAATTATTGCAGCAACTTCCTATCCCGGAGTAAAAATGGGAACATATCACGATGGAGTTTGTGACTGGTTTACCTAGATCCTCGACTGTTCGTGATGCAGTTTGGGTAATAGTAGATCATCTCACAAAAGTTGCTCTCTTTCTTCCCTTTTGAGTGGGACAATCCACAAAGCAGTTAGCGAAGATGTACATATGACAGATAGTAAGATAGTACAACATCCCGGTGAGTATCGAATTAGATCAAGACACTCGATTTATTTTAAATTTTTGGAAGAGTTTGCACCAGAGTTTGGGCATTAAGTTAAGATTTAATACCGCTTACCACCCTCAGACAGACGAAAAATCACAGAGAACCATCCATACATTGGAGGGTATTTTGTGAGCTTGTACTTTGGACTTTGGTGGGTCTTGGAAAAATCACCTATATCTCATCGAGTTCTCGTACAACAACAGTTATCAGGCCAGCATCCAGATGGCACCCTTCGAAGCGTTGTATGGGAGAAAGTGTAGGTCACCATTGGCATGGGATGATATTGGCGAGTAAGATGTTAGGCCCTAAAATGATCACGCAGACAGTAGAAAGTTGTCAAGCAAATCAGAGAGCGACTTCAGGTTGTGCAAGATAGGCATCGACATTGGACAAATCAGCATCGTAGGCCATTAGAGTTTTGTGTCTGCGACTACGTGTTCTTACAGATATCTCCAACCCATAGAGTCATTAAATTCAGGATTCGTAGGAAGCTTAGTCTGTGATACGTCAGTCCGTTCGATATTCTCGAGCGAGTAGGCGATGTTGCTTATCATCTTGCACTTTCGCCTTCTCTACGTGAGGTGCACAATGTATTTTATGTATCTCAGTTGCGTAGGTATGTCCCAAATTTGACTCATATCCTCGACCATTCCTAGCTAGTCGTTGCTACCGACTTGTCTTACGAGGAGCAACCCGTATCCTTTTTGGACAGAAGGGAGAAGGTGCTCAAGAATCACATATTTATCTTGTCCGAGTTGCTTGGGGTCACACCCTTTAGGAGAGTCGACGTGGAAGCGCAAGGATGATATCCTGTCTCGGTATCCGCACCTGTTCGACTCAAAAGTTATATTCATTCTTAAGCCTTCGTATCTCAAATCTCATAATTCGTTTATCCATGCTATGAGACACTGTTTCTTCATATGCTTGAATTTGATTGCTTGATCTTGTAGTTAGAGTAATACTTGTTCTGATTTCTCGAGTCAGCCTTGGGTTTGAATTCCGAGGACAAAAATTTTCTAAAGTGAGTAGAGATGTCACTCCTCGTTCTCGAAATACGTATTTTGGGATATATTTATTTTTTGCTTGTATTTATTTCTGTTTAGAGTATTTCTTGCTCACATGATCACTATGTTGCATGCATGGAGACTAGACCCATTCTTTGGTTTAGCATTGTTCATGGTTTATTTGTGTGTTGGTTTATTCATGAATTTGAACCCATGGCCTAAATCTCAAACCCTAGCTATATAAGCTAATTTGTTTCTTTCTCTTCCCTCATTCTTTATTTCCCCTCTTTCTTTTATTTTTAGGCAAGTACACCTTGCACTACTTGGAGAAACCTTTTGATTTTTGTTTCTTGTTCTTTTCTTGCATTTTATTAGTCCATTCTATGCTTATGATGACTCTGATCGCTTTTAATACTTGGAGTTCTCGGTTTTGATGGATAGATTAGCTTAGATCTACTTTTCTAACTTAGGGTTTCATGGGTTTCTTGATTTTTTGATGGTTTTGATCTACTAAAGCATAATATTTTTTGGGAAGGATGGATTACTTTATTTTGAATGTTTTGGCTTTTGGTTCACTCAATTCGGAGTTAAAATATAGTTTTTATGAAGATTTTTTTTTTAGATTTTGGAACTTTTTCGCCATGGCCGAACCTGCTGTTGGAGAAGACGAAGTCTTCATACAACCAACGAGCTATGCAGTTGAGAGTGCTATAAGGTTCGAGAGGGTTATGCGGCTAGAGCTCTTGTCGCATATTGACCAACATGAGTCCATCTTGTTGGACGCATGACTGCCATCGCACAAGTGTCCTTGAACAATTGTGTTCACTCACTAAAGGAATGAGAATTTTTCTAATTCCAAACACTCTATGCGGCATCGAACCCCATGCGACACAGACACTTATGCGGCAAGCAGGGTATGCGGCCACCATCCTTGGACGCATGACTCTGAAATTGTGGCACATCTTTTCTTGGTTTTGTCTTTTCTTCTCGACACACTTTAGGTCACATCATACTTTAGTCACATCACCGACACTTTATTTCTCGTTGCCTCATCTCTTATCCCGAGGAGTGGACCTAGCCATGACTATGCGGCATGACTCCATACGGCCTGACTTCTCATGCGGCCTTGATCCTTCTGCGCGCATGCGACCCCTTGCACACATTTTATTGGACTAGTTTTGGTTAAATGTTTCTTTGAACTTTATGAGTTGTATGTGTGACTTTGATGACCACAAAAGTATTAGACCCATATATGCGTCATAACCCGACCACTTGTATCCGTGCTGATACACTTACTACGTGTTATGTGTTCCTACGTGCTATGTGTTCTTACATGATTATATTACATGTTCAAACTATGTGTACCTATGCGCTACGTGACATGTGATATGACTCAATCTCCAGCATAGACATAAGAGTTATTTAATGACCAAGCGTGGCTAGGATCTGTTCATTGTTGCATCACACTGGGGCGAATCCAAATTGAACTATCAAGTGACAAAGTGGATTCGTATCTATCATGGTCGTACTATAGTACGTCATATAAGGGAAATACCATGTGACCATGCCATGAGATTCCAGTTAACTTAGGGTTAACTAGGCAACTAAACATGTAGAGCATCGGGAGGGAATATAATCTCGAGATTGTACCTAACTAGCTACCTACAATCGTCTGAATTAGGGTATACAGGCTAGTCCCTATGGATATTGCTTAAATTTTTATTAGTGGATGACAATATCCGACAATTATATGATACTATGTGTTCTATGCGATCTTAGCATGGTAGCCTTACGAGGGACCGATGCATACTACTATGTGCTATGCGGTAATTTATGGCTCGGCTAACCCTACTAGTATCTGGTTTGATCTGAGGATACCTATATGCATAATATCTCTGGGATAATCCAGACTCCATCAAGTAAATTATACAAGTGATTGACCGATTATGTAACTGAGCGTGTTTGTGTATTGTATCTGCTGTCAAATAGTATAGGGATATAGACTATTTTGGTGCGATGGTTTAACCATTATCCTTGTTTGGTTGTAGGGTTAGCTTGTTGTGCCACGATATGCTATGAACCGAAACTACGAGACAGGACTATATATATATATATATATATATATATATATATATATATATATATATATATATATATATATATATTATAATCTGGTTTTATTTCTGTATTCGTGCTTCCTTTGTGGTACTTGCTATTTCCTATTGGTTTTGCATGGCCAGGTTTAGAGCCAGCACCCGAGGATCAAGCGTACTTTTTCCTGAACAATGGCGCACACCAGGTATATGACCATTGAGGAAAATGAGTAGATTTCTACTTCCCTACTCGTTATTTCATATTTTACTCATTTTTGGCGTTTAGCCACTGGCACTTGTTAAGCGTGAATCTGAATATTTTGTTCCTTACATAATTATAATTAATCAGACTGCAGCTGATCATGGTCATGTACTCTTGTTACTCTGCCAGCCTTCTCATTTTTGCACAGCTGGTTTTTTGAATGTTGTAGCAGGGCGTTTGGAACGCCTTACTTTCTTGTTATATATGTACTATGTTTACGATTCTTATTTGACTAATTGAGACAATAGATGTTCTATGTGACCCTAAGTGACTTGCTTGTATTATGTACCCCCTTGTCTAGTTACAACCGTAACCACCATACTATATTCTATACCTTGTACGGGAGAGCTGGCCATGTCCGTCTCAGTATTTTGGTACTGGGGCGTGACAGAAATCAAGTCTACTAATGTGCAGAAAGGGAATAGTCTAAAAATATATCATAATACAATCCTGGAAGAGTCACGCGAGGACAAACCCGCCAAATACAAGTACTGAAAGAAAAAGAAGTGCAATAAGATAACTAGAACCGATATCAGCTAACTAGATAATGATATCGGGTCCAAGGTGAAGTCTCTACCAAGATCAGGTGAAGTCCTCCGGAATAATTTCGTCCTCCACAGCTGGTGCTGTAGCAGCGTAAGTCCCTGGTCCGTACACCTCCGGGTAATCTTCCTCGCCTATACCTGGAAGGAAATCAGGTCCTCAGAGGGACATAATACGGTACAAGAAAATAACATGTCATAGTAAAATAGTATCATAAAATATAGATATATATACGACTACTCAAGGGGGTAATCTAGAATAACCAACTATGTGTATGTAATTTAAGAACAACGATAATACACACAGGCTATCACAGTATACACCGGAGACCTATCCGGCAACTATGAATGGCACCGTAGTCCCTGTCAGGGGGACTGTGGCAACTATGTAATCATCGTAGCTCTGGTAGTGAGACAACGACAACTATATGGGAAAGTAGCCCAGGCGCCTACTGTATGTTCTCCCTTTCTATGTGACCTCACGATTAGTTCTACGATATGATTGATCAGAATCTCTAACTAGAACATCAAGCTTAGTCATAATAATAATGTTGTAAGGTATCAAGTCGAGCTTCCTAGCACCAATAAAGATTTCGGTCACTATGAGAACATCAAGTACGAAATCTGTCAAAATGGAGTGTCGTGTAAAAGTGTCCTAAAGTCTGACGTACCAATGGTGGTTCGTCTAAGATATCGCGACGTCAAGCTCTAGCTATCGATATTCAACGACACTAACAGACGTCGGCACCCAAATCTGTCTCGGACACAAAGTATCGACCAACGACCCTAGGAGAAAAATAAAAGTATGCATACCGACAATGTACACTTGCCTGGATCCACTAACTGAGAAGTAGAAGCTGATACAACGCCCAAGTCTGAAGAGTCCAAAGAACCTAGAGAATGAAGTTTGAAATTAATTAATTGTTAGATTTGTATTATAGTTAGGAAAATTAATACTCTATAACTATAGCCTAAATAATAGGGTTTAACATCCATTGCCCAACACTGCCCCTCTTAGACTACTCTGCTAACTGACATAAATTCATTTGCACTAAGACCCAATAAAACATAAACTCTAGATTATATTATCTTTCCAGTCCAGCTATTAATTTTCCCCACTGGTGGGCACACACAATCTGAACGCCCATCCCCCATATCTGTTTTCCAAAACCTTTAAGTAAGAGACAACCATTATTGTATATTTATATGTCTTTCTTCCTGTAGATCACCCAAATATAACAATGGGTCATTCGGTCATAAAGCCCACACTTATCTGATCACAACAATGAATGTAATATATTTTATACAATCAATGCAGCAACCCATAGGACCACTCCCATATTACTAACATTTTCTTTGCTACACAGGCTCAAACATGTGTGTTTGAACAAAAAAGGAAAACATGTGTGTTTGAACAACGAAGGAAAAAAAACACAAGTTCTGAACAATAACCCCAAACAATATACCTCACAGTTGCTTCCCAATCAAACTTCCCTCTTCCCACTTCACCCTCTTAGTCATTAGACTATATATAAGTCCAAGTCACCTTTGTATTAAACATCTCACCCAAAAATTGTGTAAATGAATGGCTCCACATACTTGTAAACATGACCACATGCGTGTGCCTGGTGTCAACTTAGATTAGGTGAACACAATATTCTATTCTAATAGATTTTTATCTTAGCATTAATTAATGGGACATAAGGCACCCATATATTCTAGTAACTCACCTTTGTCCAAGTCTTCCATTGTCATCACCCAACCAGTAAGGACAAAAACACAACAACAACCGATTTACTTAAAAAGAGACACAACAGCCGTAGAGATCTTCACATGTGCTTATGAACCAATAAATCACTATCTTTTGACTTCTAACCCACCATTTCTCTTTACTCACTATATTCAGAAAACCTGAATATATATATATATATATATATATATATATATATATATATATATAAAAGGAGTTGAAAACACAGTCCAGGGATAAAGCGGAAGCTCACCAGTACGAAGAGTGACGAGGACAACGAGGGGCCGTCGTTGTCCGGAAAAGCTCTGAACCTTGGTCTGTCTCGTGGCCGAAACAGTTAGCTGGAAGCACACGACCGCCTTGCTTGCAAAGACGTCAGCTGGAGGGCTCGAACGCCGGAGCAATGTATAACGACCCGTTCTGTCACTACTAAAAAAAGCGGAATTATATAAACGTCGCTAAATCAGCGACTCCATTGTAAACGTCGCTAAACGTCGCTAAATGGCGACATTTAGCGACGTTCAGCGACTTTTATTAAGATTTTAAAAGATGAGTCGGTATAAGTTCAATTAAGGTCGCCAAACGTCGCTAATATATCTGTTTCAGCGACGTTTAGTGTCGTGCTTAGCGACATATATGTCAAAAATATTTAGCAACGTGTTTAGCGACGTCTTTGACGTCGCTAACTTAAAATTTAGCGACATTTTTATTTGACGTCGCTAAACGTCGCTAAATTTTGGTTAATTAGGGCTCAGATTCTTTTTCCCCATATGTCGAAAAATTTCAAAGTTTTCGATTTCCCCCGCTCCCCCCTCTCCGGCGACCGCCTCTCCACGGCTGCGGCTACTCCGGCACCCCCTCCTCCTCCTCGAGCTCTAGGTAATCTCTCTCTCTCTCTCTCTCTCATGTGACACTGACACAACTGATGACTGGACAGACACGACACACGCACAGACATGACACACGCACACAGACATGACACACGCAGACAGACACTGACAGACACACACACAGACGCAGATACACACACACACACACACTCACACTCACACAGACACTGACATGGGACTGATTTACACAGGGAGCATCGTCGTTCTTTACTGTGTCTTCACTGTATGTGCACTGTGTTGGCACTGATACCTCAGTGTATCAGTCAGTGGAGAGCTTGTTGTTTTACATAAAGGTAGGGCTATGTTGAGGTTAGTGTATCAGTGAGCTTAGTGTATCAGTGAGTTTAGTTTAGTGTATCAGTGAGTTTAGTGTATCAGTGAGTGAGTAAGTTCAGTGACTTTATATTTTTGTGTGAGGGAGGGAAAGCTCGGGCCGTAAAATTGTGCATCAGTATGCCAGTGTATCAGGGGGGAATCGGTTTCACTATGGTGTGCACAGTGTGCCTCGACCACACTGTGTATCAGTGTACTAGTGGTCGAGGGGGATCGGGTTGAGGAGCTTGCGATGAGCAGCAACGTGGAGTCAGCCTCGAGAAGGAGCAGTCATTGTACCCAGAAATGCATAGGGGTGTTCGTGCAGTCAGTGACAAAAAAGATGTACAACTTTATGAAGGGGATGCACAGCAAGGTAGCTAACTGCAATAGCAGCAGCAGTAAGAAGGGCCAATGCAACATTGTGCTTGGGTATTGGTGTTGCAGTAGGAGTTCAGTGTATCAGTCGAGCCCTGCAGCAATGCAACAAGGCATAATATAAAGGGAGAAATTCAGCAGTAGGAAAGTATCACCAGTGTGCAGTCAGATGTGCAAAGCATATTGTAGGAGGCACGACTCAGTGAACAACTGAATAAGCATTTCGGTATCTGCACAGTGCCTTTAGGTAGTTAGTTTTAGATGTTTTAGTTAGTTGAGTTGGACTGCACACACACTGATACTCTTGTATCAGTTAGGGTATGGAGCAGTGGTAGTAGCAGGGTGAGGGGTTCCAGGTAGAAGTGTTGATGGATGCTCGAGCCTTGTAGTGGGCAGTGAGAAGGAGGTCTGCAACAGTGAGCAGGCAACTGAAGATGGGTTAGCATGAGTTATTGGGTAGAAGTTAAGGGTATCAGTTTAGTATTAAGTAAGTATCAGCACTGTGTCATTTCAGCAACCATGTATCAGTAAGTATCAACAAGTCCCATTGTATCAGTATCCGTTTTCAGTTGCATTTAGTGAGCTATGTATACTAGTGTTAGTTAGCTTAGTGTCAAGGTATTGGTTAGTTGGTTTAAGATGGGTTAGCATGAGTTATTGGGTAGAAGTTAAGGGTATCAGTTTAGTATTAAATTAGTACATAGTTAGTGTAGTTAAATAGTTACTTACTGATATACTTGATTTTGTTAATAGTTAGCTAAGTAACTATATGTCCTAGTAAGCATTGTATACAGTAAAGAACCCAAGATTTTACCAATAGTATAAAATATCAAAAACTAAGAGACTTGGCCACTTTTCAGTTGTTTTGAATATTGCTTATTTTAGACTTTGATAAATAAAAGTATGTATTATATCAGTTATGATTTTTATAGTACGGTTAAGTTATGAAGTTAGGTGATAAACCACTGTATGTAATGATTTATATGATACATACTGTCATTTTTGTAGAAGTATCTAGAAATGGATATGAATTACTATCTACGTCATCGTTCGTGGATGTACAACTGTCATCCTGATAACATGTGCGGTGTGCGGGATGAATTTATTGAGGGTGTACAGCAGTTCCTGCAGTTCGCCAAGGCTTTTCCTCAGTACATGGACGGTACCAAAATTAAGTGTCCGTGTGTGAGATGTCGCAACAGAAAATATCATCCAGAAGTGGAAGTTACATATCATTTATACTCGAAGGGCTTCACGCCGAATTACTATCAGTGGACCGCGCACGGAGAACTTGTATCTCTAGTATCGGAGTCGGAGCCCTATGTGGAGTCGTATATGGATGTCCAAGACCACGATGCTTACGACGACGGGTTGGTGAACATGGTTTATGATGCGGCGGGGCATAGTTTCAATCCTGACAATTATGATGCGGCGGGACCTAGTTTCAATCCGGACAATTATGATGCGGCGGGACCTAATTTCAATCCAGACAATTATGATGCAGCTGAGGAGGCACCGAATGCCGATGCTGCAAAGTTTATGGAGTTGCTGGAGAATGCAAGGACTCCACTATATCCTGGTTGTGAGGATCATTCACCGTTGGAAGTGGTTACAAGATTATTTAGCATCAAGTCCGATTTTAACATGTCGCAAGAATGCTATAATCGACTGCTCGATTTGATTATAGAGATCTTGCCCGAGGGTGCAAAGTTGCCTAAAGACTTCTATCGATCTAAGAGGATGGTGAGATCGCTTTGGATGGGATACGAGAAAATTGATGCATTTCGCAACGGGTGCATGTTGTACTACAAAGACGACAAGGATGAAGATGCGTGCAGATTCTGTGGTGCTGATCGCTACAAGGCCACTGTTAGAGGAAAGTCTGTCGGTACAAGAAAGCCTACCGATTCGATGCACTACTTGCCTTTGACGCCGCGGTTGCAGCTGTTGTTTATGGTTAAGAAGACTGCAGAAAACATGAGTTGGCACAGGCAAAAACAGATCAAAGGAGTATTGGATCATCCATCCGATGGAGAAGCATGGAAGCACTTTGATCGAGAGTATCCACATTTTGCCGAGGAAGCGCGTAATGTCAGATTGGGGCTCTGTTTTGACGATTTTACCCCATTCGGACTTTTGGGCTCCCAGTATTCGTGTTGGCCTGTGATCGTCACTCCGTACAATCTACCACCTTGGATGTGCATGAAGACTCCGTATATGTTCCTAATCGTTATTATCCCGGGTCCGAACAATCCAAAGAGGAACATCGATGTGTATTTACAGCCTTTGATAGATGAGTTGAATCAGCTGTGGGAAGTAGGTGCCAACACGTACGATGTTTCTAGAAAATAGAATTTTCAGATGAGGGCAGCATTTATGTGGACCATCAACGACTTTTCGGCCTATGGAATGTTATTGGGATGGAGCACCCATGGTCGTCTCTCATGTCCGTATTGCATGGACCGTTCTCAGGCTTTCCGTTTGAAACACAGAGGCAAACCGTGCTTCTTCGATTGTCATCGATAATTTTTGCCGAAGGATCATCCGTACCGGAGGAATCGGAATGCTTTTTGTGCGAGAGTTGTGGAGAAGGCCAATCCACCGCCAAGGTGGCCCGGATGCACGATATGGGAAGAGGTAAAAGATTTACCAAGTGCTATCGAAGAGCCTGCTAAGGGGTACAAGTGTGACGGATTTGGTCGCACCCATAACTGGACGAAGAGGAGTATATTATGGGATCTGCCATATTAGAGTACTAATCTGATCAGACATAACCTTGATGTCATGCATATCGAGAAGAATGTGTTTGATAACATAATTAATACTGTAATGGATGTAAAGGGGAATACGAAAGATAATCCGAAGGCCAGGTTGGACTTAGAAGACATATGTAGACATCCTGCATTGCATTTGATAGAGGAGGGGAATGGAAAGTTAAAGCAACCTAAGTCAGTTTTCTCACTGGATAAAGAGGATAAAGGTAGACTTTGTAGGTGGATTCAGGGTCTAAAGTTTCTAGACGGGTACGTGTCGAACTTGAGAAGATGCGTCGACCTCAAGAAGAACAAACTAGTAGGTATGAAGAGCCACGATTGTCACGTATTCATGGAGAGGTTAATTCCGATTGTATTTCAGGAATTCTTACCGCAGGTCGTTTGGGACCCATTGACAGAGCTGAGCATATTCTTCAGAGATCTTTGTTGTACTAAGTTGCTCGTCGATCGTCTAGAAAAGTAAGAGAGGGACATTGCGGTAACACTATGTAAGCTCGAGAAGGTGTTTCCTCCTGGATTCTTCGACTCTATGGAGCATTTGCCAATTTATCTTTCCTATGAGGCACGTGTTGGTGGTCCTGTCGATTATCGTTGGATGTACCCCTTCGAGCGCCATCTGAATCACCTAAAGATAAAGGTGAAAAATAAGGCACGGGTTGAAGGCTCTATTTGTGAAGCTTATGTTCTCGAGGAGATTACAAACTTTTGCTCGACGTATTTCAAACCGCATGTTGCTACTAATAGGACGAAAGCTCCCAGAAACGATGACGCATATCAGGAATCTAATGATACAATACTCAAAGTATTCAATGCATTCGAAAAGCCTTCGGGAAAAATAAAGAAGAGATATTTGAATGACGATGAGCTACGGGCTGCTCAATTGTATATATTACTCAATTGCGACGAGGATAAAGTGGAGAAGCTAGAGGGGTAAGTAATTAATACGTCCACGTTTACATTATCTCAATGTAATAGAATAAGATACTATTATGCTACTAATCAGCAGTTGCTTTATTGTTTTTCAGCACATATAATGATGAGTTAAGGTCGGTTAGACCCTACATAACAGACGAAGAAGTAGAACAAGATATGAGATACCATTTTCCTTCTTGGTTGAGCGCATATGTAAGATGCTTGGTAATTACTTTTTATTTCTGCACTTGCAAAACAAATAACTTACTATCGCTACTTTAATATTTAGGTCGATCGTCTAATATCATCCGAGACTGAATCTATTAGAACTCTAGCCAAGGGACCAATTACTGCCGTAAAAATATGTCCAAGTTTCTGTGTGAATGGGTTCAGGTTCAAGTCAACAAATGCTCCTATCAGAGACAGCTTTCTGGATCTTGATTCCATGAAAAATAGTGGTTTGTGTATCAAATCTTCAAACTACAAAGACGTCAATCCGGGCAATGATTTTTTTGGCATCTTACGAGAGATTGTGGAGTTGACATATAATTATGGCACAAAACCTGCTAATATCGTGCTATTCAGGTATGAGTGGTTCGATCCGATTCAAGATCAAGGTTGGAAAATTGACAAGCATGGCCTTGTGGATATAAACTACAAGCGTAGATATCAAGGCTACAAACTATTTGTCCTATCAAGTCAGGCTCAGCTCGTGTACTTCACAACTTATCCTAGACGGGGGACAGCGAGGTCGGATTGGTGGGCAGTATGCAAGAATAAAGCTAGAAATACCTTTGACATTGACGAAATAGCTTATCAGGAGGACGATCTACCTCTTGTAACAAATATTGTAGATGTGGACTCAACGGAAGTTACTCATTACACGAGTAATAATGTAGAAGATGTAGAATTATCTGAAGAGGACGACGAAGTAGATGAAAGTGAAGACGAAGAAGAGGAAGAGCAGGACGACGAAGGCGAACAAGATGAATTTTCTGAAGATGATTGAAAATAAAAAATATTGCATGTAGAATGTAACTATATTTTGACTGTAGAATGCTTTGAGATATGTATCATATTTCGACTGTAGAATGTAGTATATATTTGTGTTTCTCTATATTCATCATATGTTGTTATCAGATATGACAGGACGACGCGGAGGATTCGACAGGTCCCGAGGTAGACAGAGTGCCACTTCGGTACTGCCTACTGTTGGTTTTGGATCATCGTCGTCCAGTACTCCAGTATATCGATCACACACATGCCCGACTGTTGGGACGAGTAGTTCCTGGCGTGATAGTACACCCTCGTCCAGCGTTCCTCCTGCTGACGGAACCATGGGGACAGATGAGCATGTAGAGGAGGTCGTGCCGACGTTGTCCCAGCATCAGCAAGATCCTCCATGCGCACCTCCGGAGGAGACGAGAACAGAGATTTGGGCCAACGGTACAAAGTAAGTCAATTAGATGGTTTAGTATATATTTGTGTTTCTCTTTATTCATCGTATATTGACTTTTTCAGTAATCTAAATTATTATCTCTGTATAGATATCGTTCATCGTCGGTTCAGAGACGCTTGGGCGAATTTCTGAAGAGCAACTACGGTGGCCCTTGGATCAACTACTCTGAGGCTCCGGAGGGCGTTCTGGTTTATGCACTTCCAAGTAAAAGTATATTAAATAAACCCTCTAATTTATGCATATTATATAACTTATTCGTGATGCTAACTTAATGAATTATTTATTATAGCAAACGTATTTTTATCCTCGCAACGGGCCGAGTTGATCGAGCGGCTCTTTCCTACCATTGTCGCCAAGCTTATCCGAGATGCTCTGGATGACCAGAAGGCTCATGATCGTGTTGGAAAACCGATCCAAGGTTGGATCACGCCTGAGCAGTGGACTACGATGAGGGCTAGATTCGACGATCCGAGCTACAAGGAAAGGTCTAAGAAGGCCAAGGCGGCTAGGTAGAATGCTGCCAAGTGGTGTGGTGGCTCGATTCCGATGACAGAATATTTCCGTCGTTTGGTATGTTTTTTCTTTTAAAATATATTATTTTAATATAAGTACCATAAAATGGTACTTGGAAAAAATATTTAAGTTTAGTAATAAATAATATATTTTTAACAGGTACAGAGGGGTGAGGATGCAAACATGGTGACCGTCTTCTTGGCCACCCATCGCAAGGACAGAAATCTCATTGATGAGAGGGCCTCACAGACCTATGTAAGTATTACTTTATGTTGTGTTTATTTTAATATAACTTAGGCAATTATCGAGTTTCCAAACCTTTTCTAGGCCGAGTATCTTAGGCTGCGTGAGCGGGCGACTGCTAGTGCACCTACACCTGGAGAGGCTGGTACTTCGTCGCAGCCCACTCCATCTTCGTCGGCTGACGTCCTGTGGGTGACCGCAGCTGGTGGTCTCCAGAGGGGTATGTACTATGGTACGGGCTCCTATGGCGCCCTGGTTGCGACGCAGTCATCTTGGGCCTCCCCGACAGCTGCACATTCCACATACCCCTCGCAGTCGCAGCCCTCACAGTCGTCGGCCAGAGTCCAGGAGGCCGTCCAGGAGGCCGTTGATCGTCAGATTGCGTCTCTCCGTGACGACTTGCTGCGAAGTATGAAGGAGCAGTCCCGGTCCAGGCGGACGATCCGATGCTCATCGCACGATTGGATATGCTCGACCGCAGCATGACGGAGCTACGGGAATTGACAAATGATATTAGAGCCTCCAATGATCGCAATATCATCGAGCTGCAGGCGTCACAACTATCGATGGGCGAGAAGCTGACGAGGATGCAGGATTCAATGGGTCATAGCAGTACGAGGCTGTTATCTAACCTGGATTCTTACAACTAGCGACTCGCAGACTTGGAGCGGGCACGGCCTCCACCGACGTCACTGCCTTCTCCATCGACATCGGTGTCGATTCCAGGAACGAGTATGAGGAGTTCTTATCCTTCAAGCGCGCCGGTGGTCAGCCTCCTGCAGATCCGCAGTAGTATAGTTATTTTTATTATTATTATGATACGATTGTATATTATGAATTATTGATACTTCAACAATAGGCATGATGTATGATGCTTCTTGTGGTCTTTAATTTTTTAGTTAATTTAATTGGATTATATAGTTATCTTGCATATCCATATTTAATTGGATTGATACTTCAACAATGCTTCTTGTGGTCTTTAATTTAATTGGATTATATAGTTATCTTGCATTAGTCTCATGATGCTCTCTAGAGACGTCGGATACTGGGGATCCAATCCTGCTGAGTCGTCGGACAAGAATTCTGCAATCTTAGAGGAGGATAGGGATTGGAATGAGTTGAAGAAGCCAAACAGCTACAAAGATGGAAAATTCTACTGTGATTCGGACGAGGAGGAGTCGAAGAAGGGTGGTTCTTGTGGTGTCAAGAAGAGGAGATGGAGGAGGAGGAGGACTAGATTGGATCATGTTGGTGTGTGTGATGAAGATGGTTACGGTGCTAGATTGGGGAAGAGCCGATACGAGTGTGCCTCTTGCAAGAAGAGCTTCCACTCCTACCAGGCTCTAGGCGGGCACCGTGCGAGCCACAATAGGCTCAAAGGGGGATGCTGCAGCAGAGGAGGCGAGAGTACTACTAGCCCATTGGATGTCGTCGATCCGACAGTTGTCCACAGTGGAAAGGCTAAAACTTTAGGGAATCACCAATCTGGACACTATTTTTTTTAAAAATTAGCGACATTTTTAGCGTCGTTTAGCGACGTTTAGCGACGTTAAGTTATGTCGCTAAATACGTCGCTAATTAGCGATGCTATAACAAGTCGCTAAATACGTCGCTAATGACGTCGCTATACGTCGCCAATTGCTGACATGGCAGTATAGCCAGGTCATTAAAGACGTCAGTGTAACGTCGCTATAGACGTCGCTAATCAGCGATGTTTAGCGACTTTAATAAACGTTGCTATTTAGTGACTTGGCGTCGCTAAACGTCGCAAAAATTTGCGACACATTAAAGTCGCTAAAAATGTCGGTATAGCGACGTTTAGCGACTTTTTTTTGTTGGCGACTTGGGTTTTTTCGACAACTTTATAACGTCGCTAATTATGTCGCTAAACCAAATTAGCGACGATATTTTGTTATTTAGCGACGTTTTAGATGTCACTAATTTGACTTTTTCTGGTAGTGTGCTCAAGCGGACTGCCGATTCAAATGGCAAAAGTGCAACGTCCCGACCCGCTTTGCTCAGCAAAAATACTCGTTTGAGGCAAAAGGATTTACAATCTTGACCCTTCAGGAGTTCCGACTTTGGCTTCAGAGGCTCGTTCGGAGTATCGCTCGACCGAGACGAATCATCGCTAAGGTGGGTGGCTACGATGAACTTGTCTTTGCATAGCCAGCACACTTAAAATATGGATGATACATGCTAGTCGCTAGGTGAATCACCCCCTGTATGCTAATAAGAATACAACGCACCTAGCTAAGCGAATAATCCCAACTTGTATTACTTATGTTAGAACATGAAAATGAAACAGTGCTTATAAACAGACCCTCGCATGCTACTTTTGCCTTGTGCAACTAGACCCCGCTATGCCTCGAGTAGAACGATATGTATGTACTCTTCAAAGTGCACTGCTTCACTTGAACACTGCACGACCCTAGATTATATCGCTCGGTATGTCCCTTTACGGTTTTACTCCTCGGCTTACCCTTAGGTCCGAGCCAATGTGTATACTTGTGTTTACACAAATGCATGCTTGCCTGCTTATATGTTAACTTGTACTCGTTGCCTCGATTCAATGCTTGTCACACAGTTGAATGCCAAATTCAAGTAATTACCATCTTGCCTTGCATTCATACAAACCACCGGAAGACTATCTAATAGTTGTTCCAAGCCAAAGTATAAGAACATTGAAAGTATTCAGGACCGTTAGGTCACCAAGGCATTTTTCGAACTAGGTAACTACATCAAAGGACAGTTAAACAAGATAACATCACCTCAAAAAAAGTGATACTCGTCCTGTACACAATCTAACGGCTCAGGGGGACTATACAAAGACAAATTATGCTATGTGATTGTCTCATGCCCGTATTGCCTTAGATTGCATCAAGTCAAGTGAATACTGAACAAGAATTATCGTTATGAATATGGAATAACCCAAGACTTGCATGGTCACGGACAACTCGTGCACGAGGTATCTGATTCCTCTGATGATCAGCGGGGCACCGGGATCGTACCAGCCTAGGAGAAATTTTTGGTGTATTGCGTGCCAAAGTTGGTTATGGTATACGACACCGTCTTTGGGCTGGGCAATACACTGTATTCGGGCCTTGGTAAAGCATATTGCCTTGGACTAGCTGTCTACCTATGATAGTCATTTGTATCGGCGGGATGGCGTGCAATGGCTCTTCTGTATTATCTGTTCGCCTGTGAGTTGCTCGTTTGTATCAAGCGTTGCACCCCATTCCATCAAGAAACTATAAAATTTGGTCATTTATGGCTAAGCCAGTGACTTTCTGTTCATATAGATAAGTTATTCTCGCTTAGCGACAATCCGCGTGCGAGTTATTGCATCGCATCCAATAATATAAAATAGCTAAATGATATGAGTATGAGACACTTGTGAGTAATAGAAATATTTGAACATCTAAAGCAATACTTTCGGATAATCTGTGTAAATTGTGCACCCGAAACATAACCTCGCGATGACGCTCGTGTTTGCTTATGTTATTATCCCTAGTTTTCATTATATATATCCGTGCTTGATTTAACTTGGTTTGCCTTGGACAGGGAAGGACAAATGGTAAGTTGGTAAGTATCGCCGTGTTCCTTATATCGCACGGCGCACTACCACACGAGTTAGACTTTACATTATTGTCATAAAATTGATCCTAAGGCAAGAATAGAAAGATAACTTAATAGATAGTGCACGAAACTTATATAATGTGTTTGGATTTATCGAACGGGCGAGTAGCCTCCCCACCAGTGCATTCATGAACTGATAACCCACTAGATTGCTTGCAGGGTGCGAGAGAACCTCGATCGGGGAGGATGCCTCCTTTGCGCGTGCTAAGGCATAGAGTTTACTCTGAAGCCTTGGAGCGTTGCGTCCGGAACTGAAGCACATATACAAGACATAATATTGGAACATCGCCTATACATCATTCTACAAATGTAGCTACTTGGCACGCTTTTACTATTTCAGAGAGAGAGTGGCTTGAACGACTTGTAATCTCGGCCTAGTGCCGCTCGTAACACTTGTTCAATATAAATAAAGAGTTTGCTTTACTTCTATACTTGTGTTATTCAATGCTTCCGCTATTGACGACTTTGTGAACTTGTTACCAATTGTCTATGCGTTCATTATTCTGCCACACTCGGACAATCTGTGCGACTCTGTGGCTTAGACCTCTTACTGCCAACATGGACCACGGCCTTGCACGAGCGTGAGCTTGTGCGGCATCACACCCAGATGGGTCAAGCGATTGTCCTGCGGGAGCACTGGCGCGATTATTCTCGCCTAGCGGAGACGGCCGATTGCCTTCGGGAGATCGGGGCGTGACATGTTGGTATCAGAGCATGGCTTTACGTCTTTGGATTTTATTTCGATTTTCTCAGTTTTGAAAGCTCGTTCATGTGTTATGTGCATACGCTCTTTCTCAATGTCTCAACGGGATATTCCAAACAATGAGTCTAAATACTTTCAAAAAAAAGTGCACGAAATTGTGATACGAAGGCCTTTGTGCCGACCTGTGCTAGACTTTATGGGATTTGACTTGTGCTAGAATTTGCAAGAAATATGTGAACCTGAATGCCTATACGTGATTACCCAACCGGTTAGTATGCGAAATAGAATATCGCCCGAACGGTTAGCTATGCATACAGTCTTTCGGCTAAGTTGTGTTGAATATCGTGCGCCATGACCCTTTGGTACAAGCTAAGTTGCAAACGAGATGGGATATAGTTTAGGAATAAGATAAGTCAGATTTAGAATGGCAACATATCGAAACATTATCAGACTTATCGCTTAGGCGAACATAGAGATTCGTTCTAGAATTTTGGGAAATAACTCGAACGGTATTTTATATCGTAAGATACAAATCAAATATGGTTTACTTGGACGACTTATATGACTATAAACATGGATAAATTCGAGGCTAAGATTTTATTAGGCGATACCTAGTATCGTGTAGTAATTCTAAGAAAAACTCGGCGAATACGCTTGCGATTGATGCGAACACGATTGAGGATTTGGTTGGGTGACTCGATTCTGAGTGGTGTATGGATCATTTAGAAATGTCCAAACGGATTCATAGGTCTCGTACGATAGTCGGATTGAACGATTAGAGAAATATCTTGAATAAGTGATAAGGCTTATATCGAATAGGGATTCACGGAATTAGAAATCGATATCTTGGTTAAGAAAACTTGCTAAAACTTGGAGGATCGTGCGAGCAATTTTGGATTGAAACAAATAAATTGAACTTGAATACAATATCGTTTAAATAGAAGTGTAAGCGATAACGGATTTGACTTGGAGTTTGGAAGAACGATCTTCAAATCTAGTTTGAAAAGATAACATTCGAAATTAGTCCAAACGAGAATGATTATCCTGCGGGAGCGCAGGCGTGGTGATTTCACGTACGGCGGGGATAATCGAACTCATGGAAACATGTTCGGTGATTATTCCAAACGAACTCGATGAATAGAACATATAAAAAATGGATGAACTTGGGCTTGAATATTTGAAACATAGTTGCTTGAGGAATGCTAGAAGTAAGACTATGGATTTACCGAACGGTAACATTAAAGTTGGCTGATTTTGCTAGACGAATTATAATTAATGCATTAACGGACTTAGCTCGATGGATATATAACTTGGATAGAGTAAAGGAAAAAATGATAAGGTGTCTTAATCGTTTCAAAGATAACTATATTGTTCGACGTTCTTATCTTGTGCGATTGTAACTCTATGCTCGAACATGCGTCACGTCCGGATTAAGACGATTATCCAGTGGGAGCGTTGGCGTGGTAATCTCACGTCCAACGAAGGTGATCGAACTTGCCGAAGACAGGAGCGTGACAACTGATGGATCATCTTGACTTTTGGTTTGACACGATAAGACAAAATTGGGAGTGCAAGTGAATCAGAAGTGTTTCGAGGATAAGTTAACCTATAACCTGGAATAAATCACGCTTGATGGTTTCATGAACGTATACATGAATTATGTTAGACGACTTGGAGTTATAAATAAATGGTTTAGAATTGAATCTTGTCTTGGTAGTCTAGACTTGAAATGGATATAGAGATTCTATCAAAACATATTTGGAGAGATAGACTATACAAATCACTAGGCTTGTCCTGCCACTTGGATATACCATAGATTTTACTAAACAGACTCGAACATGTTATTGAGAGTAGGATGATCCATGTTCGATGTTTAAAAATTTGAGTGAAACGAGCTTGGGTAGAATATTCCGTACAAATGAACAATAGTTTTACCCTAGGAATTGGGGCGAGCATCGTACGACGAATTTGCACGATAAATCGTGTGCTTGAGCTTGTACCTATGACCTTGTAAGCTGGCCTAGTAATTAGGCAGACGACCCTGTGCCGAGTGAAGGAACCTGTGTGACCGACTTTAGCATATTGCTTGAACAAAGCTATAGAACTGGGGCAGCAAGACTTATAGTTAGACTGAGAACGGTAAGTGTGTGCTATGTTTGGCCTGAACAAAATAAAATGATAAGACATGGACGCTAGTCGGTTGATCAAATAGATCATGCTTAACGGTAGTGCAAAAACTTGAATTGAGTTAGAATATAAATGATTTGGATTTGATTGACCCTGTAGGAAGTATCCTTGTGATTCATAAAATAAAAACCCTTGACATTTTCGCAAGTAGCTTGTCCGATTTTACTATCTCTCTAAGTTTGGTTGAATGCATATGTTGAGGGACGCCTTGAACGTGTGCACGATCCAAGACTCAATGATATGTGAAACTCGAGTGCACAGACTTCGTTATCGCTAAGTTGGTTGACATGCATATGTTTGAAGGACGCTTTGAATATGTGCACGATCCAGACTCGCGATATGCTGATCTTGAATACTAGTACAAGTGAATAACCGCATTGACAAGTATAACGACTTGTATAAGTTTGTCTCAGCCTTAGATCATCATTCACGGTGGATTAAAATGTACCTCGCATTAAGCAATACATTCTGCGCTAAGGCGCAAAGAGACCGATCCAACCTACACGTGACACGGTATGAGAAATGAGTAGGAGATCCATTCGAACAAATCAGGTCTAGTGGTATCGATTGCTACGCTTGGGATAGATTCGATAGTGCGATAGAATGGCTTGCGCTCAGGAAGTCTCGTGGACGAGAGTTTTTCTGAGTGGTGTATAATGTAATGACCCATTCCGCTCAAGCGGACTGCCGATTCAAACCGTAAAAGTGCAATGCCCCGACCCGCTTTGCTCAATAGAAATACTCGTTTGAGGCAAAAAGATTTCCAGGCTTGGCCCTTCAGGAGTTCCGACTTAGGCTTTCAGAGGCTCGCTCGGAGTATCGCTCGACGAAGGCGAATCATCGCTAAGGTGGGTGGCTACGATGAACTTATCTTTGCTTAGCCAGCACACTTAAAATATGGACGATACATGAGTCGCTAGGTGAATCACCCCCTGTATGCTAATAAGAATACAACGCACCTAGCTTAGGGAATAATCCTAACTTGTATTGCTTATGTTAGAACATGGAAATGAAACTTTGCTTATATACAGACCCTCGTATGCTACATTTTTCTTGTGCAACTAGACCTCACTATGCCTCGAGTAGAATGATATGTATGTACTCTTCAAAGTGCACTGCTTCACTTGAACACCGCCCGACCCTAGATTGTGTCGCTCGGTATGTCCCTTTACGATTTCACTCCTCGGCTTACCCTTAAGCCCGAGCTAACGTATATACTTTTGTTTACACAAATGCATGCTTGTCTGCTTATATGTTAACTTGTACTCGTTGCCTCGATTCAATGCTTGTCACCCAATTGCATGCCAAATTCAAATAATTACCATCTTGCCTTGCATTCATCCAAACATCAGAAGACTATCTAATAGTCGTTCTGAGCCAAAGTATAAGAACATTGAAAGTATTCGGGACCGTTAGGTTGCCAAGGCATTTTTTGAACTAGAAAACTGCATCAATGGACAGTTAAGCAAGATAACATCACCTCGGAAAAAGTGATACTCATCATGTACACAATCTAACGGCTCAGGGGGACTATGCGACAGATCATGCTATGTGATTGTCTCATGCCCGTATTGTCTTAGATTGCATCGAGTCAAGTGAATACTGAACAAGAATTATTGTTATAAATCTGGAATGACCCAAGACTTGCATGGTCACGGACAACTCGTGCACGAGGTATCTGATTCCTCAGATGATCAGCGGGGCACCGGGATAGTACCGGCCTAGGAGGAATTCCTGGTGTATTGCGTGCCAAAGTCGGTTATGGTATGCGATG
>JAYESA010000012.1:146787920-146862920 GCA_036927795.1 Iris macrosiphon | reverse complement strand
TGTGACGCCTGCAGCTCCATGATGTTGCGATCATTGGAGGCTCTAATATCATTTGTCAATTCTCGTAGCTTCGTCATGCTGCGGTCGAGCATATCCAATCGTGCGATAAGCATCGGATCGTCCGCCTGCGGCTGGGACCGGGACTGGTCCTCCATACTTCGCAGCAAGTTGTCACGGAGAGACGCAATCTGACGGTCAACGGCCTCCTGGACGGCCTCCTGGACTCTGGCCGACGACTGCGAGGGCTGCGACTGCGAGGGGTGTGTGGAATGCACAGCTGTCGGGGAGGCCCTAGATGACTGCGTCGCAACCAGGGCGCCATAGGAGCCCGTACCGTAGTACGTACCCCTCTGGAGACCACCAGCTGCGGTCACCCACAGGTCGTCCGCCGACGGAGATGGACCGGGCTGCGACGAAGTACCAGCCTCTCCAGGTGTAGGTGCACTAGCAGTCGCCCGCTCACGAAGCCTAAGATACTCGGCCTAGAAAAGGTTTGGAAACTCAATAATTGCCTAAGTTATATTAAAATAAACACAAAGTAAAGTAATACTTACATAGGTCTGTGAGGCCCTCTCATCAATGAGATTTCCGTCCTTGCGATGGGTGGCCAAGAAGACGGTCACCATGTTTGCATCCTCACCCCTCTGTACCTGTTAAAAATATATTTTTTATTACTAAACTTAAATATTTTTTCCAAGTACCATTTTATGGTACTTATATTAAAATAATATATTTTAAAAGAAAAAACATACCAAACGACAGAAATATTCCGTCATCGGAATCGAGCCACCACACCACTTGGCAGCATTCTGCCTAGCCGCCTTGGCCTTCTTAGACCTTTCCTTGTAGCTCGGATCGTCGAATCTAGCCCTCATCGCAGTCCACTGCTCAGGCGTGATCCAACCTTGGATCGGTTTTCCAGCACGATCACGAGCCTTCTGGTCATCCAGAGCATCTCGGATAAGCTTGGCGGCAACGGTAGGAAAGAGCCGCTCGATCAACTCAGCCCGGTGCGGAGGATAAAAATACGTTTGCTACAATAAATAATTCATTAAGTTAGCATCACGAATATGCATAAATTAGAGGATTTATTTAATATACTTTTACCTGGAAGTGCGCAAACCAGAACGCCTTCCTCTCCTCCGGAGCCTCAGAGTAGTTGATCCAAGGGCCACCGTAGTTGTTCCTCAGAAATTGGCCCAGGCGTCTCTGAACCGACGATGGACGATATCTATACAGAAATAATAATTTAGATTACTGAAAAAGTCAATATACGATGAATAAAGAGAAACACAAATATATACTAAACCATCTAATTGACTTACTTTGTACCGTCGGCCCAAATCTCTGTCCTCGTCTCCTCCGGTGGTGCGCATGGAGGATCTTGCTGATGCTGGGACAACGTCGGCACGACCTCCTCTACATGCTCATCAGTCTCCATGGTTCCGTCAGCAGGAGGAACGCTGGACGAGGGAGTACTATCACGAGTACTATCACGCCTGGAACTACTCGTCCCAGGAGTGAAGCCACGCAACGTCGTCGCAGTCGGAGATGTGGCTGCTCGATATACTGGAGTACTGGGCGACGATGATCCGGAACCAACAGTAGGCAGTACCGGAGTGGCACTCTGTCTACCTCGGGACCTGCCGAATCCTCCGCGTCGTCCTGTCATATCTGGTAACAACATATGATGAATATAGAGAAACACAAATATATACTACATTCTACAGTCAAAATATGATACATATCTCAAAGCATTATACAGTCAAAATATAATACATATATTCGTTAATGTCAAAATGTGATACATATCTCAAAGCATTATACAGTCAAAATATAATACATATATTCGTTAATGTCAAAATGTGATACATATCTTAAAGCATTTTACAGTCCAAATATAGTTACATTCTACATGGAATATTTTATATTTTCAATCATCTTCAGAAAATTCATCTTGTTCACCTTCCTCGTCCTGCTCTTCCTCTTCCTCGTCTTCACTTTCATCTACTTCGTCCTCTTCGGATAATTCTATATCTTCTACATTATTACTCGTGTAATGAGTAACTTCCGTTGAGTCCACATCTACAATATTTGTTACAAGAGGTAGATCGTCCTCCTGATAAGCTATTTCGTCAATGTCAAAGGTATTTCTAGCTTTAGTCTTGCATACTGCCCACCAATCCGACCTCGCTGACCCCCGTCTAGGATAAGTTGTGAAGTACACGAGCTGAGCCTGACTTGATAGGACAAATGGTTCGTAGCCTTGATATCTACGCTTGTAGTTTATATCCACAAGGCCATGCTTGTCAATTTTCCAACCTTGATCTTGAATCGGATCGAACCATTCACACCTGAATAGCACGATATTAGCAGGTTCTGGGCCATAATTATATGTCAACTCCACAATCTCTCGTAAGATGCCAAAAAAATCATTGCCCGGATTGACGTCTTTGTAGTTTGTAGATTTGATACACAAACCACTGTTTTTCGTGGAATCAAGATCCAGAAAGCTGTCTCTGATAGGAGCATTTGTTGACTTGAACCTGAACCCATTCACACAGAAACTTGGCCATATTTTTACGGCAGTAATTGGTCCCTTGGCTAGAGTCCTAATAGATTCAGTCTCGGATGATATTAGATGATCGACCTAAATACCAAAGTAGCGATGGTAAGTTATTTGTTTTACAAGTGCAGAAATAAAAAGTAATTACCAAGTATCTTACATATGCGCTCAACCAAGAAGGAAAATGGCATCTCATTTCTTGTTCTACTTCTTCGTCTGTTATGTAGGGTCTAACCGACCTTAACTCATCATTATATGTGCTGAAAAACAATGATGCAACTGCTAATTAGTAGCATAATAGTATCTTATACTATTACATTGAGATGATGTAAACGTGGACGTATTAATTACTTACCCCTCTAGCTTCTCCACTTCATCCTCGTCGCAATTGAGTAATATATACAATTGAGCAGCCCTTAGCTCATCGTCATTCAAATATCTCTTCTTCATTTTTCCCGAAGGCTTTCCGGATGCATTGAATACTTTGAGTATTGCATCATTAGATTCCTTATATGCGTCGTCGTTTCTGGGAGCTTTATTCCTATTAGTAGCAACATGCGGTTTGAAATACGTCGAGCAAAAGTTTGTAATCTCCTCGAGAACATAAGCTTCACAAATAGATCCTTCAACCCGTGCCTTATTTTTCACCTTTCTCTTTAGGTGATTCAGATGACGCTCGAAGGGGTACATCCACCGATAACCGACAGGACCACCAACACGTGCCTCATAGGAAAGATGAATTGGCAAATGCTCCATAGAGTCGAAGAATCCTGGAGGAAACACCTTCTCGAGCTTACATAGTGTTACCGCAATGTCCCTCTCTTGCTTTTCTAGACGATCGACGAGCAACTTAGTACAACAAAGATCTCTGAAGAATATGCTCAGCTCTGTCAATGGGTCCCAAACGACCTGCGGTAAGAATTCCCGAAATGCAATCGGAATTAACCTCTCCATGAATACATGACAATCGTGGCTCTTCATACCTACTAGTTTATTCTCCTTGAGGTCGACGCATCTTCTCAAGTTCGACACGTACCCGTCTGGAAACTTTAGACCCTGAATCCACCTACAAAGTCTACCTTTATCCTCTTTATCCAGTGAGAAAACTGACTTAGGTTGCTTTAACTTTCCATTCCCCTCCTCTATCAGATGCAATGCAGGACGTCTACATATGTCTTCTAAGTCCAACCTGGCCTTCGGATTATCTTTCGTCTTCCCCTTTACATCCATTACAGTATTAATTATGTTATCAAACACATTCTTCTCGATATGCATGACATCAAGGTTATGTCTGATCAGATTGGTGCTCCAATATGGCAGATCCCAGAATATACTCCTCTTCGTCCAGTTATGGGTGCGACCAAATCTGTCACACTTGTACCCCTTAGCAGGCTCTTCGATAGCACTTGGTAAATATTTTACCTCTTCCCATATCGTGCATCCGGGCCACCTTGGAGGTGGATTGGCCTTCTCCACAACTCCCGCACGAAAAGCATTCCGATTCCTCCGGTACGGATGATCCTTCGGCAAAAATTGTCAATGACAATCGAAGAAGCACGGTTTGCCTCCGTGTTTCAAACGGAAAGCCTGAGAATGGTCCATGCAATACGGACATGAGAGACGACCATGGGTGCTCCATCCCGATAACATTCTATAGGCCGGAAAGTCGTTGATGGTCCACATAAGTACTGCCCTAATCTGAAAATTCTGCTTTCTAGAAACATCGTACGTGTTGGCACCTACTTCCCACAGCTGATTCAACTCATCTATCAAAGGCTGTAAGTACACATCGATGTTCCTCTTCGGATTGTTCGGACCCGGGATAATAACGGTTAGGAACATATACGGAGTCTTCATGCACATCCAAGGCGGTAGATTGTACGGAGTGACGATCACAGGCCAACACGAATACTGGGAGCCCGAAAGTCCGAATGGGGTAAAACCGTCAGAGCAGAGCCCCAATCTGACATTACGCGCTTCCTCGGCAAAATGTGGATACTCTCGATCAAAGTGCTTTCATGCTTCTCCATCGGATGGATGATCCAATACTCCTTCGATCTGTTTTCGCCTGTGTCAACTCATGTTTTCTGCAGTCTCCTTAACCATAAACAACCGCTGCAACCGCGGCGTCAAAGGCAAGTAGTGCATCGAATCGGTAGGCTTCCTTGCACCGACAGACTTTCCTCTAACAGTGGCCTTGTAGCGATCAGCACCACAGAATCTATACGCATCTTCATCCTTGTCGTCTTTGTAGTACAACATGCACCCATTGCGACATGCATCGATTTTCTCGTATCCCATCCAAAGCGATCTCACCATCCTCTTAGATCGATAGAAGTCTTTAGGCAACTTTGCACCCTCGGGCAAGATCTCTATAATCAAATCGAGCAGTCGATTATAGCATTCTTGCGACATGTTAAAATCGGACTTGATGCTCAATAATCTTGTAACCACCTCCAACGGTGAATGGTCCTCACAACCAGGATATAGTGGAGTCCTTGCATTCTCAAGCAACTCCATAAACTTTGCAGCATCGGCATTCGGTGCCTCCTCAGCTGCATCATAATTGTCTGGATTGAAACTAGGTCCTGCCGCATCATAATTGTCAGGATTGAAACTAGGCCCCGCCGCATCATAATTGTCAGGATTGAAACTAGGCCCCGCCGCATCATAAACCATGTTCACCAACCCGTCGTCGTAAGCATCGTGGTCTTGGACATCCATATACGGCTCCACATAGGGCTCCGACTCTGATGCTAGAGATACAAGTTCTCCGTGCGCGGTCCACTGATAGTAATTTGGCGTAAAGCCCTTCGAGTATAAATGATATGTAACTTCCACTTCTGGATGATATTTCCTGTTGCGACATCTCACACATGGACACTTAATTTTGGTATCGTCCATGTACTGAGGGAACGCCTTGGCGAACTGTAGGAACTGCTGTACACCCTCAATGAATTCATCCCGCACACCGCACATGTCATCAGGATGACGGTTGTACATCCACGAACGATGACGCAGATAGTAATTCATATCCATTTCTAGATACTTCTGCAAAATTGACAGTATGTATCATATAAATCATTACATGCAAAATTAACTTCTGTGTCTGTGTCAGTGTCCGTTATTGGAAAAGCAGTATATATATATATATATATATATATATATATATATATATATATATATATATATATATATATATATAACATTACCCAAATAATATCTTAATACCACTTTACTACTATACCTTAACCCACTTCTGTGTCAGTGTCCGGATTTTAGTGTAGTAGGCTCCAGCCGAAGCCAATAAGTTTCTTGAGATGCATGTCCTTAATGATGCATGCTGCGATGATATCTTTGCTCCATTAGAGGCTCTTCATACTGCTAGCTAGTGATTTCAGTAAGTGTTGAAATTAATCCTTTATTTATTTAAGCTGATTTGTAAGTTTCGTTTAGCTAATTCAACTGTTATAGTCATATTATTTAGACCATTAGGCACTTCTTGAAACTGGCAGTAGGGTGAGGAACTGAGATACATAACTCCGCAGTACTTTGCTTTCGGCAATTAACCCCTATATATATTGGGAGTGGAATGAGGAAGTAGCTAGAGCTCAAAATTCTTGGGGCACAATTAAGGACGGTTGCTTAGATCATACACTTCCTGGTCGAATAATTGGCGTTCTAATTAATTTGATCACATGATCAGTTGTTGTACGAATATTCAGGAATTAGTTCTAATTTGTTCACCCAATGTACGTAGTCATGACATATGAACATGGATTCAATAATAGCCATCATTTTTTCCCCTCCTCCATTGGACCAATGAATAGTAACCACAAAATCAAACAATTAGTATGTATGTATGTATGTATGTATGTATATATATATATATATATATATATATATATATATATATATATATATATATATATATATATATATATATATTGCAAAAGTGCAAATAAATACACTTATGTTCTTTCTTTCTTATTCATCGATCCATATTATTTATTTATTTTATACTTGAAAGAAGAAATTAAAATCTGATCTCTACATGATCGCACATGCATGAACATTGTCAAAAAACCTAACCCTAACCCTAACCCTAACCCTAACCCCATGTCAAAAAACCTAATCCTAACCCTAACCCTAACCCCATGTCAAAAAACCTAACCCTAACCCTAACCCTAGGTCCAGATCAGTGTCTGTGTCAGTGTGTGTGTGTGCCGTGTCTGTGTCTGTGTCAGTGTCAGTGTGTGTGTCATGTTTGTGTCAATGTCACATGTGTCCTGTGAGAGAGAGAGAGAGAGAGAGAGAGAGAGAGAGAGAGAGAGAGAGAGTATACCTTGCCTTGCCGGAGTAGTCGCGGTCGACGGAGCTGGGGAGGGGGGGGGGAATATGTTTTCGAATCAAAATTTCAACTGACGGGGAAAAAGGAAACCGACCCCTAATTAACCAAATTTTAGCGACGTTTAGCGACGTCCAATAAAAATGTCGCTAAATTAAATATTTGCGACGTAATGGACGTCGCTAAACACGTTGCTAAATATTTTGAGTTTAAATGTCGCTATATACGTCGCTAAACGTCGCTAAATTAGACATATTAGCGACGTTTAGCGACCTTAATTGAACTTATAGCGACTTATCTTTTAAAATCGTATTAAAAGTCGCTAAACGTCGCTAACTGTCGCCATTTAGCGACGTCTAGCGACGTGTTTATAATGAGTCGCTAATTTATGTATTATTAGCGACGTTTCTTTTGACGTCGCTAAAATACGTCGCTAATCCCGCTTTTTCTAGTAGTGATTGACGACTCTGTGAACTTGTTACCAATCGCCTATGCGTTCATTATTCCGCTGCCCTCGGACAATCTGTGCGACTCTGTGGCTTAGACATCTTACCGCCAGCATGGACCACGGCTATGTACGGACGCGGCTCACGCTCATGCGGCATCAAGTCCTAATGGGTCAAGCGATCGTCTCGCGGAAGCGCTGGCGTGGTGATTCTAGCCTAGCGGGGACGACCGATTGCCTGTGGGAGATTGGGACGTGACACAATATGGATGCGGCGTCTTAGCACAAATGGAAGGATTAAGAATGGAGCAATGGGTCGAGGTGGCTCGGTCTGATTTAGGGTGGAGATGAAGGATACAAGATATTATATAGTGAGAGAGGAACTAGGGTTTCTGGGAAAGGTTGTTTGAGAAGGACGGCGAGGCTCGCTTCCGTACGAGCGTTCAACTGTGCCTCCCCCTCTGCGAAAGTACTATGCAACAGCAACTAGCTATTGCTCCTATACATTTGTATAAAAAAGGTTCGGTTCTTAGACTGGTGTTTGCCTATACATCTCACTTAGCAGCAAGGTGTCAAATGGTTGCTTCTAGGTTCTTGGGGTTGGGTATCGGCACATGCGGGAAGTCTTTGTTCCATAGGTTCAGCTGAGTTGCCCACTTAAGTTTGGATTTGCCGTTGGTAAATGGGTCGGTTTCCACAGTCCCATGCATAAGAAATATGTTGTTGTATCTTTCATGCCAAGTGCACATGGATTAGAGTGCAAAGGAGATTTGGTTGGCCATTGGTTTTGTGCATTCAGTTCGTTGTGGTTAGCACACGTTAGGCTAGGGTTTAGGACTTTAGTTCTACTTAAGTATTAGGTAAACTAATTTAGCAAATTCTAATTACTAAACAACTATATACTTATATATATTAGTTCAAAATTTTTATAATTTTATAACACTGAAGATATTATATATATAGGTAAAATGAAAAAAAAATGGGGGGTTCACAAAAAGAATCCCTAATACAGAATAATCTAAGTAAAATAAAAAATATAAGAATCTGGACAAATATGCCGGTGGAGATTGAACACTGCAGCAACTCCTTTACTCCGTTTACGATCCGGGACAAAGGGGGTTGACGAGGCTTCGAACGGCTCTTCGGTCTTCTTCTTCTCTCTCTTTTGTTGTGGTGGTCATTCTGGTCCTTTTTTTGTATGTAAAAAACGTTCAATATTTATAGCCTTAGGAAGGCCTTTATGCATGTATGCGCGCATATTATGTGGCGGCATATGTCGTACTAGGTGGCCATGTGGTCGCTTGAGATTTGGGGTTGTTGATGCCCATAACACTCGTGACACGTGGCATACTCTAGTTATATTAATTCTGATCTGCACCTTGGGAACATGGCCGCTCGGCGCATGGAGATTGACGAGTAGTAGTGGCGCGTGACACTGTTCAGCACATGGGAACACTGAAGAAGTAGTGGCGCATGGCGCTGCTTGGCACATGGGAACACTGAAGAATTAGTGGTGCATGGCGCTGCTTGGCACATGGGAACAATTAAGAATTAATGGAGTATGGCGCTGCTTGGCACATGTGAACACTATTTGGATTGTTGATGACGCATAGCTATCGACTTCTCTAGCGCATGGCTTTGGATTACTTTGGCGCATGGTGTAGATTTTTCATGCTTCTACAAGACCCCCTTCAAAGTTTCTAAACTTAAACTTTTTATGTTTTAAGTTTGGAATACTTGGAACAGAAGCATGGAGGAGATATGCGAATGTACTGTTGTGACGCATGTATGAGATATCTATCGCTCGGCGCATTCAGTCGTTTGGTGCATCAGATTGTTTGGCGCATCGGATGTTGCCTGGCTACTGACAGGGTATCAGCGATGACTGGCGATTTTCTAAGCAGAGATTCATCCATTAAATGTCAGGTTCACCCTGATTTACGCTTAGCAATTCATGCACAATTAATGGCTTTCTTTCTATAAATAGATGGCTAAGGGAGAGAGATGATAGTGTTCTTCTCCTTCACCCGATGTCTCTGCGAGTACCGAGTGCGGGGAGATATATTGAGCGGTTCGTTGACCCCCTCCCTCTGATGGTCGATAATTCGACCGTTGTCGGTAGAGGTAAGGAGTGGAGATTTCTTCTCTCCATCCTTAGGTCATTCGGACACTTTGGCACTATCTGTTAGCATAGGTAAAAAAAATGCCCTTCATGTGTAGGTGCTTCTTCTTGGACTGACGCGCATGGTCCTTGCCGAAGGGCTTCGTCCTGAAGATGCGGTGACGAAAAGAGTTCTCCGTCGGTGGCATGGGTGACGTTGTCTCCGAAAACTCTTCTGAGGCATGCACTGAAAAGCTATGTGTCGTGCCCTGATCCCGTAGGGACCGATCGTCCTCGCTTGGTCCCTACAGGACTGCTCGTCCTCGCTTGGGCGCGATACCGTGCAAGCCTAAGTTGCGCTTGCACCAGGCAACGTACCTGCACAAGACACAAGTTAGACAAAAATATACATATATAGGCACAGAGAAAAATGTAGGGAACCAAGTTGAACACATTTGATAGCACACAAAATACTTTCTTTTATTGAATACTTGAAGATTTGGATTACAGTGCTTGCTTGGCTGAGTTACAAAATATGCCTTAGAAGGCTTACTCTTTTTACATTCCCAAAACTAGCCACAACGCCCATTACATTACATCTTTGTAGTTGGACCAAAATAACCAAAATATCTAGCAAAAGAAGAGTAGCCCACTGGAGAGAAAAGCAACGGAAGCAGCACGAACACAGTCCTATGGAAGAGTGCGCACACGCTGATTCAGATTCAAGATGCTTGCCAAACTCTGGCTTCTAGTACCTGGATATTTGCCCACAAATGTGGGTCAGTACTACCACATGTACTGGTGAGCGACCGTGGCCAAACTCACCTTAGAAATCCACACTAAGTAAGCAGATGAAGCTAGCATTATTAGGTGGTCTTTCTGGTTGTCTAGTTTCTTTTTAACAATTCATGTAAGGAAACATAGACGATATATTTAGCATATGCATATGATAATTCTTACCCACGGCCGAGCGGTTATCCCTGCAGCAGACATACAAGTTAGCCACAATTTGCATATATGCATAAACTTATGTATCAATCTTTTGGTGTCAAAATGATAGGTATGCAAGAAGGTAAACCTAGCATGCGCCCTATCTATATGACGGTTTATGAGTTTTCCCATTATTGGACAATAATACCCCCTAAGATCCCGTAGGATCGGACGTCAGGGTGCTCTCACAATCCCTTCCGGACCGACCGATTTCCAATGCCATAGAAACCGATCGAGAGACTATCACCTTGTGCACAAGTTGTCCGAGACCCATGCATGACAAGCAATATTTATAATTCAACTCTTATGATGCACAACATTAGCAAGCATATAACAATCTAATAGCGACACCCCCAAGATCCCGCAGGACCGGACGTCAGGGTGGACTACTAGACTCTTCTCATTCTTCTTTTACACTTGACACAAACACTAACCATGAAGGTTCAATGCACGATATAGTGATGCAGCAAGTAAGTAATTAAGGGCAACATTCAATTAAAGTAATGTAAAAACTCTATGTATATTCGCATGTAGTTCATTTCTTTAGCTTCTCTTTTTAGTGAGGCAACATTTAGTGAACTAGAGATCATTTCATTTAGGCATGTGAACTGAAAGATTCATCGAAGGGCCTAAGCCACTCACCGAATGAATCGAACGAGAGGATGGGGAAGCCTTAAGCGACGTTCACTCTTTGGTTATGCGTCCTGAAAATACAACAATACTTGGTAAGCATACTTCGATCTCTTTCCCTTACGATTCGAAAGAACGCGCAAGCGAGAAGGCGAAATCATGAAAACCAAGTCATCGAAAGCAACTCAAAACACAAAGCAACACAAAACCAAGAAGCAAAGCAACCAACGAAAACTCTTGGACTTATTTCAATCGAAGCCGTTCGATCAATTCGAATGGTTCATTGCACTTTGTCCGTGTTGATTTGGTGGTAAGGTTTTCCCGAGACTCGATTCTCAACCGAGTCGAAGCAGCTTAGTGTTCCATAAGTAACCGTTCAGAGCGGGGCGTTATACTATGCGCGACCACACTGAATGGATGCGTTCGCCACTGTACTATGAAGCATAAAAAAGGTACATCCATGCGCCCGGCGTACATGCGCCCCAAAATAAAACTCAACAAATATTGGACAACATGGACACCATACGGCCCAGAAAAGGGACACCCAGGCTGTCCAAACGAGCGACCTGATAACTGGCCGCAGGTCAACCTGGATTGACATCCTGACAACAATGACGCCAGACACATAATACTAATAAAAAGGATTTTTTTGATCGCCTCGAAGGACGATAACACACTAAGAAGCAGAAATCCCAAGGATAGTGCAGAGCCACATGGACAACGCGACAAAATAATCCCTTGCAACTCTGGCCCATGCATCCCAGACTCCATGCGGTCCATGCATCTCTGGCCCATGCATCCCAGACTCCATGCGGTCCATGCGTCTCTGGCCCATGCGTCGCAGACTCCATGTGTCCCATGCGTCTCTGGTCCCGTGCATTCCAGACTCCATATGGTCCATACGTCTCTAGCCCCGTGCATTCCAGACTCCGTGCGTCCCGTGCGACTTTGGCCACATGTATCCCAGATTTCACATAGACAAAGTCTTGCTGTTACAACTGAGTGATCCTCTCCAAACAAACAGCGGCCACGCATCCATTTGACCAAGTCGCACCTACCACAGTTGAGAACCGCCCAGATACTCAATGAATAACAAAGTTCCAACAAATGTTTACGTGGCAGCGAAGCCCAAATTTCCGTGTATAGCTGTAGCACCCTTCCGTTAAGAGGGGACACGTGACAAACCCCGCCATCCATGCAGCCCAAAATTCATGCGGCCACAAATATAACTATAAATAGTAGGGTACCAGACCCAAAGGAGAGGTTGGTTATCTGCGAATAACCACTCATGCAAGAGAGAATAGTTGATGCATCAGATTGTCCATGGAGTAAAGAGAATTTCTACACTCCTAAACCTCCATTGTAACCCCTAAAAAAAAAATTGTACTTAGATTGCCTTCTAGGACTCTTCTTTGTACTTTCTTAGTTTGTTAATCAAATCCAGTTCTCCCAGTTCCTATTTTGATTTAAATGGCAAACACGGTGGCGACTCGGTTGGGGACATCCTTATCCACTATTGAGAAGTCAGTGACATAATTTGATGTGGCCAAGCTCGGCTCGATGCAAAAGATGCTGGTGGTCCGCTTCGACCAGCATGCGTTCGAGGACATGCTCTCTGAAGAGAGTGATAATCCTTCGCCAAGGATAGCCAAGCCCAAGAGAACCTGCAGAACGTGGGTGGCCAAGGCCGTTGTTCCCCACCTAGTTGTGGAGTAGACACTTCCAGCCTCTTACTCTGTTGCTAATGACGGTCCTCGGACAAACTCCCAGAACGTACACTTCTATGTGGCAGCCCAGGCCGACGCAGAAACTGTTCAGCACCCAGACTCTAGCAGTAGAAAATACTACGATGCCAGACGTTCTGGTGCTGACGTAGCTTCTATGCGAGCAAGGAGGAGGCCGCATAAGACTGTCCACGTGGCATCAACTTGCAACAGCAGACAGTAAGCCGCATGCGACCCTAATATCAACAGAACCTCCATTTTTGACCGTATCTCGTGTGGCACATATCCTATACGTACTACTGAGAATGGTAAAAATCTAAATCTGGACTCTTTATACTACACGCCTGCAGTGGCTAAGCTGAAGAAGTCCAGGGCAGTGCGAGCCCGTCAAGATCAAGCACCATACGACCAACCGCCAACAGGCATCGCTAAGTATTACGTGAGCCTCTGACAAAAATTTGTACAGGACCGACCCATGCGTCCAGCCCACAGGGACCAATGGACAAGGCCAGTCTCGAAAGTCTTCCACCAGTCCCTCGGGACAAGTCGTGTACGAACCCCAGGCCAGGGAGAAAATACAGCACATGCACATCCGTGTGCCCGGGACACCCGAACTCATAAAGAGGATGCAAAGGTAAAATACCCTTTGTATGATTTGCGTGATGTAATCACTCACAAACGCAAAGCAAAAAAAAATAACTATGGCATGCGACATGCCCTCTCCAAGGCACATCTACGCCAACATCATTATCAACTACTGCTATAATAGAGTGACAGTACCAACAGACAGGCAGTCGGCCTTCCAGCGGCTGCGCCAGAAAGCACCTACTCGACAACAACCCCGAGATTAGGTGCAAGTATCAGAGAAGGAGGAGTTGCCCTTTGCCTCATGCTACTCAACTGAAAAGTTTTCCGCTACCAAGGGAAGAAGAAAATCAAATACTACCAGTCCGGCACTCTCTACTACTGCATCGCGAAGGCGACTACCCGGAGGCCTGATGACGGCACCTGAGGAAGGCGTCTTCCAAGGCACCCGCTCAAGGAAGAAGCAGTCATTCCCGGGGGGGGGTAGTTCTTTCTTAGAACCTCTGGGGGTGGCCCAAGTTGGGGGTAGTTTCCCCCTGGACGTACGCGATAACCTAGCATTCCAAGGGAACAACAATTTTCAAGGAACGAACTTTGAGATCCCGGAGGGTAGCTACTCCCACCAAGGCGACACAATCTTCTATGCTAGGGTAGTATCCCCTCCGAATCCGAGGAGGACACGATGTCTCCCGCCCTCCTTAAAGACTACTCACTTCAAGGGTTATGAAACGGGGAACACGACATCCACTGCCCCGTCCATTTTTTCTCATGTAAGGACGGTATATATGGTCGGAGATGACCATGAAGGCCCCAATTATCGGCAGTGCCTCGAGATGGTCAAATCCATGATGCATATAATAAGTGAATCAATGCAAGCTCTGACCCAGACAATGTTAAAAATTAAGGCAAATATGACCTCTCAGCCGACCAAGGCCTCTAGACAGGCAAACCTAGACCCCGGGACCAACGAAGATTCAAAAAAGACCGCTCCACCCACGGGCGGTGATACTCTATTACCTGGCTTGTCGGCACCTTCGGTAGGAGATAAAGCCAAGGAAGCAAGGAGGGAGGTCCAAAAACTTTGGGCTCGCCTGGATTCCATGAGCAATGGGGACTCACTCCATTATCTCAGGGTATGGAAGCCATACTCGATAGAGTGGAGGGATGTACCATATCTTCCCAAGTACAAACCCTTTAACATAATCACGATTAACGTGAAGTCCTCCCCTCGCCACTTTATGAGATACTTCGAGATTACAATGGGATACTTATCCCGCAGTGACGCCATCCTTACCAGGCTCTTCGTCGGGCATTGGCGGGGGTAGCTTTTGATTGGTTCTGCAGTCTCGAAGATAACTATATCTCATTATTTGATGAACTCAAGCGTCGGTTTCTTAACAGATTCTATGAGGCAAAAATTGATATGAGATGTCTTCTTTGATGGACGTCGCCCAGGAAGAGAAGGAACTGACGCGAAGCTACATCGAGCGATTCTGACAGGCCACGCTAAGGTTGCCTCTTGGCAATCCTGAGGCTACACTAATGGAGATGTGCCCAAAAAATATGCTTCCGGCAGTCAGCCTTTAGATGGATGAGAGCCAGTTCAAAGACTGGACAACGTTCATTGTAAGCACTATCAACGTTGAGAAGAAGCTCAACGACGCTCGGTACTTGGGGATCCATATCCCTACTTCCGAGGAAAAGAAAAAGCATCCCAGCAACAACAACAACAACAACAATAATGGCGGAAATAGCAGCCGCGATGGAAAGAGGAAACAGGCTATGCCCACCTTGACCAAGAAGCTTGAGCAAAAGCCGGCGGAGCTCCAAAACCAAAGGAGACTTACTCTTTCAAAGATGTTGATGTTAAATCCATCTTCGTCATGCTGATACAGGAAGACAAAATCTGGCTCCCCGACGTCAGACGTCAGATTGAGGCGGCAATAATTGCCAACCCAAAGTATTGTCACTTCTACTGATACGTTCATCACCCGACGCAGGAGTGCTATACCCTGAAGCGGTACATCCAACGTCTGGTAGATACCAAGGCTCTTTTCTGGACTTCGATGATGTGACGGTCGCCACCAACATGGTGTCCCTCCAATTTGGCAACTTTTTATCGACGAAAGCCCAAGTCGGAGTAGTCCCTGTCCCTAAGGCGACTATGGAGGTTTTTAACCTTCCACCTATTCGAGACCAGACGGCCAAGCTAATACCTATTACCATACCACCTGGGAGGTTATGTGGGTCCATCCTGACCTCATACCTAACTTGACGCAGCCGGCGACATCTTCCACTGCCAAGCCCAAAGACAGGAAATCTAAGTCTTGTTAAACAGTTTTATCCTCGGTCGAAGAGCTAGCAGAAGGTGAAACAAGATCAGGCACAATATACTGACCTATGCATGGCAATACGCCCCCGGTTGTCGTGCCTACCACCACTGGTCCTTGGCCATCTCAGCCTCTGTCGGTAGACAAATCTAAATAGAAGGAGATGCGCTTCAATAAACTGTTGCACAGGGATGCACCCCAAGGGCTGGAAAGGCCCTATAACTTTGATATCTTGGCACAATTAGCCAATACTCCGGCAAAATTGTAACTATTTGAGCTCTTGCGGCTATATAAAGATACTCTGGCTACCTTGAGCGATGCACTACAGAATGCCGATATCTATATAGCTCAAGTCAAGCCACCAACCGAAGATCCTGCCGCTTTTCCATATTACAACAATTCCATAGAGGCGATACCCAATATCACCTTCTCGCAACAGGACATGTTGCTCAAGAACAATAGGCACGATCGACCCGTGTACTACACAGGATATATTGGCGATATCAAGGTAGACCGAATGTATATTGACCTGGGATCGTCGATCAACATCATCCCGAGAAGTTTGCTTCAGACCCTGGGGATCCTGATGCATCGTCTAGCGGCCACCAATACCGCTATCAGTGGCTTCAATAAGGGAAGGAGCTACACTCTGGGTAAAATTTGCCTAAAATGCCAGATCGACGACTTAAAAATAGAAGTCACCTGCTACATCATAGACGTAGATACATCCTACAACTTCTTGTTGGGGCTTCCATGGATACATGAACACAGGATCGTTCCATCCACCAGTGCCTAAAATATGTAGACAAACACAGTTTTATCAGAACAAAGATCGCTGATGTTAATCTATTTAAGGGTATCGAGATTTACTACTCTGACTCGATCCTCTACAAGAAATTCTACCAAGATAAAGGAGGCGATAAGGCCGACGATAAAACCGAGGCTATAACAGCGCCCGAGAAGCCTATGAGAATCTGCCTCAAGGCTCGCACTCCCGATGCGGTGGCACCCCTCATCGTCAAATCACGTGGGAAGGCACCTGAACCTCCGGTACCTTCAGCATCATCAGAACCAATGGTTATTTGCCTTCGTAGGCCGAATCGACCGCCAAAATTAGATTCTTCTCTATCTACGCCTCCCGAGCCTATGGTTGTTCGCCTTCACAGGCCGAGTCAACCACCAAAGGAAGACCCGACCGCGCCTGCAACTATCGAACCTTTGGTGGTAAAATTACATAGGAAACCACTAAAGCCTTCGCTTACGCTGGGGATAGTCGAGGAGAAGGATGAGTTGGAGGAGTACATATCCGCCAGTGTCAACATCCCTTTCCTTGACGATGTAATCCCACCAGAAAAGATACCTTACTTTCTCAATAAAGGGCTATCTTTGAACTACTCGGAGTGTATGCATATAAATACACTACTCCCTGGAGCACGGTCTAGGCCTACATCTGCATACACAAGTGACCACTGCCTACGCCGTATATCGACTTTGCTCTAGTCAAGATTCTTATTTCTTAGTCCCACCTAGAAAGAGGGAAGATGAGCTCATCACCTTCGGCATGGTGGAATACCCCCGGTACTACATCCTAAAAGAAGAAGAACCAGAATCTGATATAGGCATAATGTCACTCTACCGGTACAGTCCATAAGCCCTACATCTTATCCAAAAGATGGGATACAACCTGAAGATCACTGAGGGTTTGAACTAAGGCTAAGGCCAAAGGTCACCTTTATGACTTTTCTCCCCTGCGGGCAAGCCCGAGGATTACTATCATAAGACTAAGCATGGATTAGGATATGTAATGACTCCTACAACCCCCGAGGGCTCAGATAAAGAAGTTAAAGAAAGCTCACACTACTCAGAATCTTCAGCCTGGGACTCCGATGTCATGCCCCAATCTCCCGTAGGCTCGATAGTCCCTACTGAACGTGAATTACCATGTTGCAGGTCTCCCGCAGGACAATCGTTTCCATCGGGACGTGATGCGTACGAGCCTGGAGTTGCGCTCGTACAAGGCGATGTTGTCAAACACCAAAGTTATCATCGAAATAACCAATTTATAGCGGAAGCCAATTTATGTACCAAGCACACATCAGAGTGTTACGCAGCGAAGCTCACGATAGGGTCCAAATGAAATGCCCCGATGCAATGCCACAAAGGCGATGCCACGGAGACGATGAAATACTCTTGCTCTTTTCTCTAGCCCACAAAGGTACTTACAGTTCATACATCTTGTCCCGTATATCCAAGCAGGGCCACTACGCCTGCGTACCTGGAATATTGCCCACAAACGTGGGTCAGTACACAACCGTACTGGTGAGCGGGGTAACCCACTCGTCTAAGCCGACACTAAGTAAAAATAGTGAATGCAACAAGTTATATGGTGATCTTTCTAGTTGAATCCTAGATTCGTTTCATGGCATATGAATGACATGTTAAGGAAAGCTATAAAACAGTTTACGCATGCAAGCATTCAATCTCAAACCAAACGACAAGCATTTTATATATTCAACCCGAAGGTAACTAGCATGCAACCCATCTTACTCAATGCCATCGCTTGCACGATAACATATCGAACCATCAGTCTCGCCTCAATATCCATCCTCAACCAAAGTTCATATTTCAATCTCAAGTGCACACTCTTGCCGAGGCAAGGTGGCCGCGCCTACACGATGCAACAAACCAACTTAAAGTAAAGCAAGCCAACATTTATTCTATATGAAGTCACTGGCCAGAAGCCACGAAGGACATTGATCGGACCAAGATCAATAGGCCAATCCTACCCGATCCAGGCTTGGGCATCTACTCCCGCCTGGTGGTATCGGACTACCAGTACTGCGCCCAATCGCACGATGCCCATTGTTTCCTCCATGGTGGAATGGTCCCGGTGCCCCGGTGCCTCATCCCGTTCTAGGAAACGAAACCCTGTGCCACACAGGTTGTCTGTGACAATACAGACACAGTAGGTATGACGAGAGGATCGAAACATTCTCGCCCCACCAAGCGATCCTAGACTCGTTCAACCGATATCCAACCAAATATCCATAACCATTCTTCCAACATATCCATCCAAGGAATCCAAATCTTGACCTCAATATATAGTCCAAGGCACCAAATATTAAGTGTTTCATAGGCACGATGCCTCTTCTTAACACAGAGTCCGAATTGGTGCAACACCCATGCTCGAAGCAAATCCCATGGCACAATGCCGTTTCAGTGGCATAATGCCCTATTCTTGGCACGATGCCCCATCAAGCGGCATAATGCCCTCGCCGATGCAGTTGTTCGGTTTCGAACCACAACTGCTCGCTTTGCAAGACAAAGCGACCAAATGATACTCGCGCACGGATGCACGTTCGCTCGCCCGAATTCTCGATATTCCTATTATTCCCATTGCCTCAAAGTATCATTCCAACCGTCCAAGTATAATCCCAAGTATCCAACCGACTGCCTCAAATGTAATAATCCAACTCTAGCTCCAACTATCCAACGCGTAAATCATTTCAAGCTATAATCCTACCAAGCCAACGACATACACTCTTTGCACGCCTCAGTGTAGTGATTCCTAATGTTTCAGCCCAAGTGTTCAAGCCTTTTACTTGTTTTCCATATTATTAGGCATGAAGGAGTAGAGGAGAAGGGAAAGAGCCCACTCACAATAATTGATCCCGTTAGGCATCCTGTCCTGCCGATATGGCCAATCCCTTGAACCCGTGGTCCGATGCAAGCGTGATCTACTCAACTGGTATGATCGTGCGAGCATGCCGTGCTCTCCAAATTATCTGACCGATCGGATTAAGAAAGACGACATTATCGCTTCCATTCAGCTATTCAGTATTGTTCTGAACGAACACCTGATTTCTATCGAACCCGCTAGCCATCTGCATATTAAAACCAACTCGATTAATCCTTCTTCCCAAAAATCCAATATTTCAAATGTAACCAGCATTTGATTCATTCAATCTGACTCAGCGTAACGCTCCGAGCGGTTGCGGGGCATTACACTCCGATGTCAGCATCGGGGACGTGCTTTGACAAACGCTGTCCTCTAACATGGCATCTGTCGACCTGTTGAAAGATAACGAGGAGCCACTCAAACTCTTTTAGTTGGAACCTTGGGCCCAATACCTTGGTTCACAATCAGTGATACGATTTGAGCAACAAGAACCTTCAACTGAGGACGAAGTGATACAAGTCGATCTAGGTGAAGAGACCTCCCCAAAGCCTATCTTCGTCAGCAAAAGTCTATCCGACGAAGACCAAGAATCCTTATTATAACTCATCAGGGAATATATCAATATTTTTGCTGGGAGTTACAAAGACTTGCCAGGACTGGATCCCCAAATCATGGTCCACAAACTCAACATTCGGCTAAACGGCAAACCATTCAAGCAACATCAACGACGGTTCCGGCCAGACATGATGGATTTTCTCGAAGCTGAAGTCAACAAGCTGATAGCTAGTGGCTTCATCCACGAGGAACAATACCCCGACTGGGTATCCAATATCATGTCTGCCATTAAGAAGAATGGAAAGATCCGAGTCTGCATCGACTTTCATGATCTAAACGCGACATATCCCAAAGATAAAATTTCTCTTCCAATTACCGACGTAATGATCGACAACACTTGTGGCTTCGAGCGCATATCCTTCATAGATGGCTTCTTATGCAACAACCAAATCAATATGTTTGTCAATGATGAGAAATATACATCGTTTCAGACCCCAATAGGCGTATACTGCTATACGGTCATGTCTTTCGGTCTGAAAAACGTATGTGCTATATATCAGCCAGCTATGAACACCATTTTCTGTGAAAATGATCACCTCCAAGACCTGAGGACTGTGTTTGACTTAATGAGTACATACCGCCTCAAGATAAATGCTACCAAGTCCTTCCTGGGAATCTCCAACGACAAATTTTTGGGTTTCATCATTACTTCCCGGAGTATTCATATAGACCCCGACAAGACCAAGGCCATCCTGGAGATGAATCCACCAAGAAACCTTTGGAAACTCTATGGCCTCCAAAGGAGATTGGCATACATCAGGAGGTTCATATCAAACCTCTCTGGACTTTGCCAGCCATTCACACAGCTCATGAAGAAAGGTGTCTCCTTTGTTTGGAATAAAGAGTGACAACGAGCATTCGACAACATCAAAAAAATACCTATCAAACCCTCCTGTACTGGTGGCCCCGGTCATGGGAAAGCTATTCCTGTTCTATGTATGTGTAATGGATCACTCTTTCGGTGTCCTGTTATCCTAGAATAGTAATTCAGGCTACGAGCAGGCCATATACTACTTCAGCCGGATGATGATCGGCCCAGAGCACAGGTATACCACCGTCGAGAAGGAGTGCCTTCCGTTGGTACTCGCCATCCAAAAAATTTGACACTACATGACTGGACAGACCTTTCATATAATCTCGCAAGTCAACCCCCTCAGGGTCCTCATGACCAAACCCGGGGAACTCAGTTCTCGCTTGGCTACCTGGGCAATACTATTATCTCCATATGATATGGTATTCATCCCACAGAAGGCCGTCAAGGGACATGCATTGGCTGACTTTATGGCAGCCCACCCAGGGTCTAAAACCTCAAAACTCTATGAAGAGATTCCAGACTAAGTGGCATACGCCATCGTCACTTCACACGAAGCTGTTTGGCGAATATTCTATGATGGTGCTTCAAGAGCGGGGCCCAAAGGCAAGATCATCGCTGGGGTCGGGATAGTGTTGATATTCCCACACGGCCTCGTCATTAATCGCACACTCTATCACAGATCCATGCTCCAATAATATGGCAGAGTACAATGCCCTAATCATCGAATTTTAGATTGCCAAGAAGGTCGGAGTAGAGTACTTGGAGGCCTACGACGATTCTCAACTAATCGTCAATCAAGTCCGGGGAGTATATGAAGTTCGAAACGAAGACTTAATCCCCTACCACCAAGCTGTACTCAGCATGATCGCGACCTTCGAGACATTCTCTATTGAGCATGTCCCTCGGTAGTAAAACATTGAGGCAGACGCTTTAGCCGGCCTCGCTGCTTCCTTGGCAGTCCCAAACAACACCCATCAGCTAATCACAGTGATCGGTCAAGAGCTGGTCTGTTCCAAAAGTAACCTATGTTTATGCCTCAGCTATCCAGCGGAGGTCAACATCGATGCAAAAGATTGGAGGCTTACATTCATCGACTACATATTCTATGGAATTCTTTTTGAAAACCCAAAGAAAGATACTTCAATCAGAAGAAGCTCCCTCCGTTTCTATTACGACACGGAGACCAAAATATTGTACCGTCGGTCCTATGACGGCCTTCTGCTCCGATGCTTGTCGAACGCAGAGACAAAAAAATCTCTTCGTAAAACTTATGACGACGTATGCGGGGCGCATCAACCTGGTCCAAAGCTACAGGACTGTCTTCGAAGAATGGGCTACTATTGGTCGACGATAGTAGCAGATGCTGTCGATTACGCAAGAAAGTGCCAAGCATGCCAAATCCATGCTGACTTCATCCACCAGCCATCTGAGTTCCTACACCCAATGGCAGCATCTTGGCCGTTCGAGGCATGGAGAATGGATATCATCGGGCCAATCAGTCCACCTTTGTCAATAAGACATCGATTTATCTTGGCGATCACCGACTACTTCTCCAAGTAGGGGAAGCTATTCCGCTAACCGAAGTCAAAATATCAAACATGATTAACTTCGTCAAGCATCACATCATATATTGTTTTGGCTTGCCGTGTAGGATCATCTACGATAATGGTCCGTAGTTTGCAAGTCACGCCTTCTATCAATTTTATGACAAGAACTGAATCCAAAATATAGCCTCCATGTCATACAACCCCACAGCAAATGGTCTGGCAAAAATGTTCAACAAAACCATCATCAAGCTCCTCAAGAAATATATGTCTTGCAACAAATGCGACTGGAACGAGAAGCTGGGTGAATGTCTCTATGCCTACCGCACAACAGTCCAGGCAACTACTGGGAACACGCTATTCTCCTTGGTGTACAAAAGTGAGGTGGTACTCCCGCTAGAGATCCAAATCCCTTCACTACGAGTAGCTCTCTCCAACTAACTAACCAAGGATGACAACTACCACCGACGGTTACTGGGGATGGAAACACTCGACGAGAAACGACTCTTAGCTCAACAACGCATAGAGTTGTATCAAGCGCCTCTCTCTCGAGCCTTCAACAAACATGTAAAACAGAGAACGTTTCAACTGGGTGACTTGTCTTAAAAGTAAGAAGACTGATGGTTATGACTCACAAGACGGCTGGAAAGTTCTAACTTAAAATGGGAGGGCCCGTTCATTATAGAAACTGTATTTTCCAATGGCTCATACCGGCTAGCAAAATCCGATGGCGACTTGCTCCTGATGCCTATCAAAGATAAGTTCTCAAAAAATACTACGTCTAAATTAGACTGGTACTCCTCTACCACCAAACTATATCGTATCTCCCTGGGCGCTGGTTCATGTCCATATTACCTCTGGATTGTTGCTCTAAATACACTACTACGGCAGAGACTACCATGTCAATATTACCTCTAAGCAAACTTTCCATCCTTGACCATCGATCTTCCAACTTATCACCCATACCTAATTTGGAGTATTCCCGCAGTGTTAAGTCTACAAAAATTGTCACGTCCATATTACCTCTGGCAGGACTTGTCTTAAACCTATTACTTGTACTAACAGGCTCAAAAAGTAATATGTTCACAAAATCTATCACGTCCATATTACCTCTGATAGGGTTTGTTCCGAATATATTACTCGTACCCCAAGTGCGCAAAACCTTGTCATGCCCCAGTCCCAAAATATCGAGGGACTAGACATGTGGCAATGGCCAGCAGCACACACTGATGGACAAACCCAATTTAATAGATCCACCAGGGCGTACTTAAGCTGTAGTACAACAATAAGGGTCTAGATATACTAATCTCATCCACAGATATGAATATAACAATATCAGAATCATAAAGCAAGATCAATCTCAATCAACTATAAACTCGGGGAATAACCCGATAATGAGTCTGATATATCTGTCAAGATACAAGAATAAAGATAACTACAGCCAATACTGAGTATGGAACAGTATATACTCAGAAGATAACCTCGGTGATCAATCGTCTAATGGATCTGGTACTGCTCCAGTGTCTGCTCCTTCTCCTGCTAATGCTTCTGTACTGTATAACTCTGGGTGGATCTCCTCTGCTAATCCTGGGGACATAATCCGGATCCAGGTCCTCAGGGGACATAGCAAGGTACAGATAATACAAGCCATAACAATGCAGTAAAATAGAATAAATAAATAAATAGGATAAATATGTAACCATCTATGTGAAATACAGGTGAGAACATCTCCAGTACTCAGGCTGAGACTACTACAAGCTCTGTGTAGGGGAGCCGGGTAGCAGTGATATCATGTAGTTGTCTAGCTCGGAGAGAGACTGAGACGCCGGCATAATATAGTCAACCTGTAGCCTGTGTGTCTCTCCAGAAATAAATGAAACAATAAGGAAACACTAAATAACCAGCTAAGTGATATGCAAGATGAGAGCAGCACTAGAACTCAGGCTGAAACCACTACAAGCTCTGTGTCGGGAAGCCGGTAGCAGTGATATCATGTGGTCGTCCAGCTCAGCGAGAGACTGAGACACCGGCATAATATAAAATCAACCTGTAGCCTGTGTGTCTCTCTCCACCCAATGTAATCATGCATCTCATGTACACAACGTCTTATATCTATGCCATGCAGGATCATAACTAATGTAGTAAGTCATAATGAGATCTAAGAATATAATGTCTAAGTCATGTAACATGTATCCTATACAGAATCACCATGAATATCTCTGGAAGATTCTATCTCATGAATAGTGTCAAGTGTCCTGGGTTATGAGGTACTTGATAAGGCAAGTACGAGAATGTAAAGGGTCACAATATCCATCTCTAAGTGACGTAACACAACTCCGCGTACAGTGTTGGCACCTGAATATTAATCAGACGCTAAGTAAGTCACACGGTCCTAGGTCAAGCATGCACAAAAATATATATAAATATATACAAGTCAAGGAAATAAGTAACAAGAACTACAATGTTGGCAAGGTACACTTGCCTGGGGTTCTGGCTCCAACTGTAGCTCTGGTCTCAGTGTGATTTGCAGGTACTACTCGGATTGCTGATATAAAAATCCCCATTAGATTTAGAAAATATCAAATAGCTAGAAACGCATGTCCTTAAGTCTAATTTGGACACAGGGGCAAAAATAACATTTCTGGGTCAAAGCGGGGTCCACATATGGGCCACCTTGCACCAAAAAGTGTGTCAGGGTCAAAGGTCTCCAAATTCCTCAAACTTAGTGTCAACAAGTCAGGAACGATGGTACGAACCCAACGGAACTTCCAGAATTGGTTTTCGATGAGCCGATCACAAAATCGCCTTCAAGTAGAGCCGGTGGGGCCCACGATACGCGATTTTGTCAACATTCTCAGAATCAAACCAAACTTGGGTCACAGGACTAGCGTATTGCTACGAGTCTGATGGCATAAGTTTTGTCTCAATCCGACATGTGTACACAAAGTTACAGCGTGTTCCAGAATAGGCGGGTACGGGGCGTTGTCGACGGATACGTGTTGATTCCGGTGTGCACGTACATCCAAATCAACTTCTGCAAAATTCCACAGGTCCGTATCAACGACGCGCACATTTCAGTAAAGACCGCGTACGACCAAGTCATCCCGTTTGGCGGGGCACACTCAATTCCGGGGTGAAATAGGGCGTTGGTTTTACTGTTTTTGGATCGCGGTTTACGGTCGCCACAGGACGCGACGCACCGAGCGAGTTGCACGGGCATCGAGGGGGTTATACAGTCTATACGACACAACTGACAAAATCGAAAATAGAATCACGAGGAGAGAGAACGGGTTACCTGAACAGGGCTCCGTGAAATCTGAATTACTCGTGTCCGCGTCGTCTTGACACGAGCTGAGTCGTGTCCGGGCTATCTCCAGCCTAGGGTTAGGGTTTCTGCTGTTGGGGGCTCGCTGGGGGCTGCGCTGGCCGAGGCTGGGCGGAGGCGGAGTGGCTAGGCGGAGGAAGGTGGTGGAGTCGGGGAAGGAGGAGTTCGAGTCGTGGAGAGGGCGGCCGGGCGTTGGAAAGAGGAAGAGGGGAGATGATGATGGTCGTCGATGGCGGACTATGGAGTCGGGTAAGACAGTGACGAGGGGCTGGGAGAGGCGGAGCGAGGGTGGTGGATGATGGTCGATGGGTTCGACGAGGAGGCGGCTAGGGTTCAGGCGAGGCGGCGGCTAAGGGTGACCGGAGTCGGGCGGCTAGGTCTAGGGCGGAGGGAGGAGGAGGAAGTCTAGGGTTCCGGCGAAGCTACTGGCTGCGGGCGACAGAGCTGGAGAGAGAGAAAGGCGGCGGCGGCTACGCGGATCTCGAGGCCAATAAATAGGCGTACCGCCGGGTCGGAACAGTGATTCCGACCCGAATTAGGTTTAGGGTTTCGGTGTGGGTTTCGGGTCCGGGTCGGGTTCGATTCGGATCCGACCCGACCCGTTAAGGCTGGGTTTGGTTCAGTGAACCGGTTCTGGGTTGGTTTGGTTTATTTCAAATAAACCCGGTTTATTTCAGGGTTTAATTCGGTTTAGTTCTACGTTGGTTTTTAGGGCTTTAAAACTGTTTTCGGAGTCCAATAAATTCACAAAAAATTACCCTATGTCTAGTTTTTCATTTTACACCCAAAAATATTATTTTCTTAATATTTAATATTAATTAACAGCAACTAAAAATTATTTAAATTCAAAATACCTAGGTTTTAATTACAAAAAAAAATCCTAAAAAATTACAGAAAATTATGAAAACTCCAAATTAAAAATTCTTGAAAAATCAGGGGTCTTACAAAAGGGTAATGGGTCCACCAAAAAACTCTCATCGGGATATCCTTACTATCCAAAAAACCTATCACGTCCATATTAACTCTGATAGAGTTTGTTCTGAATCTATTACCAGCACCCTAAGTACGTAAAAGGGTAATAGGTCCACAAAACCCCCCCCAGCTGGATATCCTTACTATCCACAAAATCTATCACGTCCATATTACCTCTGATAGGGTTTATTTTTGAATCTATTACTCGCACCCCAAATACGCAAAAGTGTAATAGATCCACCAAAATCTTCCAGCTGAATATCCTTAAAAATCTATGGTATGGTACTACTTTCATATTATCTCTAGTACAATACCCAAAAGTCCACAACATACTTAAAAAAGAAGAGACTTTATTGATTACTATTCAAGATCATGACTACATATGATGGAAATCCATTACATTTCAAGGATTTTTATTAATATCCAAGGTCTTGAGTACATATGATCACTACCAAAATATGATGAAATAGCGACGTTTTTAGCGACGTCATATTAAAACGTCGATAATATTAAAGATTTGAGTGACTCCAAAAATAAACGTCACTATACGTCGCTGTTGGCGTCATATAGCGACGTTTAGCGACTATAATTTAGTTTTTAAAAGAATAGTCGCTATAAGCTTCTTTAAGGTCGCTAAACGTTGCTGAGTTTTTTGATTTAGCGACGTTAGTTTTTCGATTTTTAGCGAGATTTTTAGCGACGTCTATAACGTCGCAAACTTTTGAATTAGCGATGTTTAGCGACGTCTAGTTATGACGTCGCTATTTTTATTAGTGACGTCATAAGTTGCGTCGCTAAACGTCGATAAAATTTTTAATATAGGTTTCGATTCCCCCCTTTTGTCAAAATTTTCCCCCAAAATTTTAAAAACTCCCCCCTCTTCCCCCCTATCCGGTGAAGTGCCCCCTCTGGCATCCTCCACAGCCCCCTACTCCGGCGTCCCCCCATCCTTACCCTCCTATGGGCTCTCCCACAGCCCCCTACTCCGGCGGACCACCCGAGTGCCCCCCTCCCACACGGCTCCTTCCTTTCGCCGTGGCTCCTCCCCTCCGACGACCTCGGACTTCTCCTCCTCCTCCTCCTCTAGGTAAACCCTAACCCGATCTTTCTTTCTCTCTCTCTCTCTCTCTCACAGATGCACACGATATGACACTAACACAGACATGACATACACACTAACACAGACACGATACAAACTATCACAGAGGGTGTAAACCCTAACCCTAACCCAATATCTCTCTCTCTCTCTCTCTCTCTCTCTCTCTCTCTCTCTCTCTTTCTCTCTCTCTCTCTCTCGCAGATGCAGACACGACATAACACAGACAAAGACACGACACACACACTGAAATAGACATGACCCAGACACTGTCACAGAGAGTGTAAACCCTAACCCTCTCTCTCTCTTTATCTCTCTTTTTTTGACATTTAATACTATACAATTAGTACATAACTTATACTATCATGACTTACTAATTTACAATAACTGCTACTAACTTAATATAACTGATACCAACTTAATATCAATACTAATGCTAGATGACACTAGACTAACTATACAAACTTAGCTTACTCTAACTGATGTATGATATTCTAACTTGATATCTAACTCAAATAACTAAAATCTAAACTTCACCCTAGGTGATAATTACTAACTAGCATTCACTAACAATGCATCTAACTGATGCATTCATCAGTCAGTGATACACACATAGTAGTACATAAACATAGTGGACTAAAAACTAATGCCGCCACTACTGATATTCCCTATAATATATACATCAATACCTTCCTACTGAAGGTGCTAACCGAAGCCCTATCAGTGTACTACTGATACTAAACTATACTGACATCAGGATCTTAGTTGTAGTATGATCAACTCGAGCTTAGTATACTAAGACCATCCTTAATTGCCACACCAGATTTAACCCCCATCCAAATATGATACTATCTGAAATGAATGTTACTCACAATTGATACCTATATCCATTCCTCACCTACACACAACCACAGTTGATACATATAAGATACATAGAGATTCCCCCAATCTTCTAATACATGTTGTGATACTCAAGTTTAAAATGTAACTTCGAATTGCTGCTTCCTAATATCGTACCCTGCTTTGTACGATGGTGTGCACAAACCCTAGAATTCTGTCGTAGAACTCATGTGCACATCAAATATGCACTGTCGGGTCCGTACTAATGGTGTGTTCAACAGCTCTCCCCATCTCACTTCTCACTGTGTTGCTCCCCAAATCTGCTGTCAATATGACATATACTCCTATGGACAGGCACTCCCCTATAACCAGATGACTAATACATAAAGCAGTACACAAACCCTAACCCTAACCCTAACCCTAACCTTAAACCTAACCCGAACCCTAACCCAAATCTGCTCAGTTGACACTCACTGATACACTGTAATATGAGTATCCAGGATACAGAGTTGAACGAAGAAGTATCAGTGCTAGGACTAGGTGTATCAGTAAATATACTGTATTTCTGAGTATTCTTATATGTGTGTTGACGAGTAGATATATAACATAATTGGGTATTCCTGAGTATATATGCTAGGACTAGGAGTATCAATGCATGTACTATATTTAAACGAAGAAGATAAATTTTCAGAAGAGGATTAAAATTATTAATATAAATCCATTTAGACTTGTCACATGTACTGTAATTTAAACTATTTTCTTAAACGGTGTCTATTCATCTTTGCATATCTGGAGTGAGTGTCATTTGGATAATATACACTACCAAATATTCACATGAGTATATACTTGAACAATGTCTATTCATCTTTGCAGAAGTATCTAGAAATGGATATGAATTACTATCTGCGTCATCGTTCATGAATGTACAGCCATCATCCGGATGACATATGCGATGTACGGGATGAATTTATTGAGGGTATACAGCAGTTTCTGTAGTTTGCCAAGGCATTCTCTCAGTACATGGACGGTACCAAAATTAAGTGTTCATGTGTGAGATGTCACAACTTGAAGTATCATCCAGAAATGGAAGTCACATATCATTTGTACTCGAAGGGTTTCACGTCGAATTATTATCAGTAGACTGCACACACAAAACTTGTGTCTTTAGCATCAGAGTCAGAGCCTTATGTGGAGCCGTAAATGGATGTCTACGACCACGCTACATACGACGACGGGTGGGTGAACATGGTTTTTGATGCGGTGGGGCCTAGTTTTAATCCGGACAATCATGATGCAGCTGAGGAGGCACCGAATGTCGATGCTACAAAGTTTATGGAGTTGCTGGAGAAGACGAGGATTCTATTATATCCTAGTTGTGAGGATCATTCACCGTTGGAGGTGGTTACAAGATTTTTGAGCATCAAGTCCAATTTTAATATGTCGCAAGAATACTATAACCGATTGATGGATTTGATTATAGAGATCTTACTAGAGGATGCAAAGTTGCCTAAAGACTTCTACCGATCTAAGAGGATGGTGAGATAGCTCTGGATGGGATATGAGAAAATCGATGCATGTCGCAACGGGTGCATGTTGTACTACAAAGACGACAAGGATGAAGATGTGTGCAGATTCTGTGGTGCTGATCGCTACAAGACCATTGGAAGAGGAAAGTTTGTCGGTACAAAGAATCCTATCGATTCGATGCTCTACTTGCCCTTGACGTCGCGGTTGCAGAGGTTGTTTATGGTGAAGGAGACTACAAAAAATATGAGTTGGCACAGGCAAAAACAGATTGAAGGAGTATTGGATCATCCATCTGATGGAGAAGCATGGAAGCACTTTGATCGAGAGTATCCAGATTTTGCTTTGGATCTGCATAATATCAGATTGAGGCTCTCATTCGAACTTTTGGACTCCCAGTATTCGTGTTGGCCTGTGATCGTCATTCCGTACAATCTACCGCCTTGGATGTGCATGAAGACTCCATATATGTTCCTAATCGTTATTATCCCAGGTCCGAACAATCCAAAGAGGAACATCGATGTATATTTACAGCCTTTGATAGATGAGTTGAATCAGTTATGGGAAGTAGGTGCCAACACATACGATGTTTCTAGAAAACAGAATTTTTAGATGAGGGCAGCACTTATGCGGACCATCAACGACTTTTCGGCCTATGGAATATTATCGGGATAGAGCACTCAAGGTGGTCTCTCATGTCCGTATTACATGGACCGCACTAAGGCTTTCTGTTTGAAACATAGAGGCAAACCGTACTTCTTCGATTGTCATCGAAAATTTCTGTCCAAGGATCATCCGTACCGGAGAAAGAGAAATATTTTTCATGCGGGCGTTGTGGAGAAGGCCAATCCACCGCCAAGGTGACCCAGATATACGATATGGGAAGAGGTAAAAGATTTACCAAGTGTTATACAAGAGCCTGCTAAGGGGTATAAATGTAACGGATTTGGTCGCACCCATAACTGGACGAAGAGGTATATATTCTGGGATCTGCCATATTGGAGCACCAATTTGATCAGACATAACCTTGATGTCATGCATATCGAGAAGAATGTGTTTGATAACATAATTAATACTGTAATAGAGATAAAAGGGAAGATGAAAGACAATCCAAAGGCCAGGTTGGACTTAGAAGAAATATGTAGACGTCCCGTATTGCATTTGATAGAGGAAGGGAATGGAAAGTTAAATCAGCCTAAGTCAATTTTTTCACTGGAGAAGGACGATAAAGGGAGACTTTATAGGTGGATTTAAGGTCTAAATTTTTTAGACAGGTACGTGTCGAACTTGAGAAGATGCGTCGACCTCAAGAAGAATAAACTGACGGGTATGAAGAGCCACGATTGTCATATATTCATGGAGAGGTTAATTCTATTTGCATTTTAGGAATTCTTACCGCAGGTCATTTGGGATCCATTGACAGAGCTTATAATATTCTTCAAAGATCTTTGTTCTACTAAGTTGCTCGTCGATCGTCTAGAAAAGCAAGAGAAGGACATTGCGGTAACACTGTGCAAGCTCGAGAAGGTGTTTTCTCCTAGATTCTTTGACTCTATGGAGCATTTGCCAATTTATCATTCCTATAAGGCACGTGTTGGTGGTCCCGTCGGTTATCGGTGGATGTATCCGTTCGAGCGGCATTTGAATCACCTAAAGAGAAAGGTAAACAATAAGGCACGGGTTGAGGGCTCTATTTGTGAAGCTTATGTTCTCGAGGAGATTATAAACTTTTGCTCGACGTATTTTAAACCTCATATTGCTACTAATAGAACGAGAGCTCCGAGAAACGACGACGGATATCAGGAATCTAATGATGCAATACTGAAAGTATTCAATGCGTCCGGAAAGCCTTCGAAAAAAATGAAGAAGAGATATTTGAATGACGACAAGCTAAGGGATGCTCAGTTGTATATATTACTCAATTACGACGAGGGTGAAGTGGAGAATCTAGAAGGGTAAGTAATTAATACATCCATGTTTATGTCATCTCAATGTAATAGTATAAGCTACTATTATGCTACTAATCAACGGTTGCTTCATTATTTTTTAGCACATATAATAATGAGCTGAGGTTGGTTAGACCCTACATACGAGACGAAGAAGTAAAACTAGAAATGAGACATCATTTTTCTTCTTGGTTGAGCGCATATATAAGTAGCATGGTAATTACTTTTTCTGTATGCACTTGCATAATAAATAACTTATTATCGCTACTTTAATATTTAGGTCGATCGTCTACTAACATCCGAGACTGAATCTATTAGAACTCTAGCCAAGGGACCAATTACTGCCGTCAAAATATGGCCAAGTTACTGGGTGAATGGGTTTAGGTTCAAGTCAACAAATGCTCCGATCAGAGACAACTTTTTGGATCTTGATTCCACGAAAAATAATTGTTTGTGTATCAAATCTTCGAACTACAAAGACGTCGATCCAGGCAATAATTTCTTTGGCATCTTACAAGAGATTATAGAGTTGACATATAATTATGGCACAAAACCTGCTAAGATCGTGCCATTCAAGTATGAATGGTTCGATCCGATTCAAGATCAAGGTTGAAAAATTGACAAGCATGGTCTTGTGGATATAAACTACAAGCGTAGATATCAAGGCTATCAGGCTCAGCTAGTATATTTCATAACTTTTCCTAGACGGGGGATAGCGAAGTCGGATTGGTGGGCAGTATGCAAGACTACAGCTAGAAATATCTTTGACGTTGACGAAATAGCTTATCAGGAGGATGAACTACCACTTATAACAGATATTATAGATGTGGACTCAACGGAAGTTACTCATTACACGACTAATAATGTAGAAGAGGAAGAATTATCCGAAGAGGAAGACGAAGAAGAAGACAAAGTAGATAAAAGTGAAGATGAGGAGGAAGAGGAAGAGGAATAGGAGGACGAGGAAGGCGAACAAGATAAATTTTCTGAAGATGATTTAAAATAAAATATTTTGCCTGTAGAATGTATTATATTTTGATTATAGAATGTACTATTTTGACGAAGATATGTATTATATTTTGACTGTAGAATGTACTATCCATTTAGACTTGTGACACTACTAGTTATTTATTGTGTAATTCTATTAATGCTGTGAGATATACATAACATTTTGACTGTAGAATGTACTATATATTTGTTTATTTGTTCTATCATCATATATTATTATCAGGTATGACAGGATGACGCGAAGCGTTCGGCTGGCCCGAGGTAGACGGAGTGCTCCTCCGGTACTGCCTACTGTTGGTTCTGGATCCTCGAAGCCTAATACTCTAGTATATCGACCAGTCATATCTCCGACTGCGATGACGTTACATGACAACACTCCTGGGACGAGTAGTTCTAGGCCTGATACTACTCCCTCGTCCAACATTCCTCCTACTGATGGAACCATAGTGACCGATGAGCATATGGCGGAGGTTGAGCCGACGTCGTCCCAGCATCAGCTAGATCCTCCATGCGCACCTCCGGACGAGATGAGGACGAAGATTTGGGCCGACGGTACAAAGTAAGTCAATTAGATGGTTTAGCACCATATATATCGTGTATTTCTTTATTTGTCATGTGTTGAATTTTTCGATAAAAATAATTATCTCTGTATAGATATCGTCCCTCGTCGGTACAGAGACGCCTAGGCCACTTTCTGAGGTACAAAAATGGTGACCCTTGGATCAACTACTCTGATGCTCCGGATGAGAGAAAGGCGTTCTAGTTTGTGCACTTCAAGGTAAAAGTATATTATATCAATCATCTAATTTATGCATATTATATAACTTACTAAATTACTTATTATAGCAAACATATTTCTATCCACCGCACCGGGCCGAGTTGATCGAGCAAATATTTCCTGTCGTTACCGCCAAGCTGATCCGTGATGCTCTGGATAACCAGAAGGCTTGTGATCATGAAGAAAAACCGATCCAAGATTGGATCATGCTTGAGCGGTGGACTGTGATGAGGGCTAGATTCGATAATCCGAGGTACAAGGACAGGTCTGAGAAGGCCAAGGCGGCTAGGCAGAAGGCAACAAAGTGGTATAATGGCTCGATTCTGATGACGAAATATTTTTGTCGTTTGGTATATTTTTTATCTCAGATATATTATTTTAATGCAAGTATGATAAAATGGTAGTAGGATAAAATATTTAATTTTCGTCTTCCTGGCCTCCCATCGAAAGGGCGGAAATCTCATTGACGAGAGGGCCTCGCAGACCTATGTAAGTATTAGTTTACTTTGTGTGAATTTTAATATAACTTAGGCAATTATAAAGTATCCAAAATTTTCTAGGCCGAGTATCTTAGGCTGCGTGAGCGGGCAACTGCTAGTGCACCTACAGTGGGAGAGGCTGGTACTTTCTCGCAACCCTCTCCAGCTCCATCGACGGACGAGCTATGGGTGACCGCCACTGGTGGTCTCCAGAGGGGTACGTACTACGGTACGGGATCCTATAGCGCCCTTGTTGTGACGCAGTCATCTAGGGCCTCCACTGTAAGTGCGCATTTTCTACAGCCCTTGCAGTCGTTGGCTCGAGTCCAGGAGACCATTGACCATCAAATTGCGTCTCTCCATGGCAAGTGCTACAAAGGATGGAGGAGCAGCCCCTTTCCAAGCTGCAGGCGGACGATGCGACGCTCATCACACGATTTGATATGCTCGAGCATAGCATCATGGAGCTCAGGGATATGACAGTTGATCTTAGAGCATCGACAGAGCGTAGCGTAACGGAGCTGCATGCATCATAGCTGTCCATGGACGAGAGGTTGACGATGATGCAAGATTCAAAATTTCATAGTAGTACGAGGCTATTATCTACCATGGATTCATACAACCATCGACTAGCAGAGTTGGAATAGATACGTCATCTTGGTGCGCCTTCATCGACACAGACTCCACCGACGTCACTGCCTTCTCTATCGACATCGGTATCGATTTTACGGGAGCAGTATGATCTGTTCTTATCCCTGATATGCGCTGGTGGGGATCCTCCTACAGATCCGCAGTGGTCCTAGTTAGGATAGTTTATTGATTGTTTATGTTTTGACATATGACATTTGGTCATTTATGAATATTCTTTATTTTTGAGGCTTTCAGACTTTATTTCTTGCACTCAGTTTTGTGGATATTTATTGTATTCTTTACGACGCAATTTTTTCCTGACTCGATTTGTATTCTCAATATTTTATTTTCTTTAAATTTTACTATATTATTTATATTAAATGTATGTTAATTTATCGGTATTGAGTGTTCAACCGAAGGTGGTCGACGAACTAAGCAAATTCAACAGAAGGTTGCTCCGGGTCTATTTGTATAAGTTGTGAATTCATAAACTGTAGAAAGATTGGTTTGGAAATAATTTAATATTTATTTTATTATTTTTACTAAATTTTTAGCGATATTTTTAACGACGTTTAGTGACGTTTACATACGTTGATAAATACGTCGCTGAGTACATCGCTGAACGTTGCTAAATACGTCGCTATAAATGTCGCTGAGTACGTCACTGAACATCGCTAAACTGTTGACATGGCAGTATTGCCAGGTCAATATAATGTCGCTAAAAAGAAAAAAAATAGCGATATATAGCGACAAACAAAGCGTCGCTAATTTAGCAATGTTACGTCGCTAAATGTTGCTAATATAGCGACGCATATACGTCGCTAGACAATGTCGGAATAGCGATGTTTTACGACATTTTTTCGGTCAGCGACTAGCTTAAAGGAGACTTTATCGAAACGTCGCTACAGACGTCGCTAAAATTATGTAGTGATATTTTTTGCCATTTAGCGACATTTTTAGATATGCTAATTTAACTTGTTCTGGAAGTGGATGGAAATTCCACAGTGGAAACCTATTCTATTAAAGGGTTCCCCTGTGTTGTTTCTGCCACGAACGCAAGAAGGCCCAACAGCAGAGCTCAAGGCTTTCTGGCTCACTATTCCACAGTGCAAACCTCAATATATAGAATATGTACTGATGTATAGCAAGGGAAGAGAAGGAGCAGACGCTCTATAAATATGCGGGAAGACCGACGATAGGAATGACAATTAATCCAAATTCTGTCATTGTCGCCACAAGCCCCCAGCTGAAAGCAGGCCGCATAGAGGGAAACAATGCAACTAGCACGCTGCATAAACAAGGATGACTCAACACGTGACATAGGGTGTTCATCGTCGTCTCCTGGATCAATCCTTGCCGAACTACCCTCATCTTCGAGATCAGTCCTAGTCGAACCGTCCTCGTCTCCGGGATTAGTTCTTGACGAGGAACCACCGCATGAGGGTGACATTTTATTCGAATGACGTGTGTTATGATATCCTTCCATGCCCCATCATAGGAAACACGAGCGAAGACAAAACCTTCATAAAGAAGACACATCAGTCCAACAAAGATTATAAAAAGGTATAATCGTTGCATACCACTGCCAGCCCGCAGCCGCGTGTAGTTAAGTCTGTACGGACGAGCAAGATAAGACCTCACCCATTTAGCTAAGCCACATATATGTCCTGCATGCATAAAAAATTTATTCCTCATCCATGCAGCCTCGCCAAAGCTCGACGCATATATCAGACAGGTTTTGCACGCGTGCCATGAAGGAGTGCTCACCCACACGATAAAGCTCTGAGAAGAGGTCTGCACAAGTCCAAGGGGAGCCTTTATCTATGTGGCAGAACCTTGCTAAGGGTCATCATATATTGGGGAGGACTTTCTATCCATGCAACAAATCTGTGTACCGGTGGCTCTGTGACTTTAGCATCCCAACATAAGAGACATGGTACCCCTTTACCTCGGAATATAATTCTTGCATCTGGGGGCCACAGATCGATCCTAATTTTGGCCAAATTTTTGATGAAAGAGATAGTCCAAACGAGCGTCATGACAACTGGCCGCAGGTCGACCTGACATGACGTCCTGACAACAAAGATGGCGCCTGACACAGAATCCTGACAAAAAGGATTTTTATCATAGCCTCGAAGGACGAGAACACACTAAAAAGCAGAAGTTCCAAGGATAGTGCTGAGCCACGTGGACAACACGATAAAAAGATCCCATGCGTCTCTGGCCCATACGTCCTAGACTCCATGTTGTCCATACGTCTCTGGCCCATGTGTCCCAGACTCCATGCGTCACATGGGTCTCTGGCCTCGTGCGTTCCAGAATTAATGCGGTCTATGTATCTCTGGCCCCGTGCGTTCCAGACTCCGTGTATATTTGACCACATATGTCCCATATTCCACATAGACCAAGTCTTGCTGTTACAACTGAGTGGTCATCTTCAACCAAATAGCTACCAGGCATCTATTTGACCAAGTCGTGCCTACCACAGTTGAGAACCACCCAGATACTCAGCGAATAACAAAATCCTAACAAATGTTCACGTGATAGAGAAGCCCGAATTCCCATGCAAAGCTGTAATACCCTTCCGTTAAGAGGAGACACATGGAAAACCCCGCCATCCATGTCGCCCAAAATCCATGCAACCACAAATATGACTATAAATTGTAGGGTACCAAACACGAAGGAGAGGCTAGCTATCTGCGAATCAACACTCAAGCAAGAGAGAAAAGCTGCTCCATCGGATTATTCATGGAATAAAGAGAGTTTCTATACTTCTAACCCTCCATTGTCACCCCCATGAAAACAAATTTGTACTTAGATTGTCTTCTAAGACTATTCTTTGTAATTTTTTAGTTTGTTAATCAAATCCAGTTCTCGCAGTTCTCATTTGGATTTAAATGGCAAACATGCACGGTGACGGTTGCGCACGTATACGCTGGACTTGGAGACTATGTGCCTCTCCCCCAAGAGCATGGATGGCTAGACTGTCGATAGAGTGGCGCATGTTCTTATGGATGCGTACCTTCTGACATTTGTTTTCTTTGCCAATATTCTGACTTTGTGTGCTCGTTATGAATGGACTGCCTTGGATTGCTTGGGTCCTGATGGAGCACGGAAGGGTATCATAGTTACCGTTGTTTGTGATGAATAAACATGTTATCCGAAGGATTGTACACGATCTTCCAACCTAGCTCACTATAGCTATTCTCCGTACATGGCCAGGATATGGTGGCTGGATCTCGGGTTGGGTCTTGGTGGCACATCTGCGTAGAAGAGATGGGACTAGTTATCCCAACCGGGACTTCAAGTCGCCTCCTTTCATACGACAGAGTTGGGTCTGTGGGCTTGACTCTGTGTTGCAAGCTCCTTTGTTATCCATCAGTATTGATTCTTTTCCATATATTGTGCCTTGCACTGAGTAGTTTGATTAAAGAAATGACCCAAAATGCGTTGATTTGTCGGCTTTACACGTATTGGTACCAGAATTAGCACAGAGGGGTCTCCTTTTTTTCAAATTATTAATGACCTTGAATATTTATAAAAAAATCCTTATATGTAATAGACTTCCATATGTACTCCTGATCTTGAATATTAATAAAAAAATTTCTTTCTTTCCTGTTTAGAATACTTCTTGTTGCTATGGATATCTTGGCTGTAAGTAATATATCAGAGGTAATATGGACATAGTATAACATCATAATGAAGATAACGCTAAGCCCTATCAGAGATAGTATGAACGTGATAGGTTAGAGTTGCTTCCTTAAGGAATTTTAGGATACTGCAGTGTAGAACCGATAGTCAAGCAAGCTTGTTTGTGGCCGAGTACAATCATGGTGAAGTATTTTTTTTGAGGAAAAGAAAAACGAGTCAAAGGTAATATGGATGTGACAGCTTTCTTTTACTAAAAAACATGGGTAGCTCATAGTTCAGAGGTAATATGGACGTGAACTACATATTTTTGTGGAGATAACAACAAAAGGGATGAGTCAAAGGTAATTTGGACGTGACTCTCTTCTTTTTATGGGAAAGATGACTTATAGTTCAGAGGTAATGTGGATGTGAACCATTCATCTTAGAGAAGTTTTGTGGATCTGTTACCCACTGCGTACTCGAAACTCCTGAGTACAGATAACAGATTTGTCCACGTGCTACGGACGAAAGTAGTTTGCTGGGGAAGACATTAGCTGTTTACACTTTTGTGTCCCTTTGCTAGGGATAAAAATAACACACATTTTTTACGTGCATAACTTAGGCATAGTATTTCTTTAGGAACTTGTCGTTGATTGGCATAATGACATATCTTGCACTTCTTGGCATAATTAATAACATCTTCCACCATCGTTGGCCAATAATAGCCTACTTGTCAAAGGCGATCTTGAAGATTAGGTCCAGATTGATGAGCACCACAAACACCGTCGTGAGCTCCTCGGATAGCTTGCTTTGCTTCTGCGTCTGATAGGCATCACAATAGGAGCCCGTCATAGGAGCGACGGTATAACATCTTAGTAGCTGTATCATAGTAGAACTGGAGGAAGCATCATTTAATGGAAGTAGCCTCTTTTGGGCCCTCTGGAAGGATCACGTAGACAGCATAGTCCATAAATGGGAATCTCTAATCTTTGACATTGGTATCTGTGTCTATAAAGTGGCTTAGACTCAAGCATAAGTTATTCCTTGGGTATACCAGTTCTTGTCCCACCAACATGACCATTAGATGGGTTTTGATTGGAGTTTCTAAACAAGAAGCGAGGCCGACGAGTGAATCAGCCTTAATATTCTGCAGTCGTGGTACATGTTCTATGATGAATTCCATAAAAGTGGAAATTATGTCGACGGTCGCTTCATAATAAGGGAATATATCCTTGTGGCGAACCTCGTACTCGCATTGGCCCTCATCTTCTTGAAAGTCAACCTCCAATTATTTAACCAGTTGGGGCCCTATGATGAGCACATTGTACTCTACCACATTATTGGAACATGACTTCGTAAGCGAGAATGCACGATGGATGACTAGGTCATCAGGAGAGATCAGCGCTATCCCTACCCCGATGATGATATTTTCTTTAGTCCCTGTTCTGGAAGCACCATCGAAGAATATTCGCCAAACTGATCCTTCTATCGCAACGGTGTTAGAGTCTAACACCTCGTCGGGGATTTTGTCATAGAGTTTTAAAGTCTCTGGTACTGGATGAGAATCCAAGAAGTCGGCCAATTCTTGGCCCTTGACATCTATTTGCGGGATGAATACCATGTCATAGGGTGACAACATGATTGCCCATGTGGCTAAGCAAGAGTTAAGTGCCCCGGGCTTGGCCATGAGGACTCTAAGAGGGTTCACTCGAGAGATAACATGGATTATTTACCCTGGGGTTCTCCTAGCAAGGGGATATTTGTCCAAAAAGCGTCTTTGTCCCTGAGGTTTGACCATCAAGGATTCAGGTGCCCTTCTCCAAATCTTGACCACAAGGGGAGTAGCTGTTTGGGGTGGGCGCTCATTAAGTAGGACCCTTAGAGGCTCGCTTGAAGTTGTAACAGTGTCGTCTTCATCATCGGTGTCGTTACCTCCTTCGCCTTGGTGGATTTGCTTGTACAAGATCAAGTTGGAGTAGTACGCCTCGACCCCAATGAAGGGATCTACGTCGACGAATTATGACTTGACAATGCCGTCTTTGCTGACGTACTTTAAGCACTAGTGAAGAGTGGATGGAAAAATTATATACTCATGTATCCATGAACGTCCTAGCAGGTCATTTTAGGATATATCTACGTCGATGGCGTAGCAAGTTACCTCAGTTCAGAGATCTCCGATTTGGCATTTCAGACAAATCTTGCTGAGTGGGTAGCTTCTTCCGGCGTTAAAGCTACCGATAGTGGTGTTAGTGGCTGCCAACCGATGCATTTGAATCCCAGGGTCTGTAGGAGTCTTCATGGGATAATATTGAGAGATGATCCATGGTCGATATATGTCTAGTCCACCTTAATGGCTCTGATGTACCCTATGTAATACAGGGGACAATCATTCCTATTATTCTTTAAAAGTATGTCCTACTGAGAGAATGTGATATTCAAAATCGCTTCCATTATACTGTTACAGTGAGAGCATGCAGCAGGATTCTCGACTGGTGGCTTGACTTAGGCCAGATAAGAAAAGGTGTTTTGCAGTGCCTCACTTAGAGCATAACGAGTCTTTTTGGAGAAACGAAGGAGCTTGAAGAGTGACAATTTTGTAGGAGTGTTGGAAAGCTGTGCCAAAATATCGAAGTTGTAAGGTTTCTCCAACCCTTGAGTTGTGTCTTTGTTTGGATAAACAAAGTTTATACGAAACTTTTGCTTACAAATGAGAAAAGAAAAAAGTATAAATAATCCTATACGAGGATATTAAGTACAATAAAATAATTCTGGGGAAGTATTGCTATGGAAGTCTGATCTACAGTCGATCACTTTGTTCCTTGGACTACATGATGATGAAGAAGTGTTGTAGAAGAAGCTTTAAACTTTCTCTGAACTGAAGGCAAAAGCCGGCCAAAGGAAAGTTGCAAGTAGGATTGAATTTTTGTTACCAAAGTTGTCAGCCAAAACCAATTCCCCCCCTTTTACCCTGTGACCAGGGGTCTCTATTTATAGAGATCAATCAAGTAACTTCCTGGTTGGCATAAAAGCTAAATGACTGTCTTGTTGGCGTAAAAGGCCAAACTGTGAAGAAGATTTCCTCCTTTACGCTGTGGTTATGACAACTGCTACCCACGTTCAAAGAATCTTCTGAATCTGCGTATGACATGTATCCCTTTATAAGGTAACGCGTATAACTGCTTCTTGAAGATCATGGTATATAAGCCACGTAGGTAACTGCCCCTGCGTAAAACTTGATGATTCATGAATAATAGATAACCAGCGTAAAATAGCCAATTATTGTTCACGACTGAGGTCTTGAGCGTATTCTGGGCTAAGTAGCCTTATCAACGTACCTTTGCAAATATAGCCGAGTTGGCATATTTTGAGGAGATAGCATACGGTGTACGTTAGTGTACATATGGCAGTCTGCTAACATATCACATGGTCACAGGTCAATATAACTATGGGATATCCGTAATTATACTCGGGTCACCTAGTACATATAATTATACATATTATTAACTTGCATATAACATTAATTACTTATAATTTATATATATTATTATCTAGCATATATATTAATACTTATAATATATATATATGTATACCAATTAATTACATATATACTATATATACACTAATTAAATTTATACTATATATATATGTATACATATACATACCAATTGTATACATATTAAACATATACTAGGGAATACATATACTATACATATATACTAATTATATATATTAAACACATACTAAATACATATACTAAATGAACAATATACGCACATGTGTACGTATGCCTACACAATAATTCACAAGAGGAAATACTCCTCATCTTGGCCTCGGCGTGCACGTGCACGAGAGCGGCGATGACGATGATGATGACGACGTTGACGATGATGTTGATAACGACGATGACGATGACGTTGACGATGGTGATGACGATTAAGATGGTGGTATTGATGATGGTTAAGGTGATGGTGTTGGTGATTATGATGAAGATAATGGTGAAGGCGATGGTGATGATCATGGTGAGGCTGCCGGAGGAGCTCAGGAAGGAGGAGTGATGGAAGAGAACAGCGAGGGGGAGAACTGCTGGACGGTGGTGGTGGCTAGAAGTAGTGGTGGTTGGCCGGAGTGATAAGGGTGGTAGTGATTATGATGATGATGGTGGTGATTAAGGAGGAGGAGGCAGGGAAGAGAGGAGGAGATCCGAGGTGGAGGAGAGAAGAGGATGGTGGTTCAGTCGAGGGAAGAAGGATGAAGGAGGAGATCGGGCTGCTGCTGGCGGAGAACGACGGTTCATCGGGTTCAGAGGTCGGCTCCGGTCGGGTATAGTGGCCTAGCGGGATCGAGATGCTGGCAGCTCCGGCGTTGTTGGACGGGAAGGGTGTTCACAGCGGGGGACTGCGGGTCAGGCGGGGAGTTGAGGATGGGGATAAGGAGTTATGGTTGCTGTTGGAGTCCGACGAGGCCATCGGTCCGGTCGAGTGTAGTCGGCGGGGTGCAGCGGGATGGCAGCGAGGTTCAGGCGGGAACAACGGCTTCAGCGGCTCGGTGCAACGATGAGTCAGGAGGAGACGGAAAAAGGGAGGTCAGACTTGGTGGAGGAGTTGGGTCAGGCGGGGGCACGGCGTCGGAAGGAGGGATCCGGAGGTGAAAAGGAGGAAGAAGAAGATGAAATAGGAGATGGGTTGTATTCGGTTGATGTAGCTTAGAAAAGAAAGGAAAAAATAAAGAAAAAGGAAAAGAATATATATATATATATATATATATATATATATATATATATATATATATATATATATATATATATATATATATATATATATAGGTATTGGGTTGCTAGAATTAGGGCTTGGTCACCACTCCTCTTGGGATAAGGGCTTTTCATGGATATTTTCAAGGGCTAGGATTCAAATGGATTTAAAATGAATGACTATGATGCATTTGGTTCAAAGTTTGGAGGGCCATGGTTTAAGGAGGTTGATGTTGAATTACACACTCCCAAAAATTATGGAAAATTTCCCATAAAGGAGAAATGGGTTTCTTTATGTGTTGTGTCCAATAGGGTGGACACCTTAATACACTTTTGCATAAAAGTGCCCAACAATTGGAAAATTGCACAAAGTTAGGTTTATAGTTTTATTTAATTAAAATTAATATAATTGGTGTTCTAAAATAAATTAGGAGTATATGGGGCTAAAATTTGGTAGGATTCAAGTGTCATGGACATAGAGGGCTCAGAATAGAATATTATCCTAATTTGGGTTGCTCAAAACGGTCAAGATTGTGTCTCCAATTTCAAATGGAACGCACAAAGATACAAAGTTAAATTTTATATCGAATTAAATATAAACGTCCGCGACGAATATTGTGCGACTAAAATAAAGCACAAAAGAGCATATTTATAAGTTATACAAGGGTCAGAATGGAAGGCGGACATGTCTAAGACAAGGTTGTGGAATTTGTTAGAAGGAAAAAGCTAGGGTAGAGCTCTAAATATCGAAGCAACGATAAGTCGCAACAATTAAATTAAATCACAATAATTAATTATAACCCTAAATAATTAATCCCAAAAATTATAAATTAAATCCATAACACTATATTTCGGTCAGGGCTCCATCTAGTGGGCATCTAGGTCTAGTCTACTAACTCATGCATTAATAAACATTATACAATATAATATATCTATACACACATCATGCAATTATTTAAAATAAATACACACAATACCTATAATATATAAAATGACAAAAATACCCCTATTTTCAGGATGTGGTAGTGACAACACAACATCTCAACCAGTCACTTAAGAATGCAGGTGAACTGCAACCTAAGCTACCCAGCAGGAACCCCTACTCTTGCCCAAGTCCTCCCCCTCTCATCTACACATATATCTACACACACATCTGTTGTCACAGTCATTCCCGAGCCTTCCACCACTGGTACTTTCCCCCTCACTTCAGTCTGATACCCCCAAGTGTATCCAACCCATTTCAGTCCCAAGTTTCACCAGTATCCAGAAGCCTACCTTGTTTTGCATTTGAACACATTACCCACATCTGGCAGCACAGAAGGTACCCACTACTTAAGACGGCTTTTTTGCCTACACTTGAAGGCAACTGATACCCTCCAGTGCAGAAAACACTGCAACCCTATCCTTCAACAACTGAGATACCAACCTGCAACTCCTTCATCCCTCAAGCACCCAACACACACCTCCACCTACTGATACCTCATCAACTACCTCTTGACACCCATGCTTCACATTGCTCACATTACTCATTGCAATTGCTAATTTTTCCCATACACAGTAGAAACTCTCAACATAATCAATACAACACCCCTCAACCTACTGAACTTAATCTCAACTCAGTTCCCATCTTGGTAATCCCTTCAAATATAAATTTATGAGAAAATTATATTAAATCATGTTCCTATATGAATTTAAAAGTATAATCTCAACTCTTAGAGTTAGTATGTCATACGATACACCATATGACACACAATACACGATATGATACACAAGCAAATCAATACACGATATGTATTATTTGTTGACAATCTAGCTTATGAGTATTGTAATAGGAGTTAAATAAGGAGTTAGAATCATGATCATAATATTATATTCAGTAACAAATAAATATTTATGGTTACTCACTTATTTTCTAAATTGTGTTAGTTTAGTTTCTCTTATATGGAAACGTCTAGAGGATTCACTATGATTTAGTATGCATTATCTAAGACACCGCCATTTTTTCTTTTGTAGTTTTGAATTTTGTATTTTTTGTTTTATGGAAACTTCTACAGGGAACTTCTAAAGAATTCCTACAACCTTAAATGAGTGCCAAGGTCTTGAAGGTCATGTAAATTTGACCTACAAAAATAATTTAGTAGAAAAGTGGCGACTTGTCTATTTATTGAGGAATGGAAGATATTTTCACGAACATAATGACTAACAACTGGTTAATAAAGAAAGAAAATTCTACGCCTTTGGATGTGTTTTCCATATGCTCGGATGAAAGAAATATAGTAATGCATGTAGATTCTTGTAGTCCGGTGAGAGATTTTATTTAATTTATGTTCTTACCATCGTGCATTAATAGTCCAATAGAATGTGGTGCATTTTTAATGGTTATGACATCACAGGGTGACTAAATAAATATTTGGTCTTTTATGCTTGACTATGGTATCAGGCTCATCTCTGTTGGCGATTTAGAAGCTGTAGTGTCTTTACTTATCTCCACCCCTCCAGAAGTCTCTCATTTTTACCCAAATGCATTATGTGCAATGGCACTTTCCTCTGCTGTGTCACGATCATTACATGAACTTGTTATTAAGGTGAAAAAAGGTTACCTTATGCCATTATATTGACAATTTGGGGAGTTTATATAATCTGAGAAGTGCTATCTTTCAGACATTTTATTAATTGATTCTATCTAGCTGCCTTAAAATATGAGTTAAAGCCTATTTATCTAGGTCGTTACAGCCAATATGCTAAGGACTGACAAGTCACTCTCTGTGACTCATCTACTTTGTGTGGTTGGCAGGTATCAGGAGGCTTGCTCTCAAGTTAGGCCTCATAAAGAAGTTTTTATTTTCCATGTTTATTACACTTAATTTTCATATTTTTAGAAAATTATTGATACCATTTCATATGTTTCTAATTTCTAGTAAAAAAAACTATCCGATAAGCAATTACGTAAATATTATGACAGTGTGATCAGCATAGTTTCAAAACTATTTATCTAGGTCGTTGCACCCAATATGGTGAGGACTGACAAGTCACTCTTTGGGACTCATCTACTTTGTGTGGTTGGCAGGTATCAGGAGGCTTTCTCTCAGTTTAGGCCTCATAAACAAGTTTTTATTTCCCTTGTTTATTACACTTAATTTTTATTTTTTTAGAAAATTACTGATACCATTTCATATGCTTCTGATTTCTAGTAAAAAAATTATCCAATAAACAATTATGTGAATATTAGGACAGTATGATCAACATAGTTTCAAAACTATTTTTCACACGCTTCTGTCAAATACATGCATAAACAACAAGAAGTTCAGTACTGCACCTTGAATTTCAAGAACATTTGGCAATTATTAGCATCCTAAAGGAATAGAAATATTGATCCATGTTAACTGTCCTAAAGCATTGGTAGAAGTGTTAGTGGAGAATAGCTATTTTGTAATATGTCGGATTCAGATTAACAAAGGACGGAGTCAACTAAATAACTATGTTATTCAATAAGAAGATAATTATCTTCTGGGTAGTTGAAGAAATTTTCAGAACATAAAAGGATGAATCTTTCTCCACTTTTTTTTATCCTAACAAGAAGAAAATTTTCAAAGCAAACTTCCAATTCAAATTTTCACATATGGAGGAAAAAGAAGAGAGCCAATGAAGAAATCTCTATGAAAAAGGAATCTTGAAATTAAATCAATCAAAAATATGAATAAATTTCTACCCTAAAGCTCTCAATGAATTTGTTTTTTTTCTCATCCATATCTTTGTGTAGTTAAAACAGTTTTTGTCAGATGTGTTTATGGTTTGAAAACTTACAAAACCAGCATACATAATGCAATGATGATAAAATACATCCAGTTTCGGTGACTCTTATCAGAAGACTATTCTTCTTAGTAAGGTTTGTTTTATCTGTCATGTAGACACATGCTGATATTAGTTTATACAAACATATACTGATTAAATATAGTTTCTCTCAGGAACTACATGAAAAATGAAGGTTGTACTGTGATGGGAGGGATGTTCTCCGGGGTTCATATGTATTTTGGTTTTACTTTTATAAAAATATTTTGGTTGTTTAAGATGTTAAAAAAAATCATAAACTTTTGTTATTTGGATGTGGTTGGATGTTTGTGGTGTATGAACGCATATTTGTTAATATAAAAATTATGAATTATAGTTTTTGATATTTGCGGTATTCTGGATTATATTGATATTATGTGTGTTCGATATTAATATATAATTATTAACATAATTTTTGTTATATAAAAATTGGGTTCTATTAACGGTTATAAAATGTCAACAAATATCTGAATTCTGCTACAAAATATTATTTCTTGACGGGTTTTAAACATCAAGAAAGGTTTATCTTGACGATTTTTTCAGTCAAGAAATAGTTTTCTTGATGGTTATTACCCGTCATTTATGTCAAAGTCAAGAAAAGTTTCTATCTATCTTGAAGGTTTTTTTGTTATGTTTTCTTGATGGCTAAAAACTATCAAAAAAGTTTTATTAGTTGACAGTTTAAAACCATCAAGATAAGAAAACCAGAAATCGGTATTCTGGATCCATAACCGTCAAGAAAATTCTTTCTTTAAGTGAAAAAATCGTCAAGAAAAGCCATTTTTCTTGTAGTGGAGGCAAAACAAGCTTAATTACTTTTATTTTAAGTTCTAGGTCAATAGTGTAAAACTAGGTCTTTACCTAATTTTGGGTTTCATGTTACCTATCTAGTTGGCCTATTAAGCTATACTAGCTAATACCAAGCTATAACTAGATTTTATAGGTCAATACTAGTAGGCTAGATACCATATGTATATACTCCTATATCTATACCAGTATCACAATACCTTAGCCTATTTACCCATTACCTTGCTATTACCTATTACCTCAACTATTACCTATTGGTACCATAATACCTACACCACAATACCTAGACACTAAGCTCACTATCCAATACCTTTCCCAAGCCAAATATTATTAACCATTACCTTGACACGAAGTCCCAATACTCATAAACACTATCTCATAATACAACCTCACTCACACTCATGCACAACACTAGCTCTAACACTGATACTACTCATTACACCCTCAAATACCTCACTCATGCCTGTAGAACTTGCAGTGAACTATACTACATACTACACTAAGTACCCTGATGTGCTCTCAGTTGGACACAAATGACCTCTTCCCCCCTCAACTTTATGCATATAGGTTTCACCCTGCTACAAAGCATTCTCCCTAGCTGCTACTGCATGAACCCAATAACTCTACCTCCAGGTCTACACAGTTTTGAAGGCTACAAATTGTTGGAGTCTTCACAATATGCTCATTCACATATCATGCAGATTGAACACAGTTTCTACTGTAGTGTCTCTGATCATGCCAATCCTCTTCTTATCCCAAATTGAAGATAAATAAAGAAGTGATCCTATTTTATGCTACATTATTCCACATTATAGAAGAAGCATATATATGAGACAATAGGACATCTGCTCCACGGAGGTTCAGATTTAAAATAACTGCTTTCCGAGCATCTAGTTGTTGCTTAATACAGTTCTCCCTCGCTTCACACTAGAACACACACAATAACTAGAACACTCACTTACTGACACCTGCACTATTGCTCACTGGATGAATAAGAAGAATAAAACTAGACATGATATAAAATAAGAAATACTAGTCTAAATCTCTATAATTGTCACCTCAAGGTCCACAGTATAAGAGCAGTCTTGTCTATAGCATCACTCTGAAATCCTGAAATTTGGGTGCACTACAATCTCTGAAAATAATATCCAGTTAGGATTGGAGCAAAGTATAGCATTTCAAAATACATGATAGAGAATATATGACAAGTAATAGAATTGAATACAAGATGCAGAGGTAACTAGGAAATGGAGGCATGACTGAAAGAAGCAAGATAATTACGATAAGTAACTAGTAAGATAAATACAAAAAATATGGTGTGAACTGTAAATAAGAGAAATTAGAATACTGTCTATGTGATTTAGAGCACAAGTTCGTTATGTGATCGTCTTTGGTTGTACATGAATATACTAAAATAACTCGATTATACGTTATGTGTATAATCGACATATAGACGAATACAATAGGGCTTGATCACATAACCAACTTCTACTCTCCCGCCCCAACCAATACTTATGGTTCGATCACGACACATACGTACACAAATATAATATAAGTATACAAAGTATACGAATATGGCATGAGCAAACGGGGCCCAAGAATATAATATAAGTACATGGTATACACGAATAAATATGAGCACAAGGAATACCCGATGCACACGATAAAGTACATGCGTAAAGAGTATCCGATGTACACGATAAAGGTATAACATCTCCTAACAGGATCCATATAGTACCAGTCTATGTAAGAATGTATCAGAATCAAGTATAATAGTTATAGAACATGTGATATATATACTATCATGTAATAAAAACTAACAGAGAGATATACTCGCCTGAGGTCCAGAACAATGAATACAAAACGGTGTCCGAACTGGTGTCACACTGACCTATATATAAAATTCTATTTTATTTGGTGTAATAAAGAAATAACAAGCTTAAACAAGCTAAAATATGATTTTCTAGGTCAAGACTAGGTCCAAATAGTCATACTAGGTCAATTCTAAGTCAAACTAGGACAATACCTTGATTATGGATTAATTACCTTAACTAAGAGTCAATAACTTGGCTTGGAGACAATACCTAGTACCATATCCTAATATCATATTCCGTATCATGATATCTTACCTGTATCATGACACCCTATCTCGTATCATGATACCCACTCATGACCCTAATATAAACTCATATACCTTAACTATATATCTATTATCTAGCTCAATATCCTAATAACTTAGTATATAGGCTAATACCTTGGTATCTGAATTCTAATACCTTTGGTATATTAGTACTATATATAACCCAAACTCTAATCCCTACTATTGCTAACCCTTGAATCTTAACTTCTCAAGTATATACTTGATACTACCACACACAACCTATACCCTTGTACTTAAACTATTTTGCCACACTTACACTCTAATACATACCCAAAGATTAAACTCATATATACCCTCGAGTTCACTAGGTTACTTAACTACCCATAGCCCAACACACTCACAAGTATTACACTGAAACATAACCTCACTCAATAATTCATCACATATACTCAGTTACCTATACAACCACCTAGCATTCAAAACAAAAGCTTACAATCCTACACCTAGATAGTGCACAACTCTGAACTTATTCTTGTGCACTCACATTGTGCAAAAATACTCAAGATTTCTCATCTGATACCATTGTCCCAAATTATGCACAGTTGCACACAGCCTATAACCCAATGCAGACTCCCCCATTTCTTAATTTCAATTAAGTAGTGAAGTACCTCATCTAATATACTAACTAAAAAACCATCACTATAGATCCTCTTATTGTTGCATCTAATACATCAACCCCATGCTGCCATAGCAGTATGCATCCTTCCATTGCCTATTTATTAGTTCTTAACTCCATCCCTTCACTGTTCTATACTCTACTACAATAACATTAGGACAAAAATTAGACTGTAAGTGATTGCAGTCCCACTCAAGTAGTTGTTGCTGCAAGATGATGCAATGCATCAACTGCACCACTGATGAACACACACACAGATACCAGGTGCACAGTACACTAATAAACTCCTCTTACCTCACTTCTCTATTTTTTCTACCTATTGTTCATTTTCTAACAGGCACACTCATACCTGATCATACAAGATACTCACCACACTTGCACACCTGAAACACACTCTTATAGCACAACACCCCCCTACATACCTGCCTTCCTGTATAGCCTCAACACTGCACATCAACTCTCCTTCCAGGCTATAGTAGAGTGTCAACTAAATACTGCAAATCATCTCTTATTGCCTACAGATCCAATACAACTGCTGTTACAATAACCAACATATCCTATACCTAATTGTAACCTCTATCACTATACCCGATTGCATCATCAGTTCCTATACCAATGGTGTTACAACATATGTTGCAATGGCATCTCACCAAGGTGCTGCAACCTCTGTAGTTTCCAAAATATCTATACATGCTACTATCTACTATTAATAAATGCTTGCATACATTTTCTTCCAACCACCTGAATTCCAAGGACCCCAACTAATACAAGAAATGGCCTTACACTGTTGTTTCCCCTTCTTGACTTATTGTTACTGTTGTTGTCCCTTACCCTAACTGTATTCAAGCAATGTACCATCTAGCACTGGCCTGAGTTTACTTCTTTCAACATTTTATGCATTAGTGAACTCTCCCATCAACCACAACTAATCATACTAAATCTACTATAACACCCACGTGCTAAGCCATGATACTCAACTTCTAATTCATGATACACACATACACACTACAATGCTTCATAACATCTCATGAACACCCTCAAAAATACCACACACACCAAACAAGGCCATGTAACAAATACCTCATATGCACCACACTATGGTACACCATACACACTTGTAATACTCTCACGATACATATTCCAAACACTCTCAAAATCCAATGCACACCTCTAATATACTATATATAACATATACAACAAGTATTATAATAACTTAAATGCAATGAATTGAATTTGACATGCTAGAGCACAATACACATATAAATACCCTTCCTACAATACCGTATCACAACCTTGTGATACGCACTTCCCGTATCCAAATGTGGACACGCAACTAACCCTACACTACCAATACAAGTCTAATTAGACTAAATTAACCCAATATCAAATACTTAGTGAACCAATCTCTGATTTTCTCCAAATTGGACACAAAACTCAATGTAAAGTCACAATAGGGGTCATACGAATCTAGTTCTTCTTCCTATAGGTAGTCATTAGCCATGGAAGAATTCCTAATGGTCAAATACAATAATTAGAATAGAAATTACTAGAAAAATAGGAATTATACATATTATGAGATTGATTTCAAATAAATTTCTCAATAGACATAATTATGACACATGCTCCTAGCCAAATCCTTCTACTTCATGTTATCCTTGCAATTCAAGCTTCTAGATCTTCTAATATTGAAGAATGAGAGGGATTAGAAGTGAATTGGTGGGAAATTGATGGAGGGATGGATAGAATTGGGAAAGAACTCAATTTAGGGGTCAATTTGGATGAAGAAATGGAGAGGAGAGAGAGAATATCCCTCCCTATATAGGGCCGGCCATGTGTCCCCATCTACAAGCAAGGTACAATATTAAATTTATCCTTATTGGGTTATCATGAAGAGTCATTTAATTATGGAGAAGGTTCTAAATAAATTGGAAGGAATATTCTATCTATTCTCCGTAGTCTAATTAACCAAGTCATGACTAATCTAATTAGTTGAACCAATGGGTCATGTCAAGTCTAATTGGGTCCACATGGGTTCACTAGTACCTAGTCTAACAAATGAGTTAACACACTAACCATAAACTATATAATATATATATATAAAATATAAAATGACAAAAATACCCTCTTCCGAAATTAGAAGTTACAATCCTACCCCCTTAGAAAAAAAATTTCCTCGAAATTTAAGACGTCTCGCTCTCTCAGTTCTGTCTAGTCATAACATGTACCTTGTAAGCCTCACTATAGTCACAACCCCCATCTAGTCGTGGCCTCAAGAAAATCCTAACTAAAATTGATCATACAACCTACAATTTTATTGAAAAGGAACCATTCACACACGCATGGTTATGGTTATCTGTCATGATATTGCGGTCTTTATAAAGGTATACTACTCACTACAGTAACTATATAGCAATAATTACTAAAGTAACTATAAGGTACTAAGAAATCAATTAATCAATAGATGAAAAAGGACAGGAAAAAAGAACATAACCTGTTAACTCGTCACCTGTAGCATCGGTCCCTCGACCGTCATCGTAAAAGTCCTGCCCCGCTGGTGTGTCTTCCTCTGCTGGTGCGGAGCAATTTGATGTGCCACAGGTGATCTAGCTAGACCTCTTACCTATTTCATACTAAGCATTCACTAAGCATCAACCTAGCCAAAATATTTAATATCAAGGGTTACCACTTCTAATACTAATGGTATACTAACCATAGATGTCATTGACACACTTAACTTAATGGCATGTACCACTAAGGATATAATACTAAGACTTCTAAGCTACTGTCTATAGGATACTATCCAATTTCTGGCACTATCTATTACATGGCACTAACTCCTATACATGACACTTATGGGCTACTTTCCTACTAAGATACTCAGGGATCTCTTCTATATTCATTATACTACCCACTAGGTCATCCATTTCTTGAATGCTTCTGATACCTGAGGTGTTCTGCATCTGGACACAAGTACTCCTCCTATCTTGGTATTCTGATACTAATCAATACACCGACACTTAATAATTCCTCTAGTCTAGTCACCTATACCTTGGTATTAATTAACATATATAGATACTTCTACCCATTAAACTTACTCTCACACATGTTACTCATCATATTCTCCCTACCTTGAACACCTGTACTCCTGCTCCAAAACATACTCTACATTAGTTTTACACTAGTATACTAACTGATATTGTCTTTCCAAATATATTAACCGATACTAAGTTCATACACTTCATATACATAATACTCATCTTAGACCTGATGCACACTGGACTCTTACGCTCTTTAGGCACTCTCTCTGACTCCAAAACTTTCCTTGACTCATGTACTTAATACTTTATGACACTTGCTTAACACTAACTTGCCCACTAGCACACTATTGATACTTCTGATACTAAACCCTTTTTACATGATACTCATGAAACACCCACACTTGTAATTTTCTTCACCGCTCATGCCCTCACTCATATCACTCACTACATATCAACATCCTTAAATACTAGGTGATACACTCGTACTAGATACATACCTGTGCACTCACATCTAGCCTCACTAATGCACAATTCTTAACAATTAGCATGAGTCTTATCATCTAGCATAATATATACTAATACTATCACACTTACCTATACAATCATGGGTACCACTTTATCATGGCACACTCACTAATATGTCTCATGAATACATATTCTCCATATGACTAAGTGTCAAGCACCAATAGAATATTGAGGCTCCACTAATACTCAAAATAATTTCATGATATTCAATTGCCACTTGGATCACTCAACTATATAAATCTATATATATCTAAAATATATTGATGATATAATACCAATACCTAAAATCATAAATTGGGATTCTACTCCCCTTCTGACAACTCTCTTATTTCTAATACCATAATAATAACCATACTCTGACACCAGTCTTGATCTATTGCTACAAATGGTACTATACTATAGTTACTTCTAGGATTATTCATGGATACCTAATACTCATATGCCCTACCAGGAACCACTATCAGACTCACAAGCAATACTTCCTACAATAAATACTAATACTCAGCTAGACAAACTATAGGCACTACACTATCCAAGGAATCTTAGAAACTAATGAAAGTAAAACTCTATAAGGAACTGAACTAGAGGCACTAATGATATCTCTATCCTGAGCTAGTATGATGATGGAACATAATTCAATGATAGTAAAAGTTGAATGATAGAGACAATATGTTAAGAACCAATTAAGATACAATCTGATAATCATACACGTCTATCTGAAATCATGTTACCCAGAATTCCTGTCATGCTAGTAAGCATAGCTGCGATAAACTATAGAGTCCGTAACAAAGGTACACACCTCTAAAATTATGGTCTCTAAAATTTTCACAATGCCGCATGCTTGGCTGCAAAAACTATAATTCATTAACCAAGTAAAATATATACAAAATCAGGCTCTATGTCTTCGTCGTGCCAGCTAGTATAGCTGCGATAAACTCTAGACTCCATAACTAAAGTAGACAGTTACCTTTTCCACTGTTCTTATCCATTTATGTAATCAGAATATACCTTAACTTAGTCCATAAGATTCATCTCGATACACGAATCAAATTTAACAACGAACAAGTACAAAGGCGAAGATGAACGAACCAAATGGAAATAGATTCAAAATATGGCCTATAATAAGATTCTCAAGGACCATCCCAGGAATATTTTAAGGAATCCTAATTTATGATTGAGTAGTCTCTCATCCTATATCCTATCACAGGCTCGTAGTAGTACAACTAACTGGTTATACTACCACGATTTCATACTAGTTGCGAAGACTGACCTTCTTGGACCACCATAAAAATGTGTCATGACCCGCACCCGTATATGGACATGAGTATGTGGGTACGTCTAGCCTATGCCACAACATCGACGGTAGAACGTTGTCTAGGTTATCAATATCTAGCTATCAATCATACTAATAAAATTTGATCTATCATATACTCAATCACAATAATCTAAAGGATTGATGAATAAGAAGGATAAACCAAATAACATTCTAAAGGAATAAAACTAGACATGATATAAAATAAAAAATAGTAGCCTAGATCTCTATAATTGTCACCTCAAGCTCCACAGTATAAGAGAAGTCTTGTTTATAACACCACTCTGAAATCCCAAAATATGGTGTACTACAATCACAAAAAAATGTTATCTAGTCAGGATTGGAGCGAAGTACAAAACTCTTAAAGCAGTTCCAAATATATGGCAGAGAATATATAACAAGTAATAGAAAAAATACAAGAGGCACACGTAACAAGGAAATTGAGGCATAACTAAAAAAGCAGATAATCACGATAAGTAACTAGAAAGATAAATACAGGTAATATGGTGTGAACTGTAAATAAGAGAAACAAGAATACTGCCTATGTGATTTAAAGCATAAGTTCGTTATGTGATCGGCTTGGGTTGTACATGAATATACTAAGGTACTTGATTATATGTGATGTGTATAATTGACATGTACACGAATACACTAGGGCTTGATGATATAACCAACTTCTACTCCCCTGTCCCAACCAATACTCAGGGATCCGATCATGACACGTTACGTACACGAATATAATATAAGTACATGGAGTATAAAAATATGGCATGAGAACACGGGGCCCACGAATATAATCTAAGTACACGGAGTATAAGAATAAACACGAGCATAAGGAATACCCGATGCACACGATAAAGTACATGCATAAGGAGTACCCGATGTACACAATAAAGGTATAACATCTCCTGACACGATCCTTATAGTACCTATCCATGTAATAATGTGTCAGAATCAAGTATAACAGTTCTAGAACATGTAATATATATACTATTATGTAATAAAAATTAACAGAGAGATATACTTGCCTGAGGTCTAGAGCAAGGAATACAAAACAGTATCTGAACTGGTGTCACACTGACCTATATATAAAATTCTATATTATTTAGTGTAATAAAGAAATAACAAGCTTAAACAAGATAAAATATGATTTCTAGGTCAAGACTAGGTCCAAATAGCCATAATAAGTCAATTCTAAATCAATCTAGGTCAATACCTTGATTAAGTGTTAAATACCTGAGCTATGAGTCAATAACTTGGCTTGGAGCCAATACCTAGTACCATATCCTAATATCATATTCCGTATCATGATATCTTACCCGTATCATGACACCCTATCTCGTATCATGATACCCACTCATGATCCTAATATAAACTCATATACCTTAATTATATATTTATTATCTAGATCAACATCCTAATAACTTAGTATATAGGCTAATACCTTGGTATCTGAATTCCAATACCAATTTGGTATATTACTAATATATCTAACCCCAACTATAATCCCTACCATTGATAACCCTTGAATCTTAACTTCTCAAGTATACACTTGATACTACCATACACAACCTATACCCTAGTACTTAAACTATTTTGCCACACTTACACTCTAATACATATCCAAAGGTTGCACTCATGGATACCCTCGAGTTCACTAGGTTACTTAACTACCCATAGCCTAATACACTCACAAGTATTACACTAAAATATAACCTCACTCAATCATTCCTCATATACACTAAGTTATCTATATAACCACTAAGCATTCAAAACAAAAGCTTACACTCCAGCACCTAGATAGTGCACAGCTCTGAACTTACTCTTGTGCACTAATATTGTGCACAAATACTAAAGATTTCTCATCCGATACCACTGTCCCAACTTATGCACAGTTGCACATAGCCTACAACCTAGTGCAGACTCCCATATTTCTTAATGCACTGACTGAACAACCATCACTATAGATCCCCTTATTGTTACATCTGATACATCAACCCCATGCTACCATGGCAGTATGCATCCTTCTATTGCCCATTTATTTGTTCTTAACTCCATCCCTTCACTATTCTATACTCCACTGCAGTAACATTAGGACAGAAACTGAACTGTAACTGATTGCATTCCTACTTGAGCAGTTGTTGGAGCAAGATGATACAATGCATCAACTGCACCACTACTGAACACACACACAGACACCCAGGTGCACAGTGTACTAATGAATTCCTCTCACCTCACTTCTCTTTTTGTACTACCTATTGTTCATTTACTAACAGGCACACTCACACCTAATCACACAAGACACTCACCATACTTGCACACCTGAAACTCACTTCTAGAGCACAACCCCCCCTCCACGTACCTGTCTGCCTGAATACCCTCAACCCTGTATGTCAACCCTCCTTCCAGGCTACATCAGAGTATCAACTGAGCATTGCAACTCATCTCTTATTGCCTACAGATCCAATACCACTGCTGTTACAATAATTTACAGATCATATACCCAACTCTAACCTCTATCACTATACCCAACAACATCAGCAGTTCCTATACCATTGCTGTTATAACAGATATTGCAATTACATCTCACCAAGGTGCTGTAACCTCTGCAGTTGCTAAAACATCCGCACATGCTGCTATCTGCTGTTACTAAATGCTTACATAGCCTTCCTTCTAACCACCTGAATTCCAAGAACCCCAACTGATACAAGTACTGGCCTTACACTTTGTTTCCCCTTCCTGACTTGTTGTTACTATTGATTTCCCTTAACCCCAACTGTATTCAACCAATTTACCATCTAGCACTGGCCTGAGTTTACTTTTCTTAACCTTTCATGCATCCGTGCCCTCTCCCATCAACCACAACTAATCACACTAAATCCACTATAACACCCACGTGCTAAGCTATGATATTCAACTTCCAATTCATGATACAAACATACACACTACATTGCTCCATAACATCGAATGAACACCCTCAAAAATACCATACTACAATGCTCTCATGAACCTAGCAATTCACAATACACACATACACACTACAATGCTCCATTATATTGTATATGTCTCAATTTAAACATTTTGGCATGTATGTTATATTTAAGACTATTGTGTTGTGGTTAGACTATTAGACTTGGATTTGGATTTTATTTGTGACTTTGTGACTCTATTCTTCTATTCCATATCATGCCTTTATCTTTCTTTAGTTTTATATTTTGATTGAGTATTGGTTAATATATTCATATTGTCCTCTATTTAGAGTTGAGATAGCATGACGGGTATATTATACATTGTGTGAGATGGTTAGATAGTATTGTTGACCTAGACAGTATTCTACCATCGATGCTGCGGTGTAGGCTGGCCATTGTTCACGTACTCGTGCCCTCACACATGGTACGGATCATGACACTTTTTTAATAGTGGCCCATGCAGGTCAAGCTTTGCAATTAGTGTGATATCGTGGTAGTATAATGACTTAGTTGTACTACTGTGAGCCTGTGATAGGATCTAGGATTATTAGGATGAGAGAATACTCAATCACATCTAGAAAATTTTTATTCTCATTTGATTCTTCAATATTTGTTCTTCATTGTAACATTTGAATTCTTATTCCTTGAAACTCATTATCAGCTCATGTAAATCCTCAGAAATGACGACTTTGAACATAACGAAAGGGGATGCAGGCAAGAAGGTGCATGGTAGGAGACTCAGAGGATACGGTGCCTTTAACTCTGGATAAAGGAAAGTGGTTAATTTAGAATTTTGATATACCCTTTTGGATAATATCTTAGTTATAACGATGAATAAAAATGATGACATTATTATACTCTTGAGAGTGAATTGACGATGATAGTATGATGCTCATAATATGTAGTAAATGGAGAATGATAGCAAATATAACATATGATATCAGAGAAATATATAGGGTTGCATAAATCAGGCTTAGAATGATGATCAAGGAGGACAAGAGAATAAATTTGAAGGATTGATGACTGAGTTTTGAGATTGTCAATAATTTAAGGTTATAACTTATAAAGACAAATAGATGAATACAAAAATGAGATTTCAGGAAAGATGGAAAAATAAAGATTTGAAATTCTAAGTACTTATGTGCAAAATAGTTTAAAAATTTATAATATTATGTTGAGGATCACTGAAACAAATAAATATGGATTTTAAAATTGATGGTATTACATAAATTGCGAAGGGTGACAAGTCAAGGGAATAGGAAATATGACAGATAGTTTAAAGATTATCGTTCTTTTGACATAAAGGAATCTTCGAGGGTATAAATTCAAATAAGTATATAGATGATATATTTTAAATATTTTTGAGATCTGATTCTTAAGGATTGAAGAGGTATTGGGAATGGTGTCACAAATTAAAAATTTTGATTTGATGAATCAGGAGTTATCATGATAGTACTATGGAGTTGCATAATGAAACTAGAAACTTTTAAATAAGTGAAATAGGGGATCATTGACTCTTGAATATAAATTTAGATTTGAAGTGATAATCGACACAAAGATTATGAATTGAGGAGTTTTCAATTCATAGTTTAAATTGTTAAATGAAGATTGGAAGGTTATAAATATTTTGAGATTAAGGTTTAAATTAGTGACATATATTATTGATGAAGGAAATAAGAAATTGATAGAAATGTTAAATATTGGGGATCTAGAAAACTTGAGGAATACAAAGAATAATTCTAGATTAAATGAAGGGATTGAAATTGGGGATACAAAATTGACTCAAGGTTATGGATTAGCTAAAGGCATAAATTGAGGAAAGTAAAAAAATTTGAATTGATGGTGGATTACAAAATCTGATAAAGGATCACGAGGTTATATGAAAGTATAGGGACGAGTTTTGAGGAACGGTACTTTTGAGGAAAATCGAGCAAATATTCTAGAATAAAGTTCTCTATCATCTATCATATTTTTTGTAACTCCATTCTTGTAGATTTGTACCAGGTTCATTATAATAATTTGTCATATCGGTTTGATTATATTATTGTTTATCTAGTAATGCTATTCTTATTAGGATATTGTAGTTCATAGGTGGAGCTCTTGGTAGAGGTTGCAAGGTCTATAATAAGTGGAGATCATAAATGAGTATAAAGGATAACAAAGAAGGATTTGACAATAGAACCGTATACCTGAACACTGATGATAGAACTCATAGATTAAAAGTATTGAGAGTTTTGAAACTTTGAAGAGAAGCTAGATGAGATCACTCGAGTAATTTTATCGGAAGAAATAATATTTTGAGGAATCGTGTCACTCCCCGTTCCCGATATACGTATTTGGAATATATTTTTATTTTAGCATGGCTGTATGTGCATGGAGACTAGACACATTATTTGGTTTAACCTTGCTCATGGTTTATTTTGTGAGTTGGTTCAACTCATGAGAACCTTTTGGTTCAACCCTCAACCCTACCTACCATATATAACCCAACATTTTCTCTCTCTCTCTTCTCACTTCATCATTTCTTCCTCTTTCTTTAGCTTTCTCTCTCAATTTCATAGGCAAGTACACCTTGCATGAGAAATATAGAAACCCTCTATATTATTGCTCTATTATGTTTATTATGTGTTTCTAAAAACTTTTAGTACTTGGAGTTTTCTGTTTTAATGTATGAATTAGTATAGGACTACATTTTAACTTAGGGTTTTATGGGTTTCATGAGTTTTTCTTGAAAACCAGTTTTTGCTACATAATAGAGCTTTGAATTTAGAGCATTTTGGCTTTTGGTTCACCCGATTTGGACTTAAAATGAGAATTTTTTGGACAAAACAAGATTTTAGTTTTTGGAGCTTTTTTGCCATGGCCGGACTTGCTACTGGAGAAGACGAAGTTCCCATGCGGCCAGTAAGCATATGCGGCCGAGAGTGCCATGCGGCCTGAGAGGGTTATGTGGCCTAAACTTTTGTCGCATACTGACAGCATGTATCCATCTTGTTGGACGCATGACTGCTGATTTACACAAGTATCCTTGAACACCTTGTGTTTTTACTCACTGAACGAATAAAATTTTTGCTAAGTCCTAGAAAACACCATACGACATCGACTCCATGCGGCACTGACACCCATGCGGCCAGGAGAACTTGGGGCCACTATTTTCTTGGGCACATAGATCTAAATCGTTGTCACTTATTTCTATAGTTTTGTCTTTTCTTCCTGACACACTTTATGGCTCGTCACCTCAGTCACTTTATGTCACATCAGTGACACTTTATTTATTTGACTGTCACTTCAACACTTGTCCCAAAGAGTAGATTTAACCCTAGGCATGCGGCCATGTAGTTCAAGAGGCCTGACCTTTATGAGGCCTGACTTCATGCGAACTGACTTTCCATTAGGCCAGGATTGTCATACAGAATAATTTTCCCATACGGCCTAGAGACCCATGCGGCCTTGCTTGTTTTGACTGAATGTCTTCTTGATTTATTTGACCCAATGTACAATTGGTAATTGGACTCAAATATTGTATCCGTGCTGATACTACTATTGCCTTATTATTATTTATTATTTAATGTGCGCCGAGGAATGACACATCCTGTCACGTGTTAAGTAATTATATTTGGGTTATGCATCAAGAATGCCTCCAAATTCCTGAATGCGTGATATTATAAATATATATACATTATTTCTCCAGCACAGACATAATAAGCGAGTCAACTACCAAAGCGTGGCTAGGATATTGATTGCATGAATATTGCATACACGCTCGAGTGAATCTAGATTTGACTTCCAGGGATTCATATCTAGCATTCCTGTATTTTGTACGATATCTTAAGGAAAATTCTCATGGGACCACGCCTTGAGATTTCAAACACAACATAGGGCTAATTAAGTAAGTAAAAATGGTAGTAACAATTGGAGGAAACGGTATCCCAACGAACCTTCCCACAGAGATTCACTCTAAGTACGTTATAGGCTGGCCACCATAGATATTATATATCATCCGCCTTAGGGGAGTACAATATCTGACTTATTATTATGCTGAGCCACTATTTCAATATAGGAGCACTGGAAGCGCTAATAACATTTTTTTAGCACAGTGGCCCTACGGAGGACTGGTGCATCATGCAAGTGTCTATTTTATTATATTAGTTCGGTTAGCTCATGTTCGATACTGGCGTGATCTGAGGATACTTATTATGTATTATTCTGAGATAATCTCAGACTCCATAAAATAACAAGCCGTACAAATGATTAGCCGATATTAGAAATGAACTTGGTTGTGATTGTATCCATTCAGCTAGTAGCCGAGGGAAATGGACTATCATAGTGTGAGGGTTCAACCCTTGTCCTTGTTTGGTTATAGGGTTGAGCCTTAGCACTAGGATATGCCATGGACCTAAGTTATGACACTGAATCGGTGTAATATTATATTATTTTTTTTGGATTTTTGTTTCTCTATTTCGTGCTTCCTTTGTGGTACTTGCTATTTGGGGTCTAACCTCACTAGTTTTGCATGGCATAGTTTCGATACAGCACCTAAGGATCCAGCGATCTTTCTCTAAACTTATGGCGCACACCAGGACTATGGTCGCAGGGGATAGCGAGTGGATTTTTTTCTTCCCTGCTCGTCTTGCACATTTACTTCTTTTAGCATTTAGCCTCAAGCACATGTTAGCCGGCTCATCTGGACATTAGTTTATCTTACATAATTGTATTAAATCAAACTACAGCCCAATCACTGTCATGTACCTTTGTTACTCTTCCAGGTTCTTATTTTTGCACAGTTGGACTCTAGAATATTTTGAGAAAGCGTTTGGGACATTTTATTGCTTATCATACATGCTCTATGCTTATTGTTTCTTGTTTGAATGATTGAGATGTAGAAGTTCTTAACCATAGGAGACTTGATTGTAGCATGCACCCCCTTGTCTTATACAGTCATGATCATCGTACGACGTATAGTACCTTGTACGGGGTAGCTGGACATGTTTGTCTCCGTATTTTGGTACTGGGGTGTGACAAGGTTTTATTGGACGCCTGTGCATGTGTGTTCTTTATACTTATGGGGTGTCATGGTCATAGGAGTCTCAATCAAACACGATCCTTCTTGAAATTCTGAATTCGTCATCTTCGATACTCAGCTTGAATTCTCCCATATGGTTGCTTTCTTATTCCTTCTCGTCATGTACTTATTATTTTTTATGCTCTACATTAGGGCTTCTCCTTCCCCCGATGTTGTAGCAACAGGAGAGGAAAAGTTTCCAATAGAATAAAATCCTGTGGAACCCCAGCCAAGGATCAAAGTTGAGCCTACGATGAATGGGACAAAGCAGCAGGCTCCAGGTATTCCCGTACCTCCTGCACTGCCGACAATACTGGATACCTCGGCCTTGCTAGAGATTATCTGTAGATTGTTGGCTGTCCAACAATACCAGATGGTGGTGCAACAACAACAACAATAGCAACATCAACAACAACAGCTCCAGCAGGAGAAATAGAATGTCATGTTGAACCAAGGATTGCAAATGGCCCTAGAACGAGGGAAGAGAACAAATTATGTGGCATCTGTTAGATTTTGCAGACTGAACCCCAGATACTTCGATGGCCCGGAGGACACAATTACGGCAGATGATTGGCTTCAGGACATTAGGACCATTCTGACAGCGGGTAAAGTTTTGGCCGAGGAACAGCTTGACTTGGTTCGCCTACAACTCCAAGATCTTGCAAGAGATTGGTGGGCTACGATGGAGGTACTACTAAGGCATCTTATTTCATGCGAGGATTCTAGGACCCAGTTCAGGGCAAAGTACTTCAGGATTATGGATCAGAGTGAGTTGTAATAAAGGTTCATTAACCTCAAGCATGCTGGAATGACAGTAGACGGCTATGCGACAGAATTCTGTCGAGTTAGAAGATTTTCTCCAACCATGGTAGAAATAGAGTTGGAGAGAGCAATAAGATTCCAGTAAGGACTTTACTTGGAGATCTTGCACATGGTAGAGATGCATGACTACCAGACCTTCGAGGCGGTGTTGATAGCAGCCAAGAGGGTTGAGCTTACTTCTCAAATGATGGCTTCAAGAAGAGTGGATCGAAAGAGGCCTCTGGATAGAATAATGAGGGAGGACCAGTACCCCGAACATCAGCACTATCACCTATCATTCGTATCCATGATTCAGCTCCGCGGAGAATGGTAGTTTTGATAGTGACAGTACCAACTCGGCAACAACAGCCGAGGCAGCTGCAGCAACAATAACGACGAAAAGCGTCGACAGGGTGTACCTACTATGGCAAAGGAGGTCATATCCGGGATGTTTGTCGGGCAGCTAACCGACTATGTTTCAGATGTCGGAGCCCTGATCACAATATTTTCATGTGCCGATTGATGCAGAGGCCAGGAGGGCCAATACAACAGATTCCTGCATTGCCAGCTCCAATTATAGAGCAGCAAGGAGGAACCGTAGTAGCAACACATCCTTTGGCTCAGCATCCGTTGCCGACGTAGGCCTAAATTTATAGAAAGCAATAGAAGAATCAGTAGGGGCCGCAACTACGACAGCAAGGAATACAGTAGCAGGGAGCTCAACAAGGCCAAGGCCAGGCACTCACCTTGTCTTTGGAGGAAGCTATAGCGTCAGGCGACGTAGTGATAGGTAAAATTTTTATTACAACCTTTTCTGCCATAGATTTATTTAATTCTGGAGCTTCGCACTCATTTATTTCTGCACAATATGTGATACGTATTGGATTGAGGTTTGAGGCATTACCATTGAGGCTGAATATACTCACTGATAATGGGATCGTAGAAGTTAGTAAGGTGCGCCTAGCATGTCCAGTCGTAGTATGTGGGCGTTTATTACCTACAAAGTTGATCGAGTTCCCTATGAATAACTTTGATGTTATCTTAGGCATGGACTAGTTGAAAGACAGTCATGCAATGATTGACTGTCGTGAGGGTAGAGTGTTATTTTGAATTCCCAGTCTAGAACAGTTTTTCCTTAGTAGAATAGCAAAAGACCAGCATAAGGGAGGAGTCACAACAGTAGCAAGAGAAGCAAACCCACTACCCAAGATAGTTGAAGAGTTCATGGATATCTTTCTCAATGATCTTCCCTGATTACCCCTAGTTAGAGCTGTAGAGTTTTGTATAGAATTGATGCCAGGAGCAGATCCAGTATCCCAGAAGGTATACCCTATGTCACCATCAGAGCTTGATCATTTATATCGACATGTGAAAGAACTGAAGGTAAAAAAGTTTATTCGGACCAGTGCATCACCATGGGGAGCCCCAGCGGTATTGGTGTAGAAGATGGATGGATCGACGCGGTTGTGTATAGATTACAGGCGGCTTAATGCAGTGGTCGTAAAGAACAAGTACCCATTACCAAGGATTGATGATTTGTTTGACCAGTTAAGTGGAGCAAGAGTCTTCTCTAAGATAGATTTATGATCCAAATATCATCAGGTGCGAGTCCGGGAGCAGGATATACCGAAGACAATATTTAGGTCACGATATGGGCATTACTAATTCTTAGTTATGACATTCGGACTGACTAATGCTCCAGCAGTATTCATGGACTTGATGAACCATATTTTTATGCCTTACTTAGACCAATTTGGGGTAGTATTCATCGATGACATCCTGGAATATTCTTAAAATGAGGAGGAGCATGAAGAATATCTCAGATAGTTCTGCAAACTTTGAGGGAGCACCAGTTATATGGAAAGCTTAGTAAGTGTGAGTTTTAGCGGGATTACATATCCTTTCTTGGATACATTATTTCCGGAGCAGGAGTGTCAGTTGATCCCAAGAAGGTAGAGACAGTAGAGAACTGGCCAGTTCCAAAGACAGTAGCGGAAGTGCGTAGTTTTCTGGGCTTGGCAGGATACTACAGAAGATTTGAGTCAGGTTTGCTAAGATCTCGGCACCATTGACTCGATTGACGTACAAAAAAAGTTAAATTTGTGTGGTCAGCGGAATGTCAGACAGCCTTTGAAGAGTTTAAGAAGTTAATCTCTGCAACAATCCTTACTCTTCTAGCAGTCTTCGGAGGATTCACCGTGTATTGTGATGCATCTGGAAAAAAGACTAGGATGCATTTTAATGCAGCAAGGAAGTGTGATAGCATATTCTTTTCAGCATCTTAGGGATCATGGAAATAACTATCCAACTCACGATTTTGAGCTAGCAGCAATAGTATTTGCACTTAAGCTATGGAGGCACTACTTATATGGCGATCGAGTATAAATATTCACGGATCATAAGAGTTTGAAGTATATGTTCACGCAGAAGGACCTGGACATGAGGCAGAGAAGGTGGCTAGAGTTGTTGAAAGATTATGACGTAAAACTTCAGTACCATCCAGGTGAGGCTAATGTAGTAGCTGATGCACTTAGCAGAAGAGGTAGAGAATTTATGTTGACTACTCAGAAGCACATTCTAGGAGTCTTAAGAGAGATGGGTATTGAGATAGTAATTCCACAGAGTACATGAGTTCAGGCTAGCCTACAGATTCAGTCAACTTTGGTAGATAGAATCAAGCTAGCTCAGGAAGAGGACCCAAAGATTCAAAAGCTACGAGAAGAATGTGAGTCAGGTATTCGGAAGGAGTTGACAATATATGCGGATGTAACGCTAAGATATAGGAATAGTCTATGCGTACCAAACGGGGATATTCAGCAAAAAGTTATGACTGAAGCACACAGTTCCCAGTATTCCATTCATCCTGGAGGTACGAAGATGTTCCAAGATATCAAGCAACAATTTTGGTGGAATAGAATAAAGAGGGAAATAGCACGCATCGTATCATGATGTCTGATACGTCAGCAAGTGAAGACAGAACAACAGAGATCGGCAGGATTGTTGCAACCGCTTCCTATTCCATAGTAGAAGAGGGAACATATCACGATGGAATTTGTGACTGGTTTACCTAGATCGACTGGTTGAGATGCCGTTTGGATGATAGTAGATCGTCTTAAAAAACTAGCTCACTTTCTTCCTTTTCGAGTAGGACAGTCTACAGAACAATTGGCTAAAATATATATGTGACAGATAGTAAGACAACACGATATTCCAGTAAGTATCGTATTATATCGAGACACATGTTTCACTTCTCTTTTTTGGAAAAGTTTACACCAGAGTTTGGGCACCAAGTTAAGATTCAGCACAGCTTACCACCCCCAGACAGACGGACAATCAGAGAGAACCATCCAGACCTTGAAAGATATGCTACGAGCATGTACCTTAGATCTTGGTGGATCTTGGGAGAATTACCTTCACTTGGTGGAATTCTCGTACAATAATAGTTATCAGACCAGTATTCAGATAGCACCCTTTGAAGTACTGTATGTGTCACGACCCACACCCGGAATTTGGGGCACGAGTACGTGGGTACGTCTAGCCTACGCCGCAGCATCGGGGGTAGAACGCTATCTAGGTCATGATACTATCTAAACAATCTCACACGAGCATCCAACTCCATAAGGAGACACGGATAACACAAAATAATATGAACAACATACTCAATCACATAACTACAACACGATAAGATATCGAAGAAATAAAATGTAACACAAGTCTAAATAAAAATAATCTAACTCAACAATAATATCCAGGTCTCAACAAAGTATGCCGGAGACAAATCTGGTACCAATAAACTGCTAAAAGAAACTAACTAGATAACTAGTGATTCCGGCTAGACCTCCCGGAATCACAACTGAACTACCAGGTCCAAGTCTGCAGCTACACTCCCTGTGGTCCATAAAATGTTGGACACCGGTCTTTTAAGACGCAGTCTGGAAAAATATTTTCAGTCAGGATGGTGCAAAGTATATCTCTAATAGCAGTTCTATATCAATGATATAAACTATGTAGAAGTAAATAGATAGAAATATATAAGATGCATATATATGTATGAGAGATATACAATAAAGGAAATATTGTAAATAAATACGGAAAGAAATAATATGTCAATGAACAAGAATACTATGACTAAGTGTGTGAGTACTAGCTTTAACATATGATCGGCTTGGGAACTTGTACAGGAATAATGGCCTGGCTAGTCATACGTGCGGTGTATGACCAACACTAACATATGAACAAGACTTGTACATGAAGGGTATGATCACATATCTACACTAAAATACTCCCTACCTCGACTGGTATAGTAGATCCAACCATGGTACGCTATGGAACGGGATTCTCTAGGAAGGTAGCAAGTCTCCCCGGAAATCAGTGTCTGTACATGCACAAGATAAACAATGAAACAAGACTTGTACAAGATACACCATGAATAAGGAATAACATCTCATGACGAGATCCGGATATACCAATCCGTGTAACCATCGTGTCAAAAAATATGGATATTTACACTAGATATAATGAACATAGGAGATATCATAAATAAGAAACTATCAGAGAATGTACTCGCCTGAGGTCCTTAGCTGTCAATACCAATGTCCTGCTCCTGAAGTCTCGCAGGACGATCCAACAGTCCTATAGACATATAATATAATATAATATTGCATCAGACATTATACTAACACATACGATCAAAACACAATGAACTCAGGGCTACGCTAGGTATGGCACTGGTCAACTAGGGTCAAGTATGCGACTGATTTCACGGGTGTCGCGTCTGTAATTGCTGTGCAAGACAGACAGATAGTAATAATACGGGTCTTGCCAATACGTGAGTGTACATATGGCAGTCTTCTAATAATTTACAGGGTTACAGGTCAATGTAAATACGGGATATCCGTAATTACACTCGGGTCACCTAGTACATTTATAATTATACGTATTATCAATTAGCATATATCATTAATTATTTATAATACATATATATATGTGTATACCAAAATTACATACATAATATGTATATGTGTATATATCCTAATAGAATTATATATATATATATATATATATATATATATATATATATATATATATATGTTTATATATACATACCACTTATTTATATATATAACAATCCAATATTTATATGTATACAAAAGAATACATATACTGAATATATATATACATATACCAAGTGAAAATATACATATACTATATTTATATATGTATGTACCAATTTAATACATATTCTATATACATGTATCTATGTATATATATATATATATATATATACCAATACATACATACTAACATATATTATGCTACATATATATATGTATATATATACCAAATATTTATTCACTAAACATATACTATATTTATATACCAATATACATACACATCGAATATATACACGCGTACGTGTACGCAAGGAGAGAAAATCTGAACCTGTGTACGTGCACGACGACGACGTGGATGACGACGGTGTCCACGATGCCGATGACGACGATGACGACGACGAAGATGACGATGATGATGACGAAGACGATGACGAAGATGACGACGAGTGGTGGTCCTGGTGGAGGAGGCTGGTCGAGGTGGTATAGGGTGGTGCTACTGGTGGCACGGGGTGCTCGTGGCCGGAGGGGAAGAGGGGATGCAGGGAGGTCGGGATAAGGCGGTCACGGGGTGGCTGCCGGAGGAATTGGGTGGCAGCGGGTCACTGTTGTGGAGGTGGCGTTGGAGTATGGTGGTTCTGTTGATGATGGTAGTGGTGGTTCTGATGAGGATGGTCGTGGTGGTTCTGATGAAGATGGTGGTGCGGCTGGTGGTGGAAGTAGACAATGGCGGTGGAGCTTCGGGTTGGCCGTCGGGGTCGGGTCGAGCGGAGGTGAACGTAATGGTGGTGGTGGTTTAGGTGCAGTAGTCGAAAGGGAAGATGAGGAGGGGTCTGGTGGTTGGACGAAGTCGTGATGGTGGTGTTCAGGCGGGGGAGGTCGAGAAGAGGAGCTGGTGGTCGAGGGGAGAGGGACAGGTCGGGGAGTGGTTGGCCGGACTAGGTGATGGTGGTGGTGGTGGTTGTAGCGGCAGTGACAAACGGGGATGGGAGCTGGCCGGAGGAGGATGCTCCGATTGTAGCTGTAGCAGCCGGGTCGAGGGAGCTCGGTCGGGTGGAGCTCGACCGGGTGCTGCCGGAGTAGGGGGCCGACCGGGCTGGTTTAAACCCAAAAAAATATAAAAAGAGGTGAAAAGGAAGAAGAAGAAGAAAAAGGATGAAGAAGAGGAAAATAGAAGAAGAATAAGAGAAAGGGAAAAATCCTACGTTGGGAGAAGGAGGGAGGAGAGAGAGAGGTAGGGGTTTTCCAAGGTTTGGGGATTAGGGCATGCTTGGGAAAGGGTGCATTAAAGAGACATTTTATAGGGAATGGTGAGTGGGAATGTGTGGTGATTATGCTCCCTTTTTGAATGAATGGCCAGGATTGATCATGGAGAAATTATTCATATAAGGAGAGGGGTTGGTTGACTAGTCAAGAATTAGGGCTTCTCCATTTGGTTTGAACCAATGGGGTGTTGACACCTAATGCAACATTTGCAAATAAGCTCCCTTAAATTTGTGTATTTGCACAAACACATGAAATGATAAAAAATTGGTGGGCGATTTGGTGTTTGGTATTTTGTAGGGTGAGGGGGTGTTGTGTGTTTTGTATGGGCTTAATAAATAGGGTATTTGGATTAAATTGGGGTTAAAATTGGATTATTCAAAGTTGGTATCCCCAATTTATTTAAAGAATAAATGCAAGCGGTGTTCTAATATTAATTCAAGGTACATGGGACTAAAATTAGGTTGGGACACAAGTTTCATTAGTGAAGAAGACTCAGAACAGAATATTATCCTAATTTGGGTTGCTCAAAATGGATCGAGATTGTGTCTCCAATTTTGATTGGAACGCACAACAATACAAAGTTGGATTTTATTTAGAAATTAAATAAAAGTCTGCGACGAATATTGTGTAGCTAAAATAAAGTACAAGAGAGCATAATTATGAGTTACACAAAGGTCATGAAAGATGTAGGCTTGGTGTCAGTCTTGGACCCTTTAATTGGTCCGGCTAAACGGGTTGAGTTGGTGTCTCAAAATTGATGGCAACGACACAGGTGCGTGACACAAGATTAAATAATAGATTTCGGATACGGGAAGTTGTACAATTAAATTACACCACAAAGGATTATGATTTTGAGTGACAGAAAAGTCCAGCGCCTAAGTTGGCGTGTCAAGTCTAGAATGCAACAACTCGTTGGAAATTATGGGCTAATGTTGGGCTCCGAATATTGCAACAACGGTAGGGTGTAACAATAACGGTAATTAATTACAACCTCAAAATATTAAATCCTAAATAATACAATTTAAATTCATAATCCTATCATTCGGTCAGATGTTCATCTAGTGGGCTTCTAGGTCAAGTCTACTAGCTCAAACATTAAGAATACTGTATATAATATAATATATAAATTCACTTATCATGCAATCATTTAAAAATAATTACCACAATATTAATAATATATAAAAAGCCAAAATACCCCTATTTTTAGAATGTGGTAGTGACAGTATGGCAGAAAATGTAGGTCACCATTGGTTTGGGACGACATTGGTGAGCGAAAGATGTTAGGCCCAGAAATGATCATGCAGACAGTAGATGTTGTCAAGTAGATCAGAGAGCGACTTAGGGTTGCACAAGATAGGCATCGGCATTGGGAGGATCATCATCGTAGACCTTTAGAGTTTCGTGTCAGCGACCATATATTTTTGCGGATCATCATACGTAGGTCCGTTCGATATTCTCGAGCGAGTAGGCGATGTTTCTTATCGTCTTGCCCTTCTGCCTTCGTTACGTGAGGTAAACATTGTATTTTATGTGTCTCAATTGCGTAGGTATATTCCGGATCTGAGTCATATCCTCGATCACTCTGAACTAGTTGTTGGTACCAACTTATCTTACAAGGAGCAACATGTATCCATATTGGATTAAAGGGAGAAGGTGCACAAGAATCGAACTATTTTACTTGTCCGGGTTGCTTGGGGATATCACTCTTTGAGAATCGACGTGGGAGCACGAGGACGATATTCGGTCTCGGTACCCGTATATTTTTTATTCGGAAGGTATAGTCTACCTTATTCCTTCGTATCTAGTTTTCGTGATCTGGTGATCACCTATATATTATGATGATATTGCTTGCATGTGTAGTTGCTAGTAGATTTGTATCGTGCTTGTCCTGACTTCTCTAGCTATTGCTTGGATTCAAATTTTGATGACAGAATTTTTCTAAGGTGGGCAGAGATGTCACTTCCCGTTCCTGATATACGTATTTTGATCGTATTTTTATTTTAGCATGGTTGCATGTGCATGGAGACTAGACCCATTCTTTGGTTTAACCTTGCTCATGGTTTATTTTGTGGGTTGGTTCAACTCATGAGAACCTTTGGGTTCAACCATAAACCCTACCATATATAACCCAATATTTTCTCTCTCTCTCTCTCTCCTTACTTTAACATTTCTTCCTCTTTCTTTAGCTTTCTCTCCCTATTTCATAGGCAAGTACACCTTGCATGAAAAATGGAGAAATCTTCTATATTATTGTTCTATTATGTTTATTATGTATTTCTAAGCACTTTTAGTACTTGGACTTTTCTGTTTTTATGGATGGATTAGTGTAGACCTACTTTTCTAACATATGGTTTTTACGGGTTCCATGAGTTTTTCTTGGTTTTTATTTATTAAACTTGTGTCTTTGAAAACTATATTTTTCTACATGATTGATCTTTGAATTTAGAATATTTTGGCTTTTGGTTCACCCGATTTGGACTTAAATTGAGGATTTTATGGATAAAACAAGATTTCAGTTTTTGAATTTTTTTGCCATGGTTGAACCTGCTGTTGGAGAAGACGAAGTTTCCATCCTTCTAGTGAGCATATGTGGCCGAGAGTTCCATACGGCCCAAGAGGGTTATGTGGCCTTAACTCTTACCGCATACTGAAAGGATGCGTCCATCTTGTTATACACATGACTGCTGATTTACACAAGTGTCCTTGACCACATTGTGCTTTTACTCACTGAACGAATAAAAAAATTTCTAAGCCCTAGAGAACTCCATGCGGCACCGACACCCATACAGCCAGGAGAACTTGCGGCCACTATTTTCTTGAGTGCATGGCTCTGAACCATTGGCACTTATTTCTATAGTTTAATCTTTTCTTTTTGATACACTTTATGGCTTGTCACCTCAGTCACTTCAGTCACTTTATGTCACATCAGTAACACTTTATTTATTTGACTGTTACTTTAATACTTTTCCCAAAGAGTAGACTTAACCCTCGGCATGCGGCCAAGTAATCCATGTGGCCTGACCTTAATACGGCCTGACTTCATGCGACCTGAATTTCTATTAGGCCAGGATTGTCATGCGACATAATTTTCCTATGCCGCCTAGAGACCCATGCGGCCTTGCATGTTTTGACTGAATGTCTTCTTAATTCATGTGACCCAATGTAAAATTGGTAATTGGAATCGAATACTGTATCCGTGCTGATACCATTATTGCCTGATTATTATTTCGGACTTAATATGCGCTGAGGACCGACACATCCAGTCACGTGTTAAGTGATTATATTTGGGTTATGCATCGAGAATGCCTCCAAATTCCTGAATGCATGATATTATAAATATATATACACTATTTTTCCAACAAAGACATAATAAGCGAGTCAACTACCAAAGCGTGTCTAGGATATTGATTGTATGAATATTGCATACACGCTCAGGTGAATCCAGATTTGATTTCCATGGATTCGTATCTAGCGTGCCCGTACTTTGTACAATATCTTAAGGAAAATTCTTATGCGACCAAGCCTTGATATTTCAAACACAACATAGGGCTAATTAAGTAAATAAAGTAGTAGTAACATTTGGAGAAAATGGTATCCCGCGATCATGCCAACGAACCTTCCTACAGAGATTCATTCTAAGTGCGCTATGGTATGGCCACCACAGATACTATATATCATCCGCCTTAGTGGAATACAGTATCTGACTTATTATTACGCAGAGACACTGTTTCAATATAGGAACATTGGAACCGCTAATACCATATTTTTATAGCAGTGGCCCTATGGGAGACTGGTGTATCCTACAAGTGCCTGTTTTATTATATTGGTTCGGTTAGCTCATGTTCGACACTAGCGTGATCTGAGGATACTTATTATGCATTATTCCGAGATAACCTCAGACTCCAAAAAATAGCAAGCCTTACAAATGATTGGCCGATATAAGAAATGGACTTGGTTTTGATTGTATCTATTCAGCTAGTAGCCTAGGGAAATGGACTATCATAGGGTGAGGGTTCAACCTTAGTCCTTATTTTGTTGTAGGGTTGAGCCTTAGCACCAGGTTATGCCGTGGACCTAAGTTACGCACTGAACCTGTGGAATATTATATTATTTTTCTTGGGTTTTTGTTTCTCTATTTCGTGCTTCCTATGTGGTACT